>JAOUQZ010000004.1:23715256-23737105 GCA_028564935.1 Neosilurus hyrtlii
TATATATGTATATATATGTATATATATATATATAATTTATTTTATTTTATTTTTTTGATATATAATGGTTTGTTATGCATACCCCATCCTACTGCAGAAAAAAATACATTCAAATCTGTGCTTAACTTCTTGAGTTATCTTGTACACAAACAAACAAACAGACAATCTAAGAGAAAACCAGCACGGGTGAACAGTTCCAGTGAGAGAGGAGGAAACCCTCAGAGGTTATGAGCCAATAAATAAGGAATAAAACCCTCTGTGGCATGTTCTTATAGGAAAATAGTCTATGACACATCAGTGACTGACATCACCACAATAATAATCTGTACCCACTGTCTGGACGCCAAAGTAACCAAAGTAGTGGTTTGTGGCTCATATGAAAATACACTGATCAGCCATAACATTAACACCACCTGACTGGTCTGTAGTTATGTACTGTAGACAGCCCCATACACATCAATCTGTAACACACTGTGTGATCTGACTCCTGTCTATCATAGGCAGCATTAACATTAATAGATTCAGCAGTTTGTGCTACAGTAGCTCTTCTGTAGGATCAGACCAGACGTACTCGCCTTCATCCCCACATGAATATCAATGAGCCTTGGGCCCCCAAGAGACTCTTCTAGTTCACTGGTTGTCCTTCCTTGTACACCTTTGGCAGGTACTTACCCCTGCATACCAGGAACACCCCATGAGATTTGCTGTGTGTGTGTGTGTGTGTGTGTGTGTGTGTGTGTGTTTTTTTTAGATGCATAGACCCAGCCGTTTATCATCACAGTGCGGCCCTTGTTAAAGAAACTCAGATCCGTACACTTTGCTCATTTTTCCTGCTTCCAACACTTCGACTTCCAGAGCTGACTGCACACTTCCTGTATAATTAATCAAACGGCACAGGAGGCGCCGCTGTAACCAGATCATCAGTGTTATTCACTTCACCTGTTAGTTCTCATATTGTTCCTTGCCTAAGCTACTAGGTGTGAATATCGTGCTGGTAATGAGAGTGAAACGGTGGCATAGTGGTTAGCATGTCTGTGTCACAGCAAGAAGGTCCTGGGTTCAAGTCCCAGGCTTAAAATTGTTTTAAATAATGCTTTTGTGGAAAGTGATTCGGATCAGGTTATGTTTTACCTTCAGCGTGTGTGTTTGTTAGCAGGATTACGCCAAAAGTTCAATGCGGATTTCCATGAAATTTCCCACATGGGCGGGGCTTTGGATAAAGAAGAGATAATCCGGATCAAATTTGAAACAGCCAATTAGCCTTTTTGTGCATGTTTTTGGACTGTGGGAGGAAACCAGAGCACCCAGAGGAAACCCACACAAGTACGGGGAGAACATGCATGGTCCCCACAGAAACGCCTAGAGACCGGGAATCGAACCTGGGACCTTCTTGTTGTAACGTGCTAACCACCGCGCCACAGTGATATTCGTGAATTATTATTTTTCTTATTTATGATGTCATGAAAGAATTGCTAGAAGTTCAAAATGATGACCTCGATGAGCGAAAAATCTACACATACTGACATTTGAACAGCTACAAAACGCATCACAAAAGCCTGGCTGGTGAACTGAGGATGATGTTTGAATAGGAAAGATTTCTGAAAAAATAAACTTTGCTTCTGTATGTTCTTCTCCTTAAGGTCCTACTCCCTCTCTCTCTCTCTCCCTCTCTCTCTCTCTCTCTCCCTCTCTCACTATCGGTCTTTCTCTGTCTCGCTTTCAAAGTCACAGGCGAACTTTCCTCCTGACCTTGCCTCATGTTGGCTTGCCGGGGCTGCCACTGCTTGACGGAGTGCCACAGGGGGACATAATAAACTGCGCCCTTTTCATCCAGGACACAAAGGCTGCGAGGAGAAGACTGCCACCTCAAAGGAAGTAACAGAACAAAAGAGACGAGACCAATAGATCTACAGAGCGGCAGAGGAAGCCTGGAACTCTCTCGATCTTGCTCTCTCATTCACACATACATAATCACAAATGGTCTGATCAACAACGTGGAGTCTGTTGAATTTGACTAGGGCTCGTCCCAGCGGCATTGAAACTTTTCTGTTTTCCTGAATGTCGGATAATTACGTGTTCAAACAAAGGGGGTTGTGTGTGTGTGCTGAAAACACTTGGGACATGCGCGGAAAAATGACGTATACTGTATTTCTAATTATATTTAGTGTATGCTATATGGGAATGGCACAAACTGATTGGTTCACTATCTTTGTATTAAAGTTTCCCATTCAGTTCCAGGTATATTAAATTAAAATGGAGTACAGTGGGGTATCTCTTGGAAATGAAATGGAATCAACCACAATGTCTTTCTGAAACCACTTGTTTCCTCCTGTACGCGAGTGTGAATGATCGATCCCGGCACCAGGCGCCAAGATATTAGTAAACATCGCCCTCTAGAGGCGAGCAAGAGCGTAGAACAGTATGACAGTATGTTGCACCGCCAAATTATCACGAGGTCATCAGGTTATTGTCATTGTTTTTGTTACAGATGCAGAACCAAAACAAGATGTAAAACAGGTGAAAAAGACATACCAAGCTTTTCACATTGTGATCCTCATTTTCAAGAACTTATTCCACACTTTACACATTATTTGTTCGCTTCAGAACAGTAGTAAGTACTCTGACATACGCGTCCGTGCGGAGCTCATCTACCACTTTAAAATAAAATAAATAAAATAAAAATTTCAAAATAAAATAAACTGAAAATGTGTGCATGTGTATATATATATATATATAGATGGAACGACAGCCTCAACTTTGATGAATAATTTTTATTATATATCAAATTAATATTATCCAACCTGAGTTGTTCAACTTCAGAGAAATCAGCTATACAATGAAAAAAAAATCGATTACAAACTATGCACAGACATTAGACTGTGGCTATGTAATGTAAATATACTGTGCAAATTGTACAAATATATATATAAATTATACAATAAGATTATAAATACTGTGTGCAACATCATCAGTTTTATGTGCAGTATTGCGTGTGCAGTTGGCGAGGATGTAAACAGTCAAATGAGGTATTATATATATATATATTCCTGTCATCTGTTTAGGAGTCTAATGGCATTAGAGAAGAAAGTGTTTCATAACCTGGAGGTCCTTCTTGAATTATTTACAAATACAGAAGTAAACCTGTACATAGAATAAAATAAATTAAAAGAAATCTGCAAGGTGTCTGACTATCAACCTGGAGATCGCAGGTGCAAATCCTGGTTGATGCCATCAGCCATCAGTGGCCGGGAGTCCACGGGAGTTAATTGGCTGATCTCTCACGGGACGCAGGGATATTGCTTTCCTTTCAAGTGTGTTAGGCTGCGAATGCACATGTGCAGCAGTATGTAAAGATGCGGGTGGCAGCATCATGTGTCCTGAAGGGTGGTGGTTGTATGTGCTAGGAGGGCAGTAAAGGACAGAGTGAATTGGCAACAATTAAATCAGGGGAAGAATAAATTAAAATAAAATAAAATATAATAAACCACGCTTTTATTTTGGTTTGCTTTTATTATGTTCGTGTGTACTATGTACTAAAACAATTATTCGCCTTGACCTTCATCTCAGGAACTCTTCAGCAATATCCACCAAGCCGTCAATCAGATGACACTGTAGTATATATTGTAGTAGAATATAATTATAAATTGGTGTTTGGTTTTTTCTTATGAAGTTTCTTAGTTCTATTTTCAGAGCTGTAAAAAAACTAGGGGTGGCATGGTGGTGTAGTGGTTAGCACATTCGCCTCGCATCAAGAAGGTCCTGGGTTTGCGTCCCAGGCTGTTTCTGGGTGGAATTTTTTAATGTTCTCCCGGTGCATGGGTGGGTTTTTTTTCCCAGGTACTCCGGTTTCCTCCCACAGTCCAAAGACAGTCATGTTAGGCTAATTTGCTGTTCCAAATCACCCCTTAGGTGTGAGAGTGAGTGTGAATGGTTGTGTGTATATTGCCCTGTGAATATCTGTTTGTCTGTGAATATCTGTTTGCGGTGTACGCCGCCTTCGCTCAATGTCGGCTGAGATAGACAGTAGCCTACCTGCGACCCTCATAATCGATTAAATGGTTTTGAGTGAGTGAAGAAACAAACTAGTAGCTAGAAAACAAATTTCAGGAAAAAAAACACCCCAGCAACTTTGACCAGGAGGTTCAGACTATGGATGAATGAACACACACACACACACACACACACACACACACACACACACACACACACACGCATGCTGCTGTGTGTGCTTTGTATTCTGTCTACATTTAAATAAAATCTATTTATGCTACTTTTTTTGTAACTAGCACAACTCCCCAGCCCGTACATACAGTAACGGCACGGTGGCGCAGTGGTTAGCAAGTTCGCCTCACAGCAAGGAGGTCCTGGGTTCTGCTGGGCTCTGTGAGGGTGCTTCTGTGTGGACTTTGCATGTTCTTCCTGTGCTTGTGTGGGCTTCCTCCGGGTACTCCGGTTTCCTCCCACAGTCCAAAAACCATGCACAGTAGGCTGATTGGCGGTTTCAAATTGCCCCTAGGTGTGAGAGTGAGTGTGAATGGTTGTGTTTGTTGCCCTGTGATGGCCTGGTGAGTTGTTCAGGGTGTACCCTGCCCTCTCCCAGAGTCGGCTGAGATGGGCTCCTGCGGCCCTAATTAGGATTAAGAAGCTTAGAAAATGAAGGAATGAGTGAATAAATAGTGCACTTCGGATTAGTATCTGTTCTTCTGCGGAGAATGAAATCACACTCGTCTCCCTGCACACTAGACTCCACAGACTGCACTTTCCGCCATTTATGTTTTTCTGATGTATTTTTGTGATCACTTCTATACTGTTTTTAGACTAAATGCTAATCTTGAACTGAACACATCGACTTTGTGAGATCTCACACAATATGTGACGCATCCCCAGTCTATGAAACCTGATTTAGTCCAGCGCTGGGGCGTTACATTATTACGCCCTGTTTCACATCAGGGGTCGAGGACAGATACGAGAGGCTTTACCACGATGAAGGTTGACTGGATCAAAGAGTATACACACTCCTGTGCTTTAGAGTTAAATAAGGGGAGGGGGAAGAGGATAATAAAAAGCAAGTGAGGCGTTTTTTTTTTTTTTTTCGGTGGCAGTAAATCTTATGGAAATGAGATGGAGAGATTGGGACTTTGGAGAACAGAAGCTAGCTGCTCGTCCAATTCTTCTATCTGTCGCTCATCCTTCCTCCATTCTCTCCTCGTCGTCTTCTCTCCCTCTCCTCAGCGCTCCGCCGCTTTGCACACACGGCTGAACAAAGCTGGATTGTGGGAAAGCGTCTGGATGCCGGCTCGGTCACACGCAGCAGTCAAGCGGCAAGCATTCCACCCAAGTCATTTTTGGACCGAATTTTTTTGCACCCACCTTTTTTTTCCCTTTTACTTCCCCATCCCTTTTTTGCCTAATCCCTCACTAGCCTTCCCTCCCCTTTCCACTTTCCCCATCTGGGCCCTTCCGTCCCGCCTGTCACAGCTCCCAAACTTCCCCCTTGTAAGGCTGACGGACAGTTCAGAAGAGAGAGGGGACGCAACCCTGCTCAATAGACCTTTTCAAGAAGGTGATTAAAGATTTCTCCTTTTTTGGAGCTCCTTTGACGCCCTCTTTTTTTAAGCATGCGTCTCTCGCAGACAAAAGCTTCTAGGCTGTGTTTGGGAACATGCAGCCTCTTCTCTAGTGGAGGTGGGACTGGAGACTAGAAGACTAGGCGGGGGCTTGTGACCTTTCTCTTTTTCCTCGCCATTTGATTATGAATTAGTCCTGGCCTGTGCTGACTTTGTACGTTTGACCCTGGTGAAAAAGAGCTGAACTCATTGTTTGTTCACTCAGTCGACCCTTTAACCCCTTCGGAGTTTGGTATTCATTTATTTTCTCCATGATTATGTAAAGAGACTTTGTCTCTGAGATTCCCATCCTGGATAGTAGGCCATCAGAACCACACTGCTGGGATCGCCGAATCGCTTAATCCTATTATTAGGGTCATGGGGAGGCTGGAGCCTATCTCAGCCAACACTGTATGAAGGCGGGGTACACCCTGAACAGACTGCCAGACCATCGCAGGACAACACACACCCAACCATTCACACTCACACTCACATTCACACCTAGGAGCAATTTGGATCAGCAAATTAACCTGTTGTACTGTACATGTCTTGGACTGTCGGCGTAGCAACCCATGCAAGCAGTAGGAGAACATTCAAACAGAAACACCCTCGCCGGGGCCGGGACTCGAACCAAGGACCTTCTTGTTGTAGGGCGAACGTGCTAAATTTGGAAATGGATCTTCACGTTAAGAACGCACAGTAGGCTGATTGGCTGTTCTGAATTGCCCCTAGGTGTGAGTATGAGAGTGAGTGGTTGTGTGTGCGTTGGCCCTGTGATGGACTTGGCGAGCTGTTCAGGGTGTACCCCACCTTCGCCCAGAGTCAGCTGAAATAGGCTCCAGCCTCTTTCCGACCCTAATAGGATTAAGCGCTTCAACAAATAAATTAATGAGTCAATTAATTAATTAATCGTTTTTTAAAAAGTTCTTCATTGGTTGCAGCGAAACAAAAAAATGAAAATGCAAATTAAATCAGTGGGAACAAAATGAATCATTATTATATCATAAGCTTCCCTTTATTCCCCTTTTCAGCCCCTTTTCTGGGAACTACTTGATCTGTCCCTCTAAGATTCAATTTAGGAGGAAAAGAAAACTTTCTAGATCATTACACTTCTTAATCTTTGTCCGCGTAACCCACCTTTCTCTGCCGCTTCTCCTGAAGTACATATAAAGTATAAAGCAGATAAACTGCGCTGGGAAGGAGGTCAGAAATCGAATGACTGCAATTTAATTTCCTCCAGACTGATGAAGCATGAGAGAGGAGGGATGCTGCAAGAAAACAGGCTGTTGAGCTTACCCCAAGGCGTCCGTGATGAGGCAAAGAGCGGCGGCAAAATGGCGTTTTTTTTCTTGCTTTATTTTAGTTTAATGAGGTGAATATTGCTTCATGTGAGTAATGAATTGAAGACGGCATTCTGTTCTAAATGAATCGCCGTGCTCCTCGACTGCTCATTTCTTCCTCGGCTCACACCCCTGCCGTTCTTCGCATTGTGCCATTTCGTAATCAGGGTGTCAAGGGGTAGGACATAATAACACCTAGTTTCCCATTAGCGTCATGAAAAAGTCGTTGGCTTTCTAGAGGGAGCGGCGACGGAAATGTGACATTTTTCGCCTGGAGATCTCACCACGGTGACATAAAATTGTAAAAAAAAAAATTAAAAAATTGCCCGTTCCCTCTTATTTGCTGAGTTCCTCAGTGGCTTTTTAATCAGAGGGTGTAAAATAGGACTTTAAACTTTTTGTTCTCACTTGAATTAGACACACTGGGAACAGTTTTGTTGTTATTGTTGTCGTCGTTGTTGAGATGCCAGAGCTGGTGATTGGATTGGAGAGTCTTTAGAGGGTTTATGTGGTTGAGTTGAGTGTGGGTTTCTTATGGCGTCCCCCTGTGGAGAAGACCACACAGTGAGTCTGGAACACATGCCACACTTTAGGATTATTACAGCACTTCTTTTGGGTGAAAACTTTCAAAGGAGAAAATCTGGCTCAAGTCACAAACACCCAGCTTTTAACGCTAATCTCTAATTGTAGTGAAAATGCTAATCGTATCCAGGTGCGATGTGTTAAAAAAAGGCCCAAAAATCTGGTTAAGGAAAAGAACAATACAGGTGAATCAGCTTATCACAATCCATCCATCCATCCATCCATCCCTCCCTTCATTTGCTGAACCATTTAATCCTATCAGAGTCGTGGGGAGGCTGGAGCCTATTCCAACCGACTCTGGGCAAAGGTACATACAAGGAGAACAGTCCATTGCAGGGCCAACACACACTCAATTCATTCACACATACAGCAACATGCGTACTCTGGTTTCCTCCTACAGTGCAAAGACATGAACATTAGTCCAATTGGCCCTGCAATGGACTGTTCATGATGTACCTTCGCCCAGAGTCGGCTGAGATAGGCTTCTGCCTCTTTGCAACCCTAGTACAATTCACCAGTTGATGAATAAATCAAGGGTCATGTACATGTGTACAGTCATGTCATGCATTTCAGTAGTCAGGTGACTAGGACCAGTGCATAGAATTCTGGGAACTGTAGTGCATGTCAGGCTAAATTCAGAAAAGGGCAGATGAGTTGACACTCGCCACTTTGTTTACATATTATATTGATATTTTTAAAATCTATTTTAAAACTACAGCAGCCAGTGAGTGCAAACCTCTGCCTAGGCAAAAAAAAAAAATCACAAAAAGTTCCAGGCACCCCCTGCTCTGCCTGCTGTAATACCACACTTCCAAAAAATTGTTTAATAGCAAACGTTAAAGAACCCTTTAAAAATTTCCTGGATCCAGACAGACTGGCTGAGATAGGCTCTGGCCTCCCCGCGACCCAAATCGGATGAAGCGGTTTGTCAAACAAATGAATTGGCAGGGGTTGCTCAGCGGTAAGGGTAGTGATCCAAAGGTCAGGAGTTCACTCCACAGTACCACCATGCTGCCATGGTTGGGCATTTCCAGTCACCCCTCCCTCCCTCCCCACCATCTCATTCCCCGCAAAATGCGTTCATCCTCAGCCACATACCAGCTTTTTCCTATCACATGGCCATGACCAATCAAACACATTAAACCATAAACCATGAAACTGCTGCATCACATGGCAGTGTTACACACTCGATGGCAATCACTGTCTACCCTCTTCCGCATACTTGAGCTCACGGATGCTAATGATTAGCTAGCGGCTGAAGATTGCAGGAAAAGCGATGAGTTCTTAATAATTTGGGGCTTAGGTCAGCTCATGTTGTTTTTTTTTTCTAAAATCCTTTGAATGCTCCGGACTCTCAGTTGTTTAACCTTCTGCTATATGAAGCAAAACACAGGGAATATTTCAGCCATGCAATGTGTTGAAAGACAAAGTCAAATAAACCTTCTGGAAATGAGACAGAAATGGAGCATCCGGACAGTCATGAAGAAGGAAGCTCTGATAACCATCATGAAACAATATGGTTATTTCGATTATACCGGGAAGGACAGGGAAGGGTTGCTGATTCTCGGTGGACGTTGAGGTGGGAATGGGACAGTTGTGTCATGAAACAAAAATCCGTCTGAGTTTAGTGCAAAAAGCTCATCTCTGTGCAGAAGAAAACATTTAAACGGTTATTAAAATAAATGAGTGTGTGTGGTGAGTTCCAGTTACGGAGACTCGACAGCATTTTTCCCATCAGTGGAAATAAGTGACCTGCAGTATATCTTCATGAAGTACAGATGCCTCTTTACTAGAACTGAATCAGGTCATCAGCTCCAAATGGTGCAGGCCACTGATTGGCCAGTTGCAGTCATTACAGAATCATCCTCGAATGCGTGTCGGGTTCTACAGGCCCGGCGTTCTTCGTACTGAACGATGGTTCACTATGAAAGTAAAGTCACTTTGGCCATCGGTTTACTCAAACTTTCAGGAAGACGCCACTTTTATTACCTTTCGTGTGAGCGACGCGGAAGGTACTGTGATGCAGTGATTTTCATTCCGCAGGAAATTGTGGGTGTTTGTCTGTCCGAAGTCCACGAGTGTGCGCTCGGTCCTAGTTAAGTTATTTAGTTTAGCAAGACACCGATTAGCTGAATCGTACGTTTAGACAATTAGAAGTTCAACTTCGTCTTCAAGTTAGAAACACGCGTGTGTCCGAAGACTTAGAAGAGGTATGTTTTTAAATTTTAATTTCTCTAATAAGAACATAGTAACTAATGTCATGACAGTAGAAAATGGTATTAGCATTAGCATAAACATGTCATTCAGGTAACGTAAAGTAACCTAATGTTAGCCCCTATTACACAACAACAACAACTTTCGTGTGAGCAACCATCCGTTACCGGAACTGGCTAATTGGCAGACGATCGCTTACCTATCACTCACACATAACACTAGCCAATCAAGGGTACAAGGGGGCAGAATATATTGCATAAGTAAAATGTATCCGGCTGGCTTCACGTCAGGGTGTTTCGGTGTGGAGTTTGCAAGTTCTCCTCGTACTGGCGTGGGTTTTCTCCGGGTACTCCTCCTACAGTCCAAAGACATGCACGTTAGGCTAACTTGGTGTTCCAAATTGCCCCTAGGTGTGAGTGTGAATGGTTGTGTGTGGTGCCCTGTGTGGACTAACAAGCTGTTCAGACTGTATGATGATGATGAATGAATAAATGAAATGGAACTGTTAGCGTTCTGTAATATAGAGCGCTGTGTAAGAGCTGTTGTAAGAAGAGAAAGTGTTCTGGGGGCAGCTGTGAAGCCTCTTTCACATATGTCACCCATCATTATGGGTCCACGACAAAAAATCGGGCAGATTCCTAGGACAGTGGTGGGAATTGTACGAAAAACTCACGAAAATCTCCCAAGTGACGTATCAACAAGGTACACGACTATCAACCTGGACATTCTGAGTTTGAATCCAGGTAGCCGCCGCAGCCATAAGTAGCAGGGAGTCCATGGGAGCTAATTGGCCGAGCTCTCATATGAGGGAGGGAGGGATGGCATATATTTACCTCCCGCTCACTCAGAGCGATCACCAACCAATCATGCGCTCATTCATAGAAAAAGGGGGGATTGCAATTCCCCTCCTAATGTGTTAGGCCATCCCTAAATACACATGTCCAGCAGCACAAAACAATGCCGATGGCGTTCAGATGTCCTGGAAGGGCCACATGCTTGCTTATGCCTCTTCCTGATTGGTGGTGGACATGTGACAGGAATCCACACAAAGAAGTTTGCATGTTCTCCTCGTTCTTGCATGGTTTTCCTCTGGGTTCTCTGGTTTCCTTGCACAGTACAAAGACATTCACATTAGGCTAATTGGCGAATGTGAGTGTGAATGGTTGTGTGTGTGTGTGTAGGTCCTGTGATGGAGATAGGCTCCCGCCTCTTCAAGACGCAAGTGGCGTCAAATGAAGCGGTTCGGCAAATGAACGTTCTGTGTGGTTTAGAAGTATCAGTCCTCCAATACAGGCTCACCAAGGGGCCCCGAATAGTCAAGGCCCCTCTGGGTTTAAGTAAGCCCTAATCCTTCCCTGTGTAGAATTAAATTTGGTGACGGCAGGAATATCTAATTCCAGTATTTATCAGCTGGGGTGAAAGGTAGATCTCCGTGTGTGATTCAGTGACTCTGCAGGAAAAAGGCTAAAAGGCTCCTCGTACCTTTCTTTTCTGACTTATGGAGCATCTCTAACACAACATGTCATTTTGATATAGTCTGGCATCCCGTTGATCCTCATTCGAGACACGTGCTGTGATGCTCGGTGTCAGTGAATTCGAGTGCTAAGTGTTGGTCTCACCTGGAGTGCAGCCTTCTTATGTCGCCGTGCACTTTTTTCTTGCACTTCTACGTGTTCAGCTTTTCCATAATGTAGATGTTTCGTTCTTATCTCCTGCTGCTACCTAATGCCCGTACATGCAGTATCCTCAAGTGAGCGGGAGGGAAGACTGAGAGAGAGAGAGAGAGAGAGAGAGAGAGAGAGAGAGAGAGAGAGAGAGAGAGAGAGAGGAAAAAGGGCCTTCATTTTTCCTTCATGCTTTCCTGCTCACAGTTCAAGCTATCATCTCTCCTCTCATCCCTTTCGATTTCCTGTCGGTGTCGTTAATAGATTATTCCCCCATGCTTCCAGCGCCACCGCAGTCGGGTCGCATGTTGATGTGCATGCCGCCGCCGTCTTTTCCCTGCACTGATGAGTGCCTTAGCAGCGCTTTCGAAGCGTAGCCTGTTAATTGCGCGTATCATGTGCTGTGTGTATCCGCTGACAGTAGCGTCGGGGGACTGACACCGAGATGTTGTGTGTAATTGGACATCAACTCCTCCTGCAAGTCCCTCTGCGAGAGACGCATGATTGATAAGATGGGTCCTGAGGAGTCTAAGAAGCTAATGATGATGTGCAAAAATGCCTTACTAAGTCACTATCCTGATTCCGACACGACATTCGAACAGATCCCGTCTGTCAGGTCGGTGTAATCCATTTTAATTCATGTAACGGAAGCTGGTACATGATGGTGGTGCAGGCGCTGTTCATCTGGGTCCTCTGGGTGTTTTAATGTGTGTGTGTGTGTGTGTGTGTGTGTGTGTGTGTGTGTGTGTGTGTGTGTGTATGTGGTGCCCTGAAATGAACTATCCACTCATCATTCAACCCCGTGTTCCGGGGATTCACCACGACCCCATGACCGTGGACAGGATAAACTGATTCTTGATGATGTATATTTGCCAAATACTAAAGCACGGGTGGCACGGTGGTGTAATGGTTAGCACCGTTTAGCTGGCTAGCACTCACAGCAAGAAGGTCTTGAGGTCGATTCCCGGGTTCGGTGAGGGCGTGCCTGTGCTGAGCTTGCATGGTCTTCTCACGCTTGTGTGGGTTTCCTCTGGGTACTCTGGTTTCTTCCTACAGTCCGTAGACAATTGGCTCTTCCAAATTACTCCTAAGTGTGAGTGTTAATGGTTTTGTGTGTGTGAGATGGCCTTGCAGTGGACTGGCGAGCTGTGCAGGGTGTACCCTGCCTGCGGCCAGAGTTGGTTGAGAGAGGCTCCAGCCTCCCTGAGTCAAAAAATCAATAAATGAATAATTCTAAAGCAAGGGCAGCAGAATGGTGTAGCGGTTAGCATGTCTACCATATAGCAAGATGCGAGGCGGGTTTGAGTTTGCATGTTCTTCCTGTGCTTGTGTGGGTTTCCTCCTGGTACTCTGGTTTTTTCCAACAGTCGAGAGACATGCATATTAAGCTAATTGGTTGTTCCAAATTAGCCTTAGTGTGAGTGTGGATGGTTGTTCAGGGTGAGCTGTTCAGGGGGGGGGTACCCTGCGTTCGCACAGAGTCGGCTAACATAGGCTCCAGCCTCGCTGCGACCCTGGTAGGATTAAGCTTTTCGGTGAATAAATGAATGCTATTGTATTCTTATGATTTGTAATAAATTCTGAAAAACTTTAAATAAGCGTTCTTTCCTTTCCCTCAGAGATGTCTGGCGAAACACGATTGGCCACAGGTGCACCAGTGGGGTAGCGTGAATGAGGAAGCAATGGATGGGCAGCGCTGTAAAAACCCATTTAAGTGTACATTTCTGTGTGCCACAGTGTGAGACGGTGGCACCAGGCTGAGGCAATTCTCTCTGGCCCAGTGCTGCACTGACAGCAGTCCCTCCCTTCTTTCTAACATTCAAGCAGCAGTTTGTAGATGCACGCCAAGATCACACCATCATCCTGGATCTCCTAGCGAAAAAGTTATCACGTTCTTAAAAAACCCCAAACGTTCTCACACGCCGGAGATCCACGAAGGAGGCTGCACCTGCACACGCTGACTTATTCATGGAAACTCTCGCTATTGCTTTATTATACTTCCTTGAATGGAAGCATTACAGATGCCACTGTTTCTGTGTAGGTTGTCTTTACGCTTCAGTGACCCTCGCATTTGGGTGCGGGCCAGAAATTGATTTGTATACAGACAGGGTGTTTATCAAGACAGCTGGACCCTGCTGCTTCTCCATATGGCCCTGTATTAAAGCAGAGAAGTCTGTCGATATTCCCTTCTCCTGGCGCACTGTCTTCCCACACTCAGGAACTATCGACCCGCCGCAACCGAGTCTGTGGGGGCGATGCAGCTCCTCCTGACAAAACTATTGCCGCTTCCTTTAACTTTGCTGTCGGTCTTCCCACGGAGGTGATGATGGGCCATCAAACCATCACCGATGTGGTCAGTTACTTTGCACGAGCACCGATACTTCAAAACACTCATGTGCTCTACCAACCATAGAAGGTATTGATTTCTATTCAGATCTGGGGTCATGTGTGCCAGGGTCAGATCATCACCTTACAGACGCTGGGCACCTACATGACACATTATTCTCATAGATTTATAGTTCATTCATTCATTCGTTCACTTATTTGCCAAACCATGTAATCCTACAAGGGTTGCGGGAAGGCTGGAGCCTATCTCAGCCGACTCTGGGTGATGGCTGGGTACAGGACAGTTAGCCAGTCCATCACAGAGCAACACACAACCCATCAAACTAACACTCACACCTTGATGCAATCTCGAACAGCCAATTAGCCTAATGTGTATGTCGCAGTGGTTAGCATGTCCGCCTCACATCAGTCCTGGGTTCGATTCCCGGGCTCGGACCTGTGCTTACGTGCGTGGGCTTCCTCTGAGTACTCCGGTTTCCTTCCACAGTCCAAAAACACAAACTGGCTGTTCCAAATTGCCCCTAGGTGCGAGTGTTTGTGTGAATGGTTGCAAGTGTGTTGTCCTGGTGAGCTGTTCAGGGTGTAACCTGCCCTTGCCCAGAGTTGGCTGAGACGGGCGCCAGCCTCCCCTCGACCCTAATTAGGATTAAGCGGCTTAGAACATAAATGAATGAATGAACGCATGTTGTTCGACTGTGAGAGGAAATCAGAGTGCCTGGAGCAAGCACAGGGAGAACATGCAACTGCCACATAGCCCGGGACCTATTATTCAAAGTGGATAATGCTTGAATCAAAATGACAGTGAGTGGAAACCAGAGTACCCAGAGGAAACCCATGCAAGCACAAGGAGAACATGCAAACTCCACACAGAAAAGCCTGAGCCCTGGAATCGAACCCGGGGCCTTCTTGCTGTGAGGCGGACGTACTAACCACTACCCCGCCGTGCCGCACAGTGGGCAGACGCACCTTTACAAAGCTCTAGGGGATAAATATGAAAACTCTGTGCAGCTGGTAAATTGTCTTAAAGCACACAGCTCACCTCAACAGTCTCTGTCACGGTTAAAATTATGAACCAAGTTATTTTTTCTTGTATTTTTCTGTAGTTTATACAAAAAGTTTGAATAAGTGTGCAAACATACCTTTATGGAGCCATTTTTCTCGTGTGTGTTGTATGTAGTATAAACTCAGCTCAAAGCCCACAGCTCACCTGACCTGTCTCTCTCATTGTCAAAATATGTAAATATGAACACACAACCCCCCCCAACCCATAGTTCTACCACAATTCTGTAAAGGGTTTAAAGAGCTGCCTTTACGCTGCTCTTAGGTTCTGCACCAGAATGCACTGGGAGCTTGAATGCGTCCATCCTTTTCATTCATTTTTAAGCCACTTAATCCTAATTAGGGTCACGGGGAGGCTGGGGCCCATCTCAGGAGACTCTGGGACGAACACACACACAACCATTTAAACTCTCACTCAGCCAGTTAGCCTAATGTGCATGTCTTTGGACTGTGGGGGGAAACCGGAGCACCCAGAGGAAACCCATGCATGCACAGGGAAAATAAGCAAACTCCACACAGAAACGCCATCACTGAACCCGGGACTCGAATCCCGGAGCTGCTGGGTGTGGGGCGGAGGTGCAAACCGCCCAAGTGTATAAATCAAAATGATGGACAGTCATGGTTTCACACAGTCATTTGGAGCAGACGGCGTCAACTTACAGTCTCGTATTTAGAGGTTTCCTTCGCAACATCTTACTTTAAAAGTAAGAGATTTTGGAAAGAAGAATCGGGGCGAGGGTGATGGGGGAGGTGCGGTATGTTGCCGTCATTATGAATAGAAACTCGTCCAATGGGGAAAAGTCCATACTGTGCTTTAGCAGCGTTTGCTTGAGGTCTGGTGATTACATTACGTCCTGAGTATTCCTTTACAGGTGCCTCTCCCTAAATCTTTCAGTACCTCTCTGGGCTTCATCCATCACCACTATCTATCAATCTTCCTCCCTTCTTTCCCAAAACCAGCTGTCAGTGGAGAGAGTGAGAGCTGTGCACTGAACTGCCATCCGTAAGGAAGACTGGCTTGTTGAAAAACGAATGAGGGCCATGCTTCAACTACTATCTGTCCGTCGGAAAGGGAGGCAGAACAGAAAGCAGACGGAAGACAGAGCAAGCCTTTATCATTCCGGGCAGAGGCTGAGCAATGATTGGAATGATTATTTATGTATCTGGGCCCCTATTTATCGCAGCAGATTGCCTGTAATGTGCAGGATAACGGAGATGACAGGACTCATCATCGCTCATCCACGATGTTGGATGTCAGAGGAAAAGCTGAGAGACATTAGTGTTATCGTGCTGTGAGGAAGCTGACCCGATTTGGCCGCTCTGAAGTTCATTTAGCGCGGCCTCATGAGACGACCGAAGCGATGATGAGCCTCGCAATGACATTAACTGCGGCAGAGAGACGTGACGCGATCGCTCAAAATCTCATCGCAGCCCAGGTCTTTAGAACATTTGTCACCTAATTAGGTATTGGTACGGGCCCATTAATTACACGCACACACACACACACACACACACACACACACACACACACACACACACACACACAACATTTTTTTTGACCTGATGGCACTGTGGAGCATTTTTATCCTTTCAGTGAACCCACAGCTTTAATTAAATTAATTTATAATAAAAAGAGCAATGACATTTTTCACACTCAAACCAACCATTTATTTATTTATATATATATTTATTTATTTGTTCATTATGATGACACAGTGGCGTCGTGATTAGCACGTCCACCTAACAGCAAGAAGGCCCTGGGTTCGAATCCCGGGCTCGGTGAGGGCGTTTCTGTGTGGTGTTTGCATGTTCTCCCCGTGTTTTTTGTGGGTTTCCTCCGGGAACTCCGGTTTCCTCCTACAGTCCAAAGACATACGCATCAGGCTAACTGCCTGTTCCAAATTGCTCCTAGATGAGAATGTGAGTGTAAATGTAGGTGTTGCACTGTGACGGACTAGCAAGCTGTTCAGGGCGCACCCCACCTTCGCCCACAGTCGGCTCAGATAGGCTCCTCCCCCTCCCTGCGACTCGAGTAGGATTAAGTGTGAATGAATAGATGGTGTCAGGGTTGGAAGCAGCAGCCTGTCGTCATTTCATATATATACTAAAGAAGAAATGACCCCCTGGGCATCAGGCTGTGAAACTCAGTACGTGAACATTGTTTATATACGATAAGAGTAATGTACAAACATACACTGTGATAGACCTTCATAAAATAAATAAATAAACTAAGTAAAGCAAAGATTGTTTTATCTTTCTGTGTATTTACTTTACAGAGCTCGAAATGATCCGGACAGTATAAATAAAGCAGGAAATGACCCGGTTGTGTGATGTTTAGAATACCGAGGCTGCTTGCTGAATGATGTTCCTGATCCCTAGCGCTGATCTTCAGACTCTCTCTCCCTGAGGATGAACTTTGTATTTCTTTAACTCTGACCCTGCTTTGGTCGGCTGTATATGAAGGATTGTTCGGGTCAGAAGAAGGTCTGGTACTGAACATTAGCTGCTGATGTCCACTCGGAAAAACCTGCTATCCCAGAATTCTCACTCATAGGCCGAACCGCTTAATCCTACAAGGGAGGCTGGTGGGCTGCGAAGGTGGGGTACACCCTGAACAGCTCGCCAGTGTGTCATAGGGCAAATTCAGGACATCCAATCAGCCTGATGTGCATGTCTTTGGACTGTGGGAGGAAACCCGGGTACCTGGAGGAAACCCACGTAAGCACAGGGAGAACATGCGAACTCCACAAAGGACCTTCTTGAGGTGAGGTGAACGTGCTGACCACTGCGCCACTGTGACAACCAATCCCAGAATTCTCTGTAATGGAATTAAAGCTGCATTAAAAATCACTTGAGGTTTTTCTTTTTTTTTCAGAATTAAAATGATTAAAATTATTAATGATTTAAAAGGAAGTTAAACAAGTGGGTTTTTTTCTACATTGTGAATTTTAATTAAAAGAAAAACAGACATTTTTTCTACGTTGGCCATTAATTATTTCTATATAAGACTCTATTAGATCACGTTGTCACGTTGTGAACTGTCCAGGGTGAACTCCGCCCTCTTCCAGAGTCGGCTGAGGTGGGCGCCGGCCTCCCCGCGACCCTAGTTAGGATTAAGCGGTTCAGAAAATGAATGAGTAGATCACATTGTATCTTTGACGTTATCTGTTTATAAATAAAGATAAATGTTGACAGGAAAGCAACAAAGAAAGAGAAAGAAACACACAAATAAATAAACAAACAAACAACAAACAAATAGTCAAACAAATAAGAAACAAACACATTAATAAACAAGCAAATAAACAAACAAACAATCAAATAACTAAACAAGCATATAAGCATCAAATAAATAAACAAGCAAATAAATAAGTAATCAAGCAAATAAGCAACAAACAAATAAACAAGCAAATAAATAAGTAATCAAGCAAATAAGCAACAAACAAATAAACAAGCAAATAAGTAAACAAGCAAATAAGGAACAAACAAATAAACATAGAATTAACAACAAACAAAATAACAACCAAATAAATTAACAAGGTAATGAACAAACAATCAAATAAATAAACAAGCAAATTATCAACAAATACATAAACAAGCAAATATACAAGCAGCTGAATTATACACAGAAAAATAAAAATTACATTTAATATTAGTTTAATATTTAATATTCTTCAAGCTAATCAATAATATTCTGGAATATGTTTAATAATGGAACTGAGAAATTGGGATCATCCCATTTTTTTATGTAATCTCAGTCTTTATTTTTACCCTCCATCCCTCAGATAATTCCCCCACCTGCCCTACCTACCCACGGTTATATACAAGAGAAATACAATCTGGTATTTTTGTACTATATATTAGGAGTTTTGGCACCGATGTCCGAGCAATGCCTAAAATCAAGCGGCTGTCGGCCCTTCACCTGCCGGTCACATTAGACATGCTCGCACGGGTGGATTTTTTTGTACATGACTGCCTCACCTTTAAAACATATTTACTCTTTCCTTAATGGAAGAGTCGTGTGTCTGCATCAGTGCTCTGGAAACCAAATTTAGTCGTGAATTTGTTTATTCATATCATTTTGGGTCTCATATTCAGCCCCACAAGGCGTCTCTGCTTCTGTAAATAATGAATACAAATCGACGCGTCAGAATCCAAACCGTCGCTAACTGAGACATCGCTCATGTTTGTAGGCCATGTGTGTTGGTTGCTACAATAAAAGCTTTTTAAAGTAGGCTTTAGAGCATTTCATAGCAAGTCATAAAAGAGTGACAGGAGTTTTTTAAAGGGTAGCGGGGGGCATATTGACTGAGCACACAAGGTTAGCTAATGCATGGTGAGCAAGTAGTTTAAATGCTAATTTTCTACTGGTGCATCCCACTCGTTCAAAACAGGAGCAAACATGTCAAAAAACAAATAAATAAATAAATAGTCCCTCCCTCCGTCATTTTTCTCCAGCTGTGCTTACTGCTTATGAGACACCTGCCTGCCATATTTTGATATCAATAAGCGCTGCTTCCTTGATTCACCCTGTTGAATAAGAGCCCACACACAAAAAGGCTGGCAGGATGATCAATACAAATTGCTCTGTGTTGCCACTGAAGACATGGAAGAAGTGGTGGGAGGAAGGTTTGAAAGCTGTTTGACTTACAAGAAACAAGAGAACGATGAGCACCCATGCATGATTTGGCATGCAAGGCAAAATGTTTGGATAAAGCTCACCACGAGACCTTCCTGACAGGTCCGTCGGCTAGGATGTCCGCTGTTCGGATGCCTCTGACAACTCGGTGCATTTTTCCCTAAAAGGGGTATTATGCAAAAAGGTATGGTCCAGTGCCTCCCATCAAGAGGGCTTTTTCTCCCTAGCGGGCAAATTCTTCACCTAATACCCCCCCATCACACAACCCCACCCTGCCAGCTTTTTGCCTGTCCTATTGTTTATTTACAAGAACCCCCTCCTGTGTAGAGCGGCCGGATAATTGCGCTGGCACGTGAGACGTAAATAATTGCCAATTTTCTTCTTATTCTTGTGCGGCCTCGAACTACATTTCGCCGTTGCTGCCCCGCATTCTCCTCTGAAACTGTTGGAGACATCTTCTGTTTTCAATTACCTTAATTGGTTTCACTCGTGAGTTCTGCAGTGGGGCAGAAGGAAAGGTGCCTTTTCTTCTTCATCCAACAAGCATTCCCATCAAAAAAAAAAAAAAAAACAGGCGTAAGCTCACTACTGGAAGCTTCATCAATTGCCTCCACTACTTCAATCCTGAAAGGCTTTTCGGGTCGTTTTATTGGATGGAAGCCTTTCTCCCTCGCAAACAGAATAAAGTACAACTAATTAATGCCTGATGAATCCTCAAGTGACTGTTGAACAAGGGTGCATTTTTTGTTTTGTTTTTTATTTCCTTGAAACACGAGAGTGATTGACATCGCGTCTTTTGTTAAGCCCATGCTTCTTTGGTCCGCGTTCATGAGAAGCAGGATAAAAAGCACTTCACCTTGCTTGGAGTCTCTGTGTTACCATGGATTTGTTGGTCCAAAAAAGAAGTAATATTTCTCACAGTGCAGACCCACAGTCACCTGGAGGGAGCTGATTGGTGACAGCTCTGCTTGCTCACTTTTTTATTACCATCCCTCCATTGATATTTCTCAAACCAGCAGCCGCACCATCAACATCAGAATCTCCTCTCGTATGCCACGAAGAGCTTGAACCTTAAAGGCCGTGATGAATAACCTCGATTTCTAGAACAGTACTGGAAAAAACCCCACAGACTCAAGCTGTTATTCATTAGAGGAGATATTCATCTTACTGCCTGCTAATCTGTATATTTTTGTATGTTTGTGTCAAATCTTTGATCTGAACTTGTCAGACTCACAGGCAGTTTCTTTCTGTCTGTCTCTTTTTTAAATGCATAAAATTTTTTGTTTATTTATTTTTTTGTCCTGCACTAATAACGAAAGGTTCTCTGCACTGCTGTCACAGCACCAAACCTCAACTCCTACTGTAAACCCATTTCCCCGCCAGCCGTTTGGTCTGAGATCCTTTGAAAACAGATGGGTGGCTTTAAAAACTTGTATGTAATGAATCTGGCTGTGTGCACCTCTGGATTACATCTGTACAGGCCTGTGTGGGTGCATAAAAAAAATAAAAGGTTTACCAAATCACTCACTCTCACACACACACACACACACACACACACACAGAACCATACTAGGGGCAATCTGAAACAACCAATTAGCCTAATGTGCATGTGTTTGGACTGTGGAAGGAAACCGGAGTACCCGGAGGAAACCCACGCATGCACGGGAGAACAGGCAAACTCCACACATAAACGCCCACGCGAAATGCGGAACTCGTACCCAAGATCTTCTTGCTGTGAGGTGGACGTGCTAACCACTACGCCACTGTGCAGTACAACGTTCTAGATGTTGGACTTCTACTGAATCTGAAATGACTTATCAGAACTTCTTTTCCTTCCCACGTTATTGCTGAATTACTCTGTTATATTCATGTATTTAATGTAACCTTCAGTCTGGATTTCTATTACATGCACCTCTTGCCCTTTAGATTGTTTATATTGCATTAATGAGTCACCAGCTTTGATTACGTAGGGAAGGAACTCACACCCACACACACACACACACACACACACACACACTTTTTAAAAAAATCCCAATCAATCAGGATTTTTGGAGACTGCGTTATTTTTCCACTGAAAATGATAATAGGTTCCCACAGCATTAGCATATTCTGCTCACGGGCCCCAGGGTTAAGGGAAGGGGGACGCTTGTTTGTGCCTGGAGAAGAACATGTGTTTTGGTGACCTCTCCTCATGTAATCATCCTTTCCACAATGTACTGACTAATTATTATAAATGAGTAGCATGGAAAAGCATGAGGTCACAGTCAAGACAAGTCATTGTTACTTTTCTACACACACACCCATACACACACATATGCACACACACCCATACACACACACACACACACACACACACACACACACACACACACACACACACACACACACACACACACACACAC
>JAOUQZ010000004.1:23741906-23758919 GCA_028564935.1 Neosilurus hyrtlii
TGGGAGAGTGAGTGATGAGAGAGTGAGTGATGGGAGAGTGAGTGATGAGAGAGTGAGTGATGAGAGAGTGAGTGATGAGAAAGTAAGTGATGGGAGAGTGAGTGATGGGAGAGTGAGTGATGGGAGAGTGAGTGATGAGAGAGTGAGTGATGGGAGAGTGGGTTCTTTAACTGTGGACCGGTCACTACAGTCATCATGAATACTTTTACGTTTCTGGTTGAGATGAACTTTTATTCCAAATCAGTGTGACAGCACAGGACACAACAAACCGCATTATCCTCCTACGTATCACCTTGTTCTGGAGATCGCTCGTACAATTACCAGAGCGGTGATTATTTGATTTTCGAGGCTGAGCGAGAGCGCTCACAGAGGGGGACGTCAGGAAAAAGCATGGAGTGATGCTCAACTAATTGTCTGGGTCTCCGTATCACTTGGCTCTATGTCTATTAAATGGCGCTACTAAATATTACCCAGTCATTATCCCAGCAGTGCTCTTCTACCCTATTAGCATAATTAACAAGAGTGCTTATTAAGTGAGAAACCTCGTTGCATCACACGGCTCTCTCATGCAACAGTGCCTTATTTTCCCACACTTGTTGACTCTACACGGTCCCAAACCCCTGATTAGACATTAGACTCAAACTTTCTTCAGACTTAATTAAGTTCAGATTAAATCTGATGGGTTTAAACTAGACATAAATATATGAGTGGCGTCCAGCTTCGCTTTAAATGTGTTTACACTCAGCCTATCTCAACCGACTGTGGGTGAAGGGAGGTTACACCCCGAACAGCCCGTCAGTCCATCACAGGACCAACACACACAACCGTTTACACTCGCACTCACACCTATCAGCCAGTTAACATGCTAACATGCATGTCTTTGGACTGTTGGAGGAAACCGGAGTACCTGGAGAAAACCCAGACAAGCACGGGGAGAACATGCAAACCACACAGAAACGCACTCACTGAGCCTGGGACTAGAGCCCAGGACCTTCTGGGCCAACACACATACACACACACCTAGGGGCAATCTGGAACCAGCTAGCCTAAGGTGCATGGCCTTGGACTGTGGGAGGACACTGGAGTACCCGGAGGAAACCCACACAGGCACGGGGAAAATATGAAAACTCCAAGCAGTCTGGGACTCGAACCCAGGACCTTGTTGCTGTGAGGTGGATATGCTTCCCACTACACCTGTTATATATAGCAGGAATTCACTTCTGCTTTCTCTTTTCTCTCTCTCCCAAATGTGTTTCACTCTCTCTCTCTCTCTCTCGCACTCTCTCTCTCTCTCGCACTCTCTATCTCTCTCTTTCCCTCTCTTTCTCTCTCTCTCTCTCTCTCTCGCACTCTCAATCTCTCTCTCTCTCTCGCACTCTCTCTATCTCTCTCTCTCTCTCGCACTCTCTATCTCTCTCTCGCTCTCTCTCGCACTCTCTCTCTCTTTCTCTCCCCCTCTCTCCCTCTCTCCCTGTTTTTCTCTCTCTCTCTCTCTCTCTCTTTTTCTCTATCACTCTGCTACTTCCTGGTTGTACTTGCCATGTTTCTAGTTCTGGAAATCATAAAAAAATTAATGACAGAGAACCATGCCTTCACACCATGTCACATTAAAAGATCATATGCATCTTGAATTGCCGTTTCAGTTCGTAGGTTGCAGCTTGAAATGCTGATAAATGATGATGTGGCGAGAGTCAGGGCGTAATCTGAGCTCTGAAAGTCAATCTCTCACCATGTAGCTGCCAGAAACCACTCACGATGAGGTTTACAACTTCCAAGTGTAAAACTATTTATTGGCCACTGAAAAGAGTTTTTTTGAGATGATGGTGAGAGGGGGTGTGGGGGGTGGGGGTGGGGGTGGCGTTAAGGGGTTAGCGGCAAACTAATGCAACCATTCTGTGATGTGAGGAGTCGATAAAGGAGTGAAGGCGGTGCACCTGGAGTCCAGATCTCAACTCGTCCCACAATGCATTAGGAATGTGTTTTACTCTCTCTCTCTCTCTCTCTCTCTCTCTCTCTCTCTCTCTCTCGCACTCTCTCTCTCTCTCTCTCTCTCTCTTGCACTCTCTATCTCTTTCTCTCTCGCACTCTCTATCTCTCTCTCTCTCTCTTGCACTCTCTATCTCTCTCTCTCTTTCTCTCGCACTCTCTCTCTCTCGCACTCTCAAGCTCTCTCTCTTTCCCTCGCACTCTCTATCTCTCTCTCTCTATCTCGCACTCTCTCTATCTCTCTCTCTCTCTCTCTCTCTCGCACTCTCTATCTCTCTCTCTCGCACTCTATCTCTTTCTCTCTCTCTCTCTCTCGCACTCTCTATTTCTCTCTCTCTCTCACACACACACTCTCTATCTCTTTCTCTCACACTCTTTCTTTCTCTCTGTCTCTCTCTCTCGCACTCTCAATCTCTCTTTCTCCCTCTCACTCTCTCTCCCCCACTCCCTCCCTCACTCTCTCTCTCTCTCTCTTTCTCTCCCCCTCCCTCTCTTCCTCCATCTCTCTCCCTCGCTTCCTCTTTCCCTCTCCCTCTCACCCCCTTTCTCTTTCTTGCTCTCTCTTCCTCTCCTTCTTTCCCTTTCTCTCCCTTTCTATTGCTCCCCCCTCTCTCTTTGTCTCCCTCCTTCTCACTTTCTCCCTCTCTCTCTCTCTCTCTCTCTCTCTCACACTCTTTCATTCTTTATCATTAAATCACCTTTCAAATCAAAGAATACCTCAAACAGAGCTTTTCATTCTTTGGCTTTTTTCCAGTTCTTTGACCTTCTTATCAGTACATAACACCCCCTCCCCCCACCCCCCCAGAAAGACCTAGCGTTCGATGTTCGGCTCCGGCCTGAAGTGGGAACATGAGCTTTACTGTAAGGCACTAATTGCCTCTTGGTTCTGCCTTTTAACTCCTACGCTCGCTCACATTCAGCTATTACTATCGCGACTATTGTTATTGCTATTACTGTTACTCAAACAGCTTTCGTGGGCATAATTACCCAAAAGGGAGGAAACCTGCATGAGGCAGCAAGGGCTGATAAAGTCACGTTCACTCATATATGCTCAAACACATGCCCTTTCACTTTATTAGGAACACATGTTGATCCATCACAAAAACTCAGGTAAGATTCACAGCCGTAGTTGATTTCACTGTAACGTGGTTGTTTCTGCCACACACGCTGGTTAAAGAGTAGCCATGTTGTTCATCCATACAGTATAATTAGTGTGTAATACGTTCAAGTGATTCAGATGCTTATTTTAACATAAATTACCATAAAAAGCACAAAACTGGGTCATTTTATCCCATGGATTACTAGCGTTGTGCTAAACTACTGGCGTTAGCAGCTTAGCATTCGCGTTCCCCCCGGAAGTGACATCATCGTGTTGGGCGGGGTTGGCGTCTCTTGTGGAAACAGTGAGAGGTCATGTTCTAGTGACTCTGAGGATGAGAACACTGCCAGAGATGAGGGTGACGGTGAATCCAAAATGGTTTATGCGGCTAACGTTTTTCCGACTCGGCTTTCCTGTCGTCAGGTGGTTTAGGAACAAAAGGAAAAGTTTTCCGTGATTTCTGCGCTTGTTGTTTGTGCAGCTCAGCACTGGACCATAATGTGTTATGATGCACAGGGTCAGTGATGCAGCCCAGCCAATCCTACGTGTTCGCGTCATTACTAGGCTGGAACAGCCAATCAGAGGGGCAACATGTCTCTGAGCATGTCTAGAGTCATAACACTCGCATGCACGTTGAAATCGGACGCGGACCGATGTTGCCGGAAGGAACCGCTGATGATATACGTTTTAAATAGCTAGTGAAGAAAATTCACCACATGGACACTTTAAATATTTAAATATTAAAATAGCAGATTTACTGAGCTCTGCAACACACACACACACACACACACACACACACTGCTTTTTCTCTAAAATGATAACCAAGAATGGTGTTGAAAACATAAAACATCCAGTGAGTAGGAGGTCTCCAGTCAGTAATGCGGTGCTGATGAGAGCGGAGAATGGCATCCCAAAATCTGCACAAAATATCAGGCCTTATGACGGACGAGCGACAGCAGCAGAAAACCTCACCGAGTTCCAACCATGAGACTCATGTGACCCATCACTACAAAATGACGGTCTTAATGTACCAAATTGACTTTCTGAGTTTTGCGTGTATATATTCATTCATTCATTCATTTTCTGAGCCACTTAATCCTAATTAGGGTCGCGGGGAGGCTGGTGCCCATCTCAGCCGACTCTGAGCGAGAGCAGGGTACATCCTGAATAGATCGCCAGGCCATCGTAGGGCCAACACTCACACAACCATTCACACTCACACTCACACTCACACCTAGGGGCGATTTGGAACAGCCAATCAGCCTTCTGTGCCTGGACTGTGGGAGGAAACTGCAGTACATGGAGGAATCCCATGCAAGCACAGGGAGAACATGCAAACTCCAAACAGAAACGCCCTTACCAAGCCTGGCACTCGAACCCAGGACCTTCCTAATGTGAGGTGGATGTGCTCACCGCTACGCCATCGTGCGGGCTGAGAGTGATACGAATATATCAGAGTACGCCCCTGCGCGTTACTCCTGGACTGAGAATAGCCGTAAAGCACAATATCCAGCCAATCATGTTCTCTGTATAAGAAACCAACCACTACTGTGGGGCAAATAGGCAAACGACAGGCATGTGGAAAGTATTATTGTCACGTAAGTGTGCCGCTGCTGTTCTGAGAATGATCCATAGCAACACATACACATGTGCAGTATGATTGTACTCAGTGTACTCACTCTGTGTGAATGTAGGTTACATTTCGACCTTCTTGCTGTGAAGTGAATGTGCTAAACACTATGCCACCGTGACGCCCACGAAACATATCACAAATTATAACATACATATATATATATATATATATATGTATATATATACAAAACTCTCTCTCTAGCTCACTTATTTGCCGAACTTCTTAATCCTGTTAGGTTCACGGGGAAGCTGAGGTCTATTGCAGCCAAAACCGGAAACAACGAAGGCGGGGTACACCCTGAACAGTTCACCAGACCATCACAGGGCAACACACTCACTAGGGGCGATTTGGAACAACAAATTATCCCAATGTGCATGTATTTGGATTGTGGGAGGAGGCCCAGAGGAAACTCACGCAAGCACAGGAAGAACATGCAAACTCCACACACCTCGCCAAGCCCAGGTCTCCTGAGCTGTTCAGGATGTACCCTGCCCTTGCCCAGAGTCGGTTGATTCAGGCTTCAGCCTCCCCGTGACCCTAGTAGGATTAAGCGGCTCGGATGAGTAAGATGAACAGATGAATATAAATTTTAAATATATTATAAATTCACTTTCTGCACTGATTTTCATTTTGCTCAGCGATTATTGGGTTAATTTCAGAACCGTGGCCCATATGTCGGCTCTTATTAAATATTCCTGACAGTTTTCACATCTTAGAATCTTTTATGTTCTTACATTTCTGCTCTATTAAAGTAGGAATTTGTCACATAAAATAAAGATACTACAAAAATCTTTTTATTAAGGATTGGTAACGCTTTGGCAAGAACTCTCCCGTCTTTATTTGCCCCCACGGTGTTGTACTTTGCTCTAAGAGATGTTTTAAACTAATAATATCCGACTAATGGCGGCATGGTGGTGTAGTGGTGAGCACGTTCTCCTCAAGCAAGAAGGTTTTGGGTTGGAGTCCCGAGAACGGCCAGGGTGAGTCTGAATGTTCTCCCCGTGCTTGTGTGGGTTTCCTCTGGGTACTCTGGTTTCCTCCGACAGTTCAAAGAGGTACGCATTAAGCTAATTGGCTGTTCCAAATTTCTTCTAGATGTGAGTGTGAATGTAATGGCTGTGTGTGTGAGTGTGTGTGTGTGTGTGTGTGTGTGTGTGAGCCTGGGAATTGAACCCAAGACCTTCTTGCTGTGAGGAGGACGTGCTAACCGCTGTGCCATCATGCCTCCCGTGCAACTCAGGAAACCACAACAGGTGCAAAACGACATAACACCAAGCACCAGTAACACATTATATAACACTTAACTTGGACAAAAATAATCCAGCGCACAGCGACCAGTCCAGTGGTGCAGTGCAGTATATAGACCGTTTCATGTCTATATACTGCATGTATATATATATATATATATATGAAGGTTAACCTTATAAAGTTTTGATAACGTGATTATACAGGCATTACTCAGTGGTGTGCGTGGTCCGCACTGGCTGTGTTCTCAGAATGGACACCTCCCTCCACAAATGGATTACTCCCAGAGAATCTGAGGGCACCGATTAGTTTTATCCATTACGGTACATTTGTGTATCCCGCAATAATTGCTCTCACAGCGGGCAGTGGAAACACTGAGTTCTGCTTCGGGTTTGTGTTACAGGCCGTGATAGTCTTCCATTTACATTAATGGGCCCCATTTTCCTCAGTAAAAGCCTCAGCTGTCCATTTCGTACATCAGAGCTAACTCTGCTAGGCTGTAATTCATAAATGGTGGATGTGGGGACTCTTTTCTCTCTCCTCAGTAATGACCACGAGCACCTTTCATTTATTATTATTATTATTATTATTATTATTATTATTATTATTATTATTAATAATAATAATAATATTATTGTTATTATTATTATTATTATTAATATTAATATTATTATTATTTTATTATTAATATTATTGTTGTTATTATTTTTATTATTAATAATAATATTATTGTTATTATTAATATTAATATTATTATTATTTTATTATTAATATTATTATTATTGTTATTATTTTTATTATCGATAATAATATTATTGTTGTTATTATTATTGTTATTATTATTATTAATATTATTGTTATTGTTATTATTAATATTGTTATTAATATTATTAATATTAATATTATTATTATTTTATTATTAATATTATTGTTGTTATTATTTTTATTATTAACAATAATATTATTGTTATTATTAATATTAATATTATTATTATTATTTTATTATTAATATTATTATTATTTTTATTATCAATAATAATATTATTGTTGTTTTAATATTATTATCAATAATGTTTTTATACTTTGTATAAATGGCATGCATGACAGATTGTTAATTATTTGCTGAGCCATTAAATCCTGCCAGGGTCGGAGGGAGGCTGCAGACTATCTCAGCCGACTCTGGGCGAGGGCGGGGTACATCCTGAACAGCTCACAAGCCCATCGCAGGATTACAACACACACAAAACCATCCACACTCACACCTAGGGGAAGTCTGGAACAGCCAGTAAGCCTACTGTGCAAGTCCTTGAAGTATTGGAGGAAACCCACACAAGCACAGGAATAACCTGCACACAGAACACCCTCGCCGAGCCCAGAACTTGAACCCAGGACCTTCTTGCTGTGAGGCGGACATGCTAATCACTACACCACCATGCCACCCCAGTTACATTTCATTCATTCATTCATTTTCTAAGCCTCTGAATCCTAATTTGGCTCACAGGGAGGCTGGCGCCCATCTCAGCCGATGCTGGGCGAGGGGAGAGTGCACCCTGAACAGCTCGCCAGGCCATCACAGGGCCAACACACACCAACCATTCACACTCACACTTGAGGGCAATTTGGAACAACCAATTAGCCTACTATTGTGCTACTGGAGGAAACCTGAATACTCAGATGAAACCCACACAAGCATAGGGAGAACCTGCACACAGAACTCCACACAGAAACGCCCTCGCCAAGCCCGGGACTTGAACCCAGGACCTTCTTGCCGTGAGTTGGACGTGCTAAACACTAAACCACCGTGCTGCCCACGTCACAATTCGACTAACCAAAAAAGAAAAAAAAGAATTATTTGTGTATATGATCTAATACACCGTCTTCCTCTGCTTCCTCGCTGATGCCCAGTAGATCTTTCATAGTCATAAATAATTAACAAATGAGCTTTGTTGTGATCAGCGGGAGATGGGATTGCGTACCTCTCAAAAAATAGGAGGTTTAATATTTCCTCAACGTTATATTATAAACAAAACGAACCCTGCGGCGATACGGAGAGAGGGAGTGGAAATGAAACTCGGAGCTTGTGCGTCTTGCCAAGTAGCCTCTAAATTTTCAGGTGATGCAACATTGCCCAGATCCCAATAAGCACCTTTACAACTCCTTCTTCTTCAGAGCGATGATGTAAACATGCTTCAAGCAGTTTACATGTTAAAACAGGATGCATGGGAGGGATTCGGGCGAGGCTTTGGGTGTGTTTGGTAAATAAGTTCAGTATTAATCGATTATTATGTACAGAGCAACAACCGGCAGCATGGTGGCGCAGGGGTTAGCAGAAGAGGGCCAGGGTTCGATTCTGGTTGCTCTGTGGAGTTGTGTGGAGCATGTTCTCCCCCTGCTAGCATGGGTCTCCTCCAGGTACTCCGGTTTCCTCCCACAGTCTAAAAACATGTACAGTAGGCTGATTGGCGATTCCAAATCGCCCCTAGGTGTGAGTGTGAGTGTGAATGGTTGTGTGTGTGTGTTTGCCCTGCGGTGGCCAGGGTGTATCCCGCCCTTGCCCAGAGCCGGCAGACATGGGCCCAGCCTCCCCGCGACCCTTATCAGGATTAAGTGGCTTATAAAATGAATGAATGAACGAATCATGGCGTACAGTCCAGTAAAAGTTGACTGGAATGCATTTGAAGGGATCAAGTGAATGAAGGAAGAGTTTATTGGTATTTATAAGCACCAAGAAATCAATTTGGTTAGACTCTTAGTCACCTGCGGCCGAGGCTCGGCTGAGAGCTGATTAGTAAGTTCAACAGGTCTTTCTACTTTCCTGCTGAAAAGGCAGGTACCTGCTGTAACGGTACAGCAGGAGGCATGATGGTGCAACGGTTACATTACATTTATATTCATGACATTTGACAGACTCCTTTATATAGGGCAACTAACATATTTTTAAATCTCATTTATACCACTGAGCAGCTGAGGGGTAGGAGCATCGCTCAGTCACCTCCTGGTCAGTAACCCAGAGCCTTAACCACTAAGCTGCCACCACTTTCACCTCACAGCCAGCAGGCTCTCGGTTCAAACCTGATTGCAGACCGGGGTCTTACCTCATAGAGTGTCCATATTTTCCTTTTCTCTGCGTGGGTTTCCTCCTACAGTCCACACATATGGAAATCAGACCAATTGACTACTCTAAAGTAAGGCTCGATGCATGTGAGTGTGAGTGTGAATGGTTGTCGTAACCCTGTGACCTGTCCCTGGTGTTCCCTGCATCTCATCCAGTGTCAAATGTGAGTGGCTTCGGGTCATAACGCATGTAACGGATAACGCATAAAGAATGAATGAATGAATGAAGATGATGGATGTAGCCATCCAGCCAGTAACATCTGTTTCATCATGGGACAGTGGTGGCTCGATGGGTAAGACACAGGGGTAAAAGGTCAGGGGTTGAAGTCCCCAGTACTACCAAACTGCCACCGTTGGACCCTTGAGCGAGACACTTAACGTCGTATAAATGTAAGCCGCTCTGGATAAGGAAATCTACCAAGTGCCATAAATGTAAATGTTATCAGTTTAACATTTCAGCAGGGTGGCAGGGTGGTGTAGTGGTTAGCGCAACCATCTCACAGCAAGAAGGTCCTGGGTGTGAGTTCCGGGTTCGGTGAGAACGTTTCTGTGTAATGTTTGCATGTTCTCCATGTGCTTGCATGGATTTCTCCCGGGTACCCCGATTTCCTCCCACGGTACAAAGACATGCATTATCAGCATTATTGGCTGTTTCAGTTTGCCCTTAGGTGCAATGTGAGAGTGAACGGTTGTGTGTGTTTTTGCCCTGCATGAATGGTTAGCTGTTCAGGGTATTCTCCAGATTTGGCTAAGCTAGGTACCAGAGCGACCCTAATAGGATTAAGCAATTCCGCAAATGAATGAATGAATGAACTGCGATGGTCTGGTGAGCCGTTCAGGGTGTACCCACCCAGAGTCGGCTGAGACTGGCGCCAGCCTCCCCGCGACCCTAATCAGGAGCGGCTCAGAAAATGAATGAATAAATGAACATTTCAGCACCGAAGTGCCTGGAATGTGAACACGTTTGTAACTCCTGCTGTCTAAGTGTGTGGAGTAATATCAGATCCAGACTCTGACATGATCCTGATGGCTGATGTAATCAGTGTAATCAGACTTGCACTGGCCAGTTGATAATGGTGGCTGATAATAATGGTGCATACACGGATATAGACTGTAAACAATTCATAATGCATTTTTTCCTGCATCAAGCCCATGTGTGGGAGAGATTTTGCTAGAATTTGTGCGGAGGCCGGACATCAGTAAACAGACAACCGAAATTTCAGAATGAATTTTTGCTGGTCGAAGAAGAGGCTTCCCTCTGACTGACCCGCAATTCGACCTCTCTGCAAATCTGACAATTAAATGACTTAAATTTAATGAACCCCAGTCAGACTGCTCTATAAAGGTGCACAAAGTTGGGTTAAAGTTATGCAAGCATGCCTCGCATGTCGAACTGCAGGTCAGTCAGAGGGCGGCATCAGCCAGCGACAAATAGCCGACAATTTGAATGTTCCTCTGTCAACGGTAAAGAGTTCAACAGTGAAGGTAAGACCACCACGGATCCACGACCGGGTCGACCCGGACCTTCAGAAAGATGCCTTCGCTCCGTGAAGAGTGCGGTGGAGAAAAATCCCAGTTACATGGCCGCAGAAGACGTCCGAACCAGCTCAAAAACTGATACCCGCTGTCTTCATCAAAGTGGCTGTTATGGCCGAGCAGCAAGACGCAAACCTCTTCTTCCACCAGCAGATATTCATTCTGAAATTTTAGGTGTTTATTTACTTCCGGTCTCTGTACAGACATCCTCAAGGAAACAAATCCATCCATTCATTCATTCATTCATTCACTTTCTAAGCCGCTTAATCCTTACTAGGGTCGCGGGGAGGCTGGCGCCCATCTCAGCCGGCTCTGCACGAGGGCACGATAAATAATCTCGCTATAACAAAGCATGATATTGTCAGGACATATTCTCTGTCACTCTCACTGGGGCTTGAACTGACATGACTGGATGACATTATGGAACAGCTCAACAGCAGAAGGGGCGTGGCAAATTTCATTTAAAGCATTCAAGGGCAGTGTTATTTATATTACTAATAAGACGTTAATACACCACAGCAGTAAAACACAATATGAGCGGTATTTAATCAAAGAGAAACACTGGACTGATATACTGGATACTGTAATAATAAAGAATTAATGATGAAACACTGAAAACGGGTGATAGCTGTTAGCACGTCCGCCTCACAGCAAGAAGGTCCTGGGTTTGAGTCCCAGACTCGGTGAGGTTGTTTCTGTATGGAGTTTGAATGTTTTTCCCGTGCTTGGTTTCCTCTGGGCACTCCGGTTTCCTCCTACAGTTCAAAGATAACCATGTTAGACTCACTGGTTGTCTCAAATTGCCCCTAGGTGTGAGTGTGAATGATTGCAAGTGTGATGGTCTTGAGATGGACAGGCGAGCTGTTGAGGGTGTACCCTGTCTTTCGCCCCACGTTGGCTGAGATAGGCTCCTGCCTCCTCGACACCACCTTAGATAAATGAATGAATAGTAGAAACAGGTGAAATGTTTCATTAGGTAAAAAGTTTGGGATTTTTTTATAGTACATGAACTTACATGAATGAGGAAACAGACACCATGGAGAGAATAACATCCTGCAAAGAGTCGAATCCGGGTCCTCTTGGAGGTCCATGCATCGCTGTCGTCCTTGTCTCTCTTTAGCATGTACATGAATTATACATGAGATATTAAATTACTGTCCTCACCTATAAATATGAATGCTTTTTCGGATAGGACACACACACACACACACACACACACACACACACACACACACACACACACACACTCTCTTACACGCTCATGGTCAAAAGTCTAAGGTGGGCTTGCAGTACCACATGAGGTCAACAGGGGGCGCACACAACAAGATCATCACAGCATGAGTCAGTAGGAATAAACAAGATTACACACATTCTTAGGTAGGACTACACACACACACACACACACACACACACATCTGGTGTACACCTATGCCTAGGAAACAGCCTAACAAACAGTTTACCTCTTCATTTATACAGAATTCCTATCTGGTGTTTATGTGCGAGGTGATGTAAATGCCTTAATTATGTTATTAACAGATTTAAAGCTCTGCGACGTGGGATTCAGTTGATTACAACCAGCTGATCACTCCTCCCTTTTCCAAGCCTGTAGTAGAATGGACGGTGGGCGCCACTTGTTTGCAGCGTACTCCCCAGCACTTACGTTTTTCCTGGGCTGAATAATAAAACACTGATTCCTCTACGGGAGGCACGGTGGCGTTTTGGTTAGCACGTCTGCCTCACAGCAAGAAGGTCCTGGGTTCGAGTCTCGGGCCCGGCGATGGTGTTTCTGTGTGGAGTTTGCATGTGCTTCCTCCGCTTGTTTAGGAATTCCTCCGGGTACTCCGGTTTCCTTCCTCTTAGTGTGACTGGTTGTCAGTGTGTTGGCCCTACACTGGACTGACGTCTTCGCCCGGGTTTGGCTGAGATAGGCTCCAGCCTCCCTGCGACCCTGGTAGGGTTTGACGAATTGATGAAGGAATAGATGATTCCTCTTCTTTATTATTCTTCATCTTTCTTCCTTCTTCTTTGTTTTACTTTTAGTGCACTATTGCAGATTCACATCACACACCAACATTCACGCTCACACTCACAACCAGGGGTGATTTGTAACAGCCAGCTGGCCTACTGTGCATGTTTTTGGAGTGTGCGAGATAACTGGAGTACCCGGAGGAAACCCACGCAAGCACTGGGAGAGCGTGAAAACTCCACACAGAAACACCCCGAGCCCGGGAATCGAACCCAGGACCTTCTTGCTGTGAGGTGGACGTGCTAACCACGACGCCGCCGTACACTTTATACAAGTTTATGATTTTTGTCTAATGAAGGTGATCACTGTAGTTTATGATTCTAATGCTAAAAGTATTTATTATTGATATTATTATCATCATTATTATTATTACTATTATTATTGTTATTACCCAATTTCTCTACTCTACAGTGTGATGACATCATTCAAAAGGCTTATTGTGTGGGGTTTTTATTATTATTTTTTTTGGACACTATTACAGGCGTACACTTAGATAATCGCTTTGATTACAAGTTAAAAGACCCGGTCGTAAAAGCCACTAAGTACAGACTTTCCTCTTGCCAGGAGGCATTTAAAATTTATGTCCCAGCTTCATAAGAGACTCCATAACATTCACACACTTATTAGAGACGGACTGCTGAGACTAATGTAGCCATTTTGAGACAGAGCGATGGCTTGTGTCTGTAACACGAGGTATTATAAGGAGCAAGAGGCCGACGGTTTGTTGGTTTGCAGCTGCGTTTAAAAGGCCGTACAGCGGAGGGGAACTCGTATATTTATATGAAACTAAATTGAGATAATCCCATAATGTTGTAAAATTATAGTTTTATATGGAGAAGGATTGCGTAAACCTGGTTATAAAGCAGTTCTGGGTTATAAAATGCAGGTGTGTTGGATTCTAGACTATTCCAGGCTTCCAAATTCAACATTTTTAAAAGTGCCGGTGTTGAAGGTTGAACATAAAAATAGCCAAAATAATATCGGCGGGACCTGAAGCCTATCTCAGCCAACATTGGGCGAAGGTGGTGTACACCCTGAACAGTTCGCAAGACCATTGCAGGGCAAACACACACACACAGACAACCATTCACACTTACACCTAGGGGCAATTTGAAATAGCCAATCAGCCTAATGTGCATGTCTTTGGACTTTAGGAGGAAACCGGAGTACCCAGAGAAAACCCACGCAAACACAGGGAGATCATGCAAACTCCACACTCAAACGGCGTCGTCGAGTCGGTGACTCGAACCTTCTTGTTGTGAGGAGGACGTCCTAAGCACTGCATCACCGCGTCACCCTTCACTGTAATAATCATCCCAATTATTCCACACGTATTGACTCACTTCTCTTTCCTGTGTACGTGTCATGTATCGAGAAACACAATGCTCCAGTTAAACCTCTGCTCTGGCCCAAGTCAACCACAACTCTGTTTGAAGCTTATTAAAAAGGTATGCCCACTCCCTCCAGGATTGTTTTAAACACTGCATGGTCGCTGGCGTGTGCTACAGATTGGTCTGTAAAGGAAAAACAGATGTGACCCCTTCTCTCCCGTTTCCCCGACATCTCTCCTCAGGCTTATATACATTTCCAACTGAGTGCTTTTCACAAAGCGACCTGTCTCGATGACAGATATATTTTTCAAACATTAGCTGGGCTTGTCAGATGATCGCTTTAGATGGATAAAGGGAGTTTGGGGGGTTGGCTGTGTTGGTGAAATTAGCCCATGAACAGTCCATTTACAGAAACACTAACACGACACTTCGGGGCTTTTAATAATTACTTTTGGTGGATGCGTTCGAATGCTGACGGGTCTATCACGGATATGAACGAGAGAACGTTAACACGCCGCACACTGACGAGTATGATTGGGGTGAATCAGTTACACTGCCCCCTGCTGATCCTTTATCTAAGCCCTGAAGCCATGCTGAAGCAAAATATAGCCACACGTGACCTCTGCAGGAGAGCCACACGTGACCTCTGACCCAGCTCATCCTATTCAACAGGTGATACCGTACCACAGAGCAGGTGTTTGTTGTCCTAGATGAGGCCTTGACCATAGCCCCAGGGCAGCAGGGTTTGGTCAGCCGTTTGCAAAGCCACTGCCCTTTGCTCTCTCTTGTAACCCCAGAAATGGCATGATTGGCTTCATAAAGCCTCCAGGAAGGGGAGGAGGCAGAAGGGGTTGGGGGAAATACGACCTGTGAATCAGACGTCTGCCCTCTGCCACTGCAGTAATGGAGAGATGAATCTCAAAGAGCTTTGCACAGCAGTCTCATTGATTGCACATGACTGTCAGAGTCAAGGCGAGTTCTGGGCAGTTATTTATCTGTGTTCTGCCTTCTTCAGTCACTACACTGAGTTATAGCTTGAGCCACACATGCACAAACGCACGCACACACTCTCAAATACCCACGCGAGTGTGTGTGTGTGTGTGTGTGTGTGTGTGTGTGTGTGTGTGTTCAAATATTATGCTTCTGAGTAATAGTCACTCGATTCCCGGGCTCGGGGTGTTTCTGTGTGGAGTTTGCATGTTCTCCCTTGCTGGCGTGGGTTTCCTCCGGGTACTCCAGTTTCCTCCCACAGTCCAAAAACATGCACAGAAGGCTAATTGGCTGTTTCAAATCGCTGCAAGGTGTGAGAGTGAGTGTGACTTGTTTGTGGGCCAAAGAAAATAATTCATTAATATTTTATTACCTTTTTTCTCCAGATCTAGAAGAGTGTTAAAACGTTCAAAGGTGGTTTTTGTTCCTTGTCCCATTTTCCTTTTCTCAACCCCGGAGTCTTTGTTGAGGGAGAATAATCAGACTGAAGACTATTCTCGTGTACATGCTCTTGCCCGCAGCACAGTCCCTCCTGCAGCCTCTGCCACAAGTTGTCGACAAGGCCCTCTGCTCCATGCATATATGCATAACAAGCGATGAAATTTTTATAAGTGTCCACCATTAATCTCTGTGCCATTTTTAAAAGCAGGGAATTAAACTTTCATTCGTATTTTTCTTCCACCCCCCACCCTCTCCCTGTCCGCCTACCCCGACTATTGAAATATTAATCAGTGCTGAATCTCACGTTGTGCAGTGCTTCGTTTCCTTCTTCGCGCTCTGACGCAGGCAGATGTGTTATGATCACGCAGTAACCTACAGTAAATCCTGCTCACTACCCTTGATCACCTCCTTCACTAATGATGGTACACCAATCATATACAATAATTAACACACTTTTAGGGAAAAAGGGGTAACAAATGGTGCCTTTTATTTACACTGAACTGATATTTCTAATGTGCGGCGTGGTAGCGCAGTGGTCGGCATGTTCTCCCCCAGGCTTGGTGTTTCTCTGTGGAGCTTATGCCATGTTCTTCTCATGCTTTCCTCTTTCTTATTCTGCTTCCGTGGGTTTCCTCCAGGTATTCCGGTTTCCTCCCCCAGTATATTAGGCTAAATGACTGTTCCAAGTTAGTAAGTGAGTCGACCCCGCGATGGTTTGGTGAGCTGTTCAGGATGAGACCCGTCTTCGCCCAGTGTCGGCTGAGATAGGACTCCCCCTCGTCCCAAGTAGGATTAAACGGTTCAGCAAATGAGGGAATGAGTCCTTAATGTCTAATTATGAATATAAATGGCTTATTAATCATACGGCACATTTCCATAAAGGTGGTACAAACCAACCCGAGTTCTACCACCGCAGTGAAAAGGAAAAGAAAACTGGTGCATAAAATCACTGCAGAAAATAAAAGTAGAATAAACAACAAACACAATGAGAGATCCAAACAACTAACATAAATCAAAACACTGTATTACCCTCATAAAGTCAGAGACGACATCAACACCAGTCACCACATACAACAGTTCATCGGTTCAGTATGAACCAATCCGAACCTGGGAGTGATTTTTATAAATACACCTCCACAAAACCAGTCCGCTCTATCTATCTATCTATCTATCTATCTATCTATCCATCCATCTTACTAACTATACACCTATCTATCTATCTATCTCTCTCTCACTCTATCTATCTATCTCTCTCTCTCACTCTATCTATCTATCTATCTCTCTCTCTCACTCTATCTATCTATCTATCTATCCATCCATCCATCCATCTTACTAACTATACACCTATCTATCTATCTCTCTCTCTCACTCTATCTATCTATCTATCCATTCATCCATCCATCTTACTAACTATACACCTATCTATCTATCTATCTATCTCTCTCTCTATCTATTTATCTATCCATCTATCTATCTATCTCTCTCTATCTATCTATCTATCTATCTATTCATACATCTATCTATCTATCTATCTATCTATCTATTTCTCCATCTATCTTTCTATCCATCTATCCAACTAACTATATACCTGCATGCCTATCTATACACATAT
>JAOUQZ010000004.1:23767844-23785590 GCA_028564935.1 Neosilurus hyrtlii
CTCTTTATATATATATATATATATCTATATATATATATAAATATATATATATATATATACACATAGAGTATATTATATGAGGCAGGAATTTTATTTTGTATGTATCTGAGAGCAAGAGAGACATTTGAATTGCCAGTGAGCCGATGCATTAAAAATCATATGAGGCAACTTAGAATGTGATATGATTCACCCCTACTGCAATGCATTATGATTTGCTACAGTTTGAATCAGTGCGATGTGAAGCAGAACAGATATGATGCCATCTATTTCAATATGCTAACTCTTACTCATCTATTATAATCCGCTATTTTAATCGAGGAGGGTCTTGTTCAAAAAGGGACTTGTATTTTGAAATCACATTAGTGGTTTAAGGAGAAGACCGCAGGGGCTTTTATTATAGAAATTCCTTTGGAGGAATAGTGAGCAATCTTTCTTCCATTCTTACACTGTATACTTTTGTGTGACTTGTGTGATATGCCACAAACTCAAGCAAGAAGTGGCTGCTGGCACAGTGGAAATAAAGGCAAGCTTGATGTGAAGTTTAAAGGGGATAAATGAATCAGAATTTGAAATTCATTTATTCATTCATTTTATAAGCTGCTTAATCCTAATTAGGGTCGCGGGGAGGCTGGAGCCTATCTCAACCGTTCCCGGGCAAAAGGCAAGGCACACCCTGAATAGCTCGCCAGGCCAACGCTGGGCCAAGACACGTACAACGATTCTCACACTCTCACACCTAGGGGCAATTTGGAACAGCCAGTCAGCTTACTGTGCATGTTTTTGGGCTGTGGGAGAAAACTGGAGTACCTGGAAGAACATGCAAATTCCACACAGAAACACCCGGGAATCAAACCTGGGACCTTCTTGCTGTGAGGCAAATGCGCTAACCACCATGCTATGTTTTCTCATGGGAAGATTATGCAAACTCCACACAGCGATGCAACAGCCCACTATTCCACTGTGACATCCAGAATAAAAAAAAAATATTGCTTAAAAATAATTGGCCATATCTCATAAACATATTTAGTGTATCCTACACAGGAACGGCACAGTCTGATTGCTTCGCTATCTCAGGATAATTGGCATTATCCAGCTCACAAATCGGGGACAATGCTTGAATCAAAATGGTGGACAAAAACTCATAGTTTACGATGGTCACTGATTCTGAAGTTCTATAAGTTCATCAAAACGCCACCTAAAATAAAAAAAAAAAAAAAGTAGAAAGCTATGCAAAGATTCATCTTTTTGAAGGTAGAAAAACACTTTTTCAAACTTTTTATTTTAGTTTGTTTTTATATTGTATATTATTGTTTACTGTCCTGTGTAACATAAAAAAATATTAAATAATTACAATTTACCAAATGCAAAAATGTTAGGAACGATGCATCCATCTCAGCATCCTGTGAGTGTGTGGTGGCAGATCATGTAGGCAAAACTATATTATATTTTTATGTGAATGTGTTATAGGGTTTGCACTCAAGTCAGCCCATGAATCCTATTAAAAGCCTATTCTGGATTTCAGCAGTAATGCCATTAATGTATTCATCTCACAGATGCACACACACACACACACACACACACACACACTCCATCTCAACTGTGAGGACCCCCATTGTCTCTCTCTTTTCCAGCTTTTCATTTGCTGTTTCCTTTTTTTGTGTTATTACTGCCATAACACTCGGGTTGGGTGTTGACTTCCAGATCTCAAAGGAATGAAAAACCATTTCATTCACAAAAATAAATAAATAAAAAAACATCATCTACAGACTGAATTGTTTCGATTTCTCACGTGAGGCGCAGTAATGTGAAGTGAGATCCTGAAGCCTCACATGGCAGCAGCGGAGCATCACTTCGTGGGGTTCATTCTTCTTCCACTACAACCGTCGTTGTAAAGCCAGAATTGACAACCAAACAGGAGTGACGTCGTGAGTGCTGGATAATGAGCTCCACAGGGAGAGAGCCCTAAATGCAGCCAGTAGGTTATAGCATCAGCAAGTGTGGTGAAGGCCATCACCAGGGCAACGACGTCGGTATTATAACTGCAGTGCATAATTCTCTTTAGCAAAGACTAACTAGCAGAGTTATAATATTATAAAAACCTCTTGAAATAATATCAAGAGGTTCTTACAGATTACTTATTCTCTCACTTAGCTTCTCCTCCCTAGGTTTTTCCCACTCATATGCACTATTAACTCATCTTTCACCAAGCTGGCTCTTTTTTTTTTTTTCTTTTCCTCTCTATCTGCCCTGGAGGAAAGAACCACTGCTCACTATGGCGAGAAACGGAATGAGGAGGGGGTTGTAGGACAGATATAATGTTTCCTCTCGTTCTTTTCTCCTCTTCTAACAAGATGTTATTAAAGTTACATGTTGCTGTCTGGGCTCCTGCACTGCTCTGCTGAATAATATGGAGACCAGAGCACACAGGCTTAAGGCTTCTCATACACACGCATACACACTTACACACAGATAGAAAAGGAAAAAATATCAGGGTTATTTATTTATTTATTTCAACAATTCTTATGTTACTGTCAAGCAGCAATTAGTCCTAGATAATAAGGGGAAAATGGGGTGTTACATTCAGCTTACCTTGTATTATAAATAGACTAAAGTGTTATTTAACCAAAAAAAAAAAAAAATCATTTTTATGAAATTTTCTATTATGGCCATTATTTAACATTAAGGGAAGGATTATCCAGTGTTGGTGTACCAGTCATCAGGTTTTCTTCCACAGGTAGTCTTGTTTTGTTTTTCTCTAATAACATATACATGTTTATAACAAGAGACTTATATGGGAAGTGAGGGAGCTGAAAAAGACAAGTGACTTGTCCCATAGATCATATAGTGTTAGGTAGGTAAGATAAATAACAAGTGACTTTAACATAATTAGATGCCAATTATGCAACTTGGTGTCTTGTTCCTCACTGAATGAAATGGATGCCCATGATCTTTAGGCTTTTGGGTGATCTTCAGGCCCGCATGTGTGTTCAGAGACATTGATTTCTGGAGGTGTTCCTGAGCCCATGCAGTGATTTCCATGACCGTCTGAATCATGCCTGATTTTAATACAGTGCTGCCTGAGGGCTCAAGGATTCCAGGCACTCATTGTTGATTTCTGAACTGTCAAAGATGTATCCAGATTACCGGAATCTTTTGATAATGATATTTACTGTAGATAAAGAGAGATTCTGAGTCTCTGTGTGTTTTATGTTGAACCTTATTTTGAAAATGTTTGTGCAGCTTTTTGTAGATTGGTGAACTTCTGCCCAGATGCTCTTTTTTTTTGGTTCAACAAAATAGTTGCAAAAATGTTCCTTCAGCTGTTTCTTTGAAGCTCTACCTAATTCTTAAGCCCTTTTCCTGCATTCCAACTTTTCTAAAGATGTGTTGCCACCATCAAATTAAAAATTAGCTTTTTTTTCAGGAAATAATAAAATGTCTCACTTTCAACATTTGATGTTTTCTGTGTTCTACTGCAAATAAAATCTGGCTTTATGGAATTCTTAAATCATTTCTTTCTGTTTTTATTTGCCTTTTACACAGTGTCCTGACTTTTTTGGAATTGGGGTTGTTGGGGGGAAAAAAACCAAAACATCTTTTGGTCTTTGGCAGGTTGGTTCCCGGCTAATTCTTGGTCATATTTCCTAGTTTCTCTCTTGAGTAAACACTTGCAGGTAATTTATAACAGATCAGCAACAGACTAACCTTCCTCCTCTGCTGCCTTCAAATACACCAGGCTGGTGGCCGGACCTTTTGTATTTCACCAGAACACACCATGTTCTGAAGATCAATATGACAGTGCTGCAGATAATGACCTACTGTATCAACAAATCTAGTCTCTTGTAGCAGTATACTTTTATCTACTGGACTGCACTATTAAACAAGTTGTGCATAGAACTCTGTCTGTCACATTACTTGCAGTTTTTTGCATTAAGGGACTACTAAATAAGCACAAGTTATTTGGTCTGTCCTCATGTATGAACACACACGTACACACTCTCACTAAATGCTTATCATATTGATATTATGTTCCTTCTGAACACTCCCCCAATTTAAACCATTGTAAATCCTAATTGCTTTATTTGAGCTTGTGCATAATAGAGCAATATCCTTTTGTAGGTTGTCTGAGGTTGGTCTGGACAGCTGTGGGAGTTGATAACAGCGTATACTGAGCCGTGCTATCTTCAGATGCACGCTAATATCTGTCTGTGGCAATCGTGCACTACATTAGTAGCCCATAAATCAATGCAGATAAAATATGGCACATTGAAAGGGGTGCCATAAACCTCTACGCTGTACAATGATGTATGTTGATGTAAAATATCGAATGTTGAACTTGTTAAATAAAACAGTATGGCAGTTCAATAACAGGTCCTTAAACAAGTTGATGGAGTAGGTCTTCGAGGTCACACCCATTTGATATACTGGGTATCAAGCATTCGAGACATGGGAAAAGGGAAATTTATAAGCGCAAGGTCTCAGCAATTTTGACATAAAGCAGTTTTCTTCAGTGTTTGACGGCACTTGTAAGGCATAAAGGTTATTTTATACACTGTTAACGTGCAGTATTGAATGTCTTAAGTGTAAACAGTCCATTGAAATGCGATGCTTTGTGTGGTGATATGTTAGCCTTGACGGTGACATGCAGGTGATTGAAGACCTTGCTTTTCTGAGCAGCCCATGTATAATAGCCTAGTCCTCTGGGAGTGCTGCCGTTTTGCCATGCATTAGAGCGTAATTGTCTCCTCCTCAATGGCTGCCATCATTTAAACTATGGGCCACTGCCGAATATCATTTGCGTATATAGACGCATGAATGCCCTCCATATATTTACGACGCAACTATGTGTTTGAATGTGTAGGTCAGAGTGCAGTTGTTCTGTTCGAGTCCAAGACAGCTGAACCTGTCGCCTTTTCCTTAGGCTGTTGTTTTGAAGCCAGTGGATGTTTTGGTATTCATTAGCGCTAGCTGTCACTATGGCTAAGGGCTGTGATGCTCAGTGATGGCCCATTAAACTGTGTTCTTGTGCACTGGAGGCTCCACACTCTGTACTTTATGATGAACTGAATGGCAGCGTGTGTGAACGGGATATTAAGGGCTACCTGAGGAGACGTGAGGAGACATGCTGTCCCCTAAGGGCCTCTCCGACTCACTCTGTTATTTTGAATAGAGTCCTTGCTGGTGCTTGAGAACTGGATTTCCTTTTTTGACCTTTAAGTTTTTCCTCAGTCTTTTTAAACTCTGCCAGGCTGTTGAATATTAAAAAGATACATATTTGTTCCTGAACAATTTCAGTTTCCCTGAAGCTAAAAAACATTCTAATAGGATATCTAAGGCTAGTACTAGATCATTAAATTTGTTATGAATGCTTTTACAAGCTAATAATGTTCCAATATACAAATGTGGATCATATGGGGCTGGTTTGCCATGGACCGTGCGGCGATGTCGTGGTTGGCACATCTGCCTAACATCGAGAAGGTCCCGGGTTCCCAGGCTTGGGCGTTTCTATGTGAAGTTTGCATGCTTGCTTTTATGGGGGTTCCCTTCAGGTACTCTGGCTTCCTTCCACAGTCCAAAGACATGACCATTAAACTAATTGGCTGTTTAGAATCGCCCCAGGTGTGGATATGAGCATGAATGGTTGTGTGTGTGTGTGTTGGCCCTGTGATGGTCTGGTAAACTATTCAGGGTGTACCTTGGCTTTGCTCGGTGTCTGCAGAGATAGACTCCAGCCTCCCCGCAACCCTAGTAGGAGTAAAGGGTTTGGCATACAAGTGAGCGGTGAGTGGTTTACCATGATGTAAGCAATGTGTGTTTGCTGGTGTTTTCATTTGGCATATTTATTAAATCTTTATCTCTTGATCTCTTATCGCTTAAAGTGCTGGAAGGTGCAATATTTTCTGCGGTCTGGTGGAACTGCCATGTTAAGTAAATTATCTAGAAATTCAGTCCTGAAATAGTCATGTCCACCAAACCATCTAATCAAGACGTAAGAGTTTACAGTGAAGATTTATGGTGGTGATGAGACCCGGCAGTTAGGCCTCAATAAGAAAAGGTAAATCTCCAGCAACAGGATTGGTCTATATACATATACATATACATACACACACACACATATATATGTATATATATGTAAAATATGTAAATAATGTGTATGTATATATATATATATGTGTGTGTGTGTGTGTGTGTGTGTATATATATATATGTGTGTGTGTGTACACATTATGTACTTTATATACATGTGTGTGTGTAGATACAGATATATGGATAAACAGATTATTATAAAACACAAAATGTTCACAATACTCTATATATACACATATTTGTGTGTGTGTGTGTGTGTGTTGTTTATGTTTTGTGATGTAATTTTTTTGGAATATATTTATTATGGAGTCTGAAATGAGTGATTTAAACAGACCTTATTTTAAAAAAGTTGGAAAATAATATATGTGTAAATATACATAATATCGAAGGAACCCCCCATATAGTAATAGTTTATATTTATAACCAAGGAGTCGTTTTCCTAATAGGTTTTAATATAAACTAAAGTGATTTATTTTAACTTGGATTATATCCAATCGGTAATAATTTGATAAGCATAATTAAAAAGAAATATCGGATTTTTGGAAAATGTCTGAAAATAAAATATTTAATATAAAAAGAGTCCAGGGTTTGTTGAGACCTGTTTTGAAAAAATTTCTAAATGAATCTAGAATCTTTTTGTAGCTAAAATTAGATGCTACATTACCAAACATATCGTTTGGTTAGTTTTAGATAAATGTTTACAATGGTAAAAATCATGTAAAATATTTATATATAGTTAAATAAAGAGTTTCTTTGCTGTAGATAAATATAAATAGTGTTTTATTCTTAGACTGAACTTTTAGAACTATGGAGTTTATTATTGTTATTTATTTATTTATTTTTAAATAGATGTAATGTTACATCCCATTCATAACGTTTCCAGTCTCCATGAAATCATAGCATTGTTCAAATACCATTTTAAATGCAAGTATCTCAGAGATACAGAACATCCCATAATATTTTTTTCACAGCATTGAAATACTGAAATATTTACATGCATTTCTTAGAGTTTAGCGTGTTCCCTTTTTTTGCTATAACGAGCTCGCACTTGAGCTCCTACGAACTCTACATGTTTGTGCAAAACCTTTTTATTCGTTTTTGATTAAATCCAGATCGTCGTGTCGTGAAAACGCTTTAGTAGAAAAGAACAGGCGTGTAGAATATCCGCCCCTTTTTTCAAAACAGTTAACATGTTCAACTGTACAAGTTTTATTAAATCTTAATAGGGACCTAAAAAATGTCGTTTTTAAGAAACTGACCATGTAGCGTGTTTGTTTTGAAAATTTCACCTCTTTTAAACCTTCTGTTTATTTCTAATTTTGAATGAAAAAGAAAGAAAAAAATGTTGATTTTCAGTGTGGTGTGTGTGTGTGTGGGGGGGGGGGGGGGTATGTGTGTACAGTACGTAGGAGTCTTCTTCGCAACGGTTGCTGTCCACACTGTCCACATGGTTCTGGCTTCATGTGAGAGAGCGAGTGTTTGCCTTCGCTCAGAGCACAGCGAGCTTTGACCTTCAAACAACTCGAGAAAAGTTTGGGAATTGGAAAGAGAGGAGGAAAAGAAAAGCCTGTGAAAAGTGTAAAGTGTAGCAGTCCAATTCACTTGGGAGTTTTTTTCTCCTGAATTGCACACATGTCAAACCTGCCATTCTCTCAAAACCAGAAGAAACGCTGTTATCTGGAGATGTGATGTGAGACGAAGGCTCTGGGGTTATGGACAGGCTGCACAGAAATGGCCGAGCCTTTCCTCTAAACACTTTCCTGTAGAATCAGCCGTGGACTCCAGCTGGGACGGTTTTGATGTACAGTAGATGTGGACGGTCACAGCGCTGCAAAACCCACACACTCCTGAGTTTGACGAATTCAGCTTTTCTCTGGTGGTTTCAAATCTAAACAACACGACTGTGTGTGTCTTACAGTCACACTTCTCAGTGTGGCAGGTTTTTGTGCTGCTTCCTTATAGTATTTGGGACTCGTTTCTTTTTCAGGGTTGACTAAAAAAATGTGAAATAGAAAAGAAATAACAAAAGTCTGAAACGGAGCGCTCAGTATTTATTCAATAAATTTACCCTTTTTAGCTTTTATCCTTCACCGGATTCATATTTTTAAAAAATATATTTTAAATATTATTGGTTTTTAGACCATTTGAAAAAGTCCACAGTTTTAAATTTTTGCATGGCAAAGCAGTTACATGTAAACAGTGAACCTTTTGCTTTAAGTTGAGCAATTCAACTGCAGGACCGGATTCACACGTTATAACATGGCACCGTATCCTTCAACCATCATCGCAGCAGTGAAATGTGCGGATTATGTTTTGTACCAAGGCAGAAAATATTTAAACATTAATTCAGGGTGATGAAAATATCAGAACACATCACCATTCTGAAACACGTTTCCTCGCTCCTCGATATGTACCATAATATTCAGGCCTGTGTATTTAATATATATATATATATACACACACACCACTGAACAGCTTGCCATCCCATCGCAGGTTCAACACACACACAGCCATTCACACTCACACCTAGGGGCAATTTGGAACCGCTAATTAGCCCACTGTGCATGTCTCTGGACTGTGGGAGGAAACCCGCGCAAGCCTGCGGGAAACATTCAAACCAAACTGCTCACAGCAACACCCTCACCGAGCCCGGGACTCGAACCCACGACCTTCTTACTGTGAGGCGGACGTGCTAACCACTACGCCACCGCGCTGCCGGAATTGAACGAATTACTTAAACAATAAACAAAGTATTTATTCTGATTTCAGTGTTTAGTTTGACTTTCTTGGGACTTAGTAGCAGCTAACGTTCTTGAGCACATTGTTTTATACAGTGCTGAAGTTTCTGTCACACTGTGTTCCAAATAGTTTGTAGCTGTTTCTTAAAACTCTCCTCTCTTTAAAGGAAAACTTTGTTATTCATTTATGAATCCGTTGAATCCCGTATTAGTTCAAGTGGATTTGAGTCTGGAATCTTGACCAGTCGATCCTTTCCACTGTTCCAGATATATATATATATATATAAATGTGTGTTTTACATTTCACTCAATTGTGACAGGTGTGCTAATAAAATTCAGTGCACACACACACATACACACACACACACACACGCATTCATCCATCCATTTTCTGAAGCTCTTAATCCTAATGAGGGTCGCGGGGAGGCTGGCGCCCATCTGAGCCGACTCTTGGTGAGGGCAGAGTACTCCTTGGACAGCTCGCCAGGCCATGGCAGGGCAGAAACACGCTAACAGCTATGCAGCTACTCTATATGAAAAACACACAGATATATACAGTGTGTATGTATATATATATATATATATATAGAGCATTTGTAAAAGTTTAACACTACAGAGGAAAAAATATTCAGCAAATTATTTATTCATTCATTCATTTATATATTTATTGAAAAGTGGGGAGGGAGGAGGGGGGGGGTGACGCATGGTCTGTAAAACCTGTTTGAGGATCTTTAATTTAATACCTTTAAAATATTTTGCATATAAAATCAAATCTAAAAGTCCACACTGACACTGTCTTTCTTTGATATTTACATCTATTTATTTTTTATTTAATTAATGAATTAATTTCTTATCAACCCTTTGCTTACAGTCAGTTTTATTTGAAACACACACACACACACACACACACACACACACTTGCCGGGGTCTCTCCGAAAAAATCTTAGTTGTTATTTATTTTTTTAACCATGATATCGACGTTATATCTTCACATCACCCAGAACAATTCACCAAGCCGTAAGTATAGCTGGTAGAAAAAATATTTCTACATGAGTTGATGTTAATAAACATGAAACATGCTGATAGTTGGGCTTTCCCGCTTAGCATTCTGTCATTTCTACATTTACAAAAAAAAAAATGGCAAATTGTTGTGGTATAAGAAGAATAAAGATGTTGCAGTTACAGGACAACGATGAACCCTGGAATGATCAAATTCCTCCATGGTTGGTTTTTACTTTAACAGATCACCAGTGAGGTTTTAGTTTCTTACATAACAATGGAATTTTTTACAGACAGTCCTTTGTACTTTGTTATTACAGCTTTACTTGATCACTTGATTTAAAAAATGGCGTTGCTACCACCTTGCTGCTGGAAAATGTAATTAAACTAATAGCTTTGATACTTGAAATCTGATTACGAAGTAAGTCTGACTTTTTTTTTCCCGTAGACCCAGCGTCTTCCCGTTATCAAATTACTTAAGTGCATGTAGATGTATTGGATTATTGAATATTTTTGAACAGTTATCAGATTGTGTTTGTACACGTAAACACACTGTCACGACTGCTTGTTGTCTGGTCCTGCCATGTCCTTGCATGCACTCTCAGAGAGCGTCTTCCTGTAGGCGACTTCCTGTACACTCACAGGACACTTTAAATAGGAAATTTGTTCCCGTGTTCATTCATAGGATTAATCGATTAGCGGTGCGAGGCCCAAAGTCTTACACCAGTAGATTAGGACGGAACAAACAGGCTCCACATGGAACTTTTGAATGTAGAAAAGATGTGAGTTTGAGCATGAAATGCTTGTTGGTGCCACGGATAAGAAGAAAACCCTGATCTCAGGTTTTCACACGCTGCAGTCTGTAGAGTTGGTGTGGAAAATGAAAAACATCCGATATATAGATTTATATCTCTCGATAGGTGTCCGAGGCTGGTGTTATAAGAGTAGCACAGTTCCTTTAAGGGCTGAATCAACTTCAGCCCCGAAGAAAAATGAGTAAATAAATAAATCTCCCTGCGTTTCCTGACTACAGTGAAGTAAAAGTTAGAAAGATTAACACTGAGTTTTCTTTTTGTCGCCTTTTCTTCCTTCATCTATATCACCTGTTTTGTCAGTTTGATTATCCTTTTAACGAGTTCATGTTCTGTGCTTCCATTCCTGCTTCGTGTTGTTTTGCTTCACAAACGTTTTTCTATGTGGGTTTTTTTTTTTTTAGTGGTTTTAGTTTCGTTATTAATAATAACCTTTTTTTTTTGAGATGCGGCAGCTCTATTGGGTTTCCTGTGGTGGCACGGACATGTTCCATGCCTATAGGACTCTGCTCAGGACTTCCGCTAGTAAGAGACAGATCTGCTCGTGGAAACACCATAGTGACAGAGGTCAAAGCTGAACGAGCCGGTTCAGCTTAACAGGAAACAACCGTGACGAGCAAAAATGCATGCCAGAAAGAAATAATACATCAAACCCAGAAACAGGTATCTGAGCCTGCATTGGGAGCATTGCAGAAATATTGACTGGGATCCTGTGATTACTGCAGCCTCAGGTTTTTGTCAGACAATTCACACCTTGAATCTGGCAACCATAACAACAATCAAAAATTGGTCTGGTGGGCCAACAGCCCAGATGTCAACTTAACAACTCTGAAACTGACAACGAATTGAAATCCCTGAGAGTCTACCAGGCGAGTTAGAACTGAAGAAGCCTCTTAGATGAGACGTCTTATGTTCAGTGTTAAGTATAGAAACTTATGTTTCTCTTGTTTTGTTTTGTTTTGTTTTTCAACCTTGGATTTCCTATGACCTTAATGACTGAGATCCACATGACATATCTGACTTAAGTGTCCCCCCTTTCATCTGTTTACAGCATTTTATTCTTTCTTTGGTAGGGTATTTACCGTGAATAGAGTCGACGCTCCAAATACTAAGTGGAAACATCTGCTCTTTGTTTGAGAGCGACATATGGAAATGAATTTTATTGGCGAATGTTGTCTGTGTCTGGCCTTGTTTGGCCCGTCTCTCTATCTGTTGTTTGGCCAGGTGGCTGTAAAAAAATACACTGCCAAAATTGTCCAGAGATCATAAGTCAAATTTAAGAACTTCCTGTGTGGGCCAAATGTCTTTGACTTTAAAATATATTATGTAATGACTCACATATTACGAATCATTTCCTCAATCAATCAAACCCAGAGCCAGATAATTGCAGCACTAAAGCAAAACATAATGTTATATAAGATTGGTAAATATTTAAGTTGAAATGTTTACAATGATATCAGTTTTTCACTGCACGCTGGAGTATTTCCCCTTAAAAGAAAATAAAAAATAAAAAAAGCACCATTCCGGAGGACAAAAGATTTTCCGCAGCTTGAACGCTGTTCCTTGTTCCAAAACGTTTGGGGTGGGGAATTAGCCTACGAGCAGGGGTGACAGCTCAAACACCAGGCTGTGATATAATACAGTAATATAGGAGAACCATTCCTGAACTTGCGCTCCGTGACACAATGGTGTGTACGCTCGGATTGCTTGTTAGGAGGAGAAATGTGCTATAAGTCACCTCAAGTGCATAGTTAAAGTATAAAGGCCATCAGGATCACGGCTTAAACCCAGGAACGCTTCAGACTTCCTTTAGCATTAAAACTCCGATGGAGAAACTGGAACGTTTAGCCAGACGAGACTAATTTAAAAGGCTGAAATTTTAATCCTGAATGGGTTCTTTTTATAGTTTGGGCTTTTAGCTGCTGGAACTAGCACAAGGTAACTTTAATTCTGCTTTAACAACAACAACAACAACAACAACAACAACTGAGCCAAACACTATTAATGAGAAGAGTTTTATTTATTTATTTTAAAAAACAAGCAATCTGCAAACTGCAGTGGAAATAAAGAAACCACTTGTAAGCATTGTTTAGGTGAGAAATAAGACTACAAACACATGGAGTATAAATGCTTTGCTGGCTGAAAAGACTCCCAAACCCGCTCACAGATTTAATCTCAGGTTTGTAAGGCTCTTTGTTTCTCCTCACTGACCTGTAGAACCACCAGATGTTAACTATATATGATATTCACCAACAACACATTATTCTCACTACAAGTGTTAGCTGGAAACAGGCTAGTACAATGTTATCACAATATAAAAAGATTGCAGCATGGTGGCGGTATGGTGGGGTAGCGGTTAGCACGTCTGCCTCACAACAAGAAAGTTCTGGGTTCGAGTCCCAGGCTTGACGAGGGAATTTCTCTGTGTGTTTTGCATGTTCTTCCTGTGTTTGCTTGGGTTTCCTCAGCGTACTATGGTTTCCTCCTACACTCCAAAGACATGCACTTTAGGCTAATTGGCTGTTACAGTTTGCCTCTAGGTGTAAGTGTAAATGGTTGTGTCTGCGTCGGTCCTGTAATAGACTCGGGAGCCATTCAGACTGTACCCCACCCTTACCAAGAGTTGGCTGAGATAGGCTCCAGTCTCCTCGTGACCACTTGGACACTTCATCTCATTAACTGTTTATACTTAACCGTCTAAGTGTTGCCGCAGGCTTGCTCATTAGGGATGTGTAGGGGTTGTAGAGAAAAATTTTTAGATTCCTCCCTAATTTAATTTTACTATGTAAAGCTACTTTGTGACAATGTCACCTGTAAAAAGTGCCACACAAATAAAACTGACTTGACTTGACTTGACTTAAGTGTAATATTATGGAGGGTCTACAAGACAATTTAGTTACTTTTTAGACTTTTACTCCATGACCAACTGCTTGTTTTCCCCTAATATTCAAGCAAGTAGGACAAAAAAACAGTGTTTCATATGGCTGAGAATCCCGACTGTGAAACTCCTCCGTCCTGCAGAATTTCGCATGTCAGGAAACTGTTACAAAGCACAGACATTCAAGCCTTTTGCCATGAATTTTACATAAACGTTTCATAAAGGAAACCTTCGTCATATCTAGCAGTGACAGACTTTCCAAAATGTATTGTAATATTAGCCCTGGCATATGGTGCAGCATCCGCCAAACAATTCCTTCTAAATTCGCTATTACTGTAGAAACAATAATGTATTCGAATAATCACATCGTTTATATTACAGTGGGACCTACTGTCAGAGCAGCTGTTAGAAAATTAATCTCTGCGACCTGATTAGAGAATATAAAAGCTCTGCGGTAATGAGTAACACAGACGCAATGACAGTAACGACCCAGCTAGCAGTTCATCATTAATGCTAACATGACCAGTGTGAGACCAGTGTTAGCTCTGAAGTTCATCCCAGAGGTGTTCAGGAGGATTGATGTCAAGGCTCCGTCCAAGACACTCGAGTTCTTCCATCCCAACTGTGGAAAACCTTGTCTTCACGCTGGAACATATTTGGGTCTTGGGGTTTAGGTTTAGGGTTAGGGTTAGGGCTAGGGTCCTGTACAATTTGGTATTTTGTACTTTGTGGCGCCAATTTAGGAATGTGTTTGATGGCTGGTGTAGTGGTTAGCACGTCCACCTCACATCAAGGAGGTCCTGGGTTTGAGTCCCGGGATCGGTGAGGGTGTGGAGTTTACGTGTTCCTTATGTCCTGCTTTTTTGGGTTTCCTCCCACAGTCCAAAGGCTAATCGGCTGTTCCAGATTGCCTCTAGGTGTGAGTGTAAATGGTTGTGTATGTATTGGCCCTGCTTTGGTTTGGCGAGCTGTTCAAAGTGAACATCACCTTCGCCCAAAGTCTGCTGAGATAGGCTCCAGCCTCCCGATGACTCTAGTTGGATTAAGTGGTTCCTCAGATGGATAGATGGATGGATGGTTTGATGGCCATAAACCTTTGATGTTGAAGTATGCGTGGCTTCAAGACGGCAGAGTCAGTTTGCCAACTGTCAAGTCTAAGCATTACCAGGAAACACTTTACCTTGCACCTGCACTGTAAAGTTTTTTTCCGTGTGTGTGTAAAAAGTGCTTATTTATTTCAGTGTTTAGTTCATATGTTAATGTCAGAACTGCAAGGGGGGGGAGGGGGGCATTCAGTACTTTGCATCTTAGTAAGTGCACAGTTTGGATAGGGTCCTCAGTAAAAGTGGTAGGACACGTCATTACAACGTCTATAGGGCTTTCAACCATGAGTTTACTGGGTGTTAAATTTGACAAATGTTTGACATCCGAGATTGCAGATTGATCCAAGCTGTTGCACTGGCCTGTAATACTAAGTGTTATTTCCGAGTGTTACCAGATACAGTGAAGAAAACGAAATCCATTTTCACCTGTAGCCAACAGAGCAGAATCTAAATTTAGCGCCGATGCCAAACTCTCTCCAGCAACTGACACAGCATGTCGAATATTCAGATGAATGTAACACTTTTCAGATTCTCCAGCAACACAAGGGATCCAAAATAAATAAATAAATAACCTACCCCACAACTTGCAAAGTAAGTTTTTCTTCCTCCTGCATGCTTTCTCCGAGTAAAGACCTGCCCAGGATACTGCAGTGAGACGCTCGGTTTAATACGAGCGGAGGAGTGGATCGGACCACTCTGACGGGTCCCTGTGTGATAAACTGCCCTCTCATCACCTCTGGGTGATGGTGGAGTCAGCTGAACATCTGGATATGGGGGGATTATAGAGACTGGATAGTGAGTTTAAACAGGATTAGCCATTGCAGCTCAGGTGCTGCACTAATAGGATTAGAGAATCTCTTTTCTTGTTCATCCTACTGTTAAGACAAATTATGGGCCGTAAAAAAACAAAGAAGTGCTTCGGCTATGTGCAAGGACTTTGGAGAGGTGCCAATACCTGAGTGGTGTCAGTTGCTGTTACTGTTATGTTTAATAATAATAACGCCGATGTTTCATTAAGAATATTCTGCGTGTTTGTCTTGAAGCTTCATTTATTTTAAGGCCAACACATTTTTCTCTTCTAAAAAAAAGTCACGTTTTCCAAAAAAAACCCAAAACAGATTTATATATTTAATATTAAAACTGAGCATGAACTCTTTCTATTCCTTTCAAAGTTGGAGTGACACTGGAATCACTATCTGCCGTCATTGTTGCCGTCGCCCGTCGTCACTCTTACTTGTAGTCCTCGACAGTTTCTTAACCAGTCAACACATTTCAACCAAACTTTCACTCACCCACTCACTTATTTTCTAAACTGCTTAATCCTAAGGGTCACCGGGAGGCTCGGCCTATTCTAGCCTACACTGGGGAAAGGAAGGGTACACCCTGAGCAGCTTGCCAGACCATTGCAGGACAACACACACACATAAACATTCACACTCAGGGGCAATTTGGAAAAGCCAACTGCATTGCAGCTTTTCACTCACTGATTTCCGTCTTCATTTGCATCACCCGTCTTGTTAAATGGATAATTAAACTTACAAGTTCATATTTAGTGCTACTGTTAAGTTTTGGTGGCGTTTTGCAGGATGAAAATTTGTCTGTCTACCTGAGATAGATTGTGTTTTTTCATTTTTTTTTATTCTGCGCGAGTCTGAGTGGTGGTGTATGAGCCTCTATTTTTGGGGTTCAGTTTCATTATTAAAAATATATATATATATATATATATATCTTTTGCCAGCCTTATTGAGTTTCCTGTGGTGGCACGGACACGAGGCAACCATCCAAGTCCTGGTCCATGCCTATACGGTTCTGCTCAGGAGCTCCACTAAGAATAATTTTGTTTTAGACACAGGTTGTTCATCATTGATTCAGTTCAGTTGCTGTGTTTTAAATCGATGCCTTTGGATTTTTTCACAGCAGTGATACTTAAGTAAGAAAAAGAAGAGTTATGGAAATAATGTAAACATAATATTTTTTTTACCTTTTCAGATTGTAATGAAAGATTAAACTTAAATGCAAACTTCAAAAACTTCATCAGTCAAAAAGCCACTTATTGCACCATGGGCTTGAAAATATGATTATTGTCCACAACCTATATATCCAAACTCATTTTCACTAAGGGGCCACATCCTGTAATTTCGAGGTAGTCGAGGGTTGAATAATCGCACAACATCTGTTCAAAAAGGGCGACCACGAAATCTGCATGGCAGTATTATTTGTTTACACGTTTTTCCTTGCTTCCTTCACTCACTGTGCTTTTATAGCAGCGCTTGACAGCGACAAGCTAGCTTACAGTCTTGTCATGAATAGCTAGCTGTTTACTTGAAATAAGTTGACTCCACCTAGTGGGTGAATGATGAATTACATTTTATTGTAACGGTTGATGCAAGTAATGTGCGATAATCATATACTTTTATATATATAAAAATTTAACAAGGAAATGATTTAAACAACAGCACCAACAAACTCTCATCCAAATACAGAAACCTGAAAGTATCAAACAAATATTTAACTTTAAAAAATAGCTTCTACATATTTTGGTATAAAACTTTTCCCATCTATTAAGAGGCATGTCCTATTTAACAGGCAAAAGAAAAAAAAAGAAAAGGTCTGAACACGAGTACTGGTTGGTCTTTCCTCCTGCACTAATGCGGTATTACACTCTGGCTGGAAGAGGTCAGTCACTGAAAGAAGGATTGCAGTCTTTTAAGGACTAAAGAGAGAAAGCCTATAGAAGTATACCTTTAATTCCAGGATTTTCTCTTGAAAGGACAGGCTCCTCTAGAAGGCTTTAAGGTTCCTTGGTGAGCTTTGTTGTTCCTTGGGGGGGGGTGAACAGTTTGTCTAGATTGGAAAGGGTTACTCATTTGGTCTCAGAAAAATTAATCATTGGACCAATCCGTCAGTTGCTCCCTCACACCTTTAGCATTCAAGCTCCTCCTCCAGCTCACGGGCTTAGTATCTATTATTCTCCTGCCCTACATCTTGTTTAGGTTCTGTATGTTTACAATAACAGTAACGTGACGGCGTGACTGGAGGAACGATCTTGCGCGTGTGTGATAACTTGGTGGCGCAACAGCGATTGGTAGAAAGTGTAAAAGTCTGAGATCGAGTGATAAGAAACAGAAG
>JAOUQZ010000004.1:23795849-23810128 GCA_028564935.1 Neosilurus hyrtlii
CTTGGTAGATTTGTGATGATCTTGTGGGAACTTGGTGGGTTTGTGATGATCCTGAGGGAACTTGGTGGGTTTGTGATAATCCTGAGGGAACTTGGTGGGTTTGTGATAATCCTGAGGGAACTTGGTGGGTTTGTGATGATCCTGAGGGAACTTGGTAGATTTGTGATGATCTTGAGGGAACTTGGTGGGTTTGTGATAATCCTGAGGGAACTTGGTAGATTTGTGATGATCTTGAGAGAACTTGGTGGGTTTGTGATAATCCTGAGGGAACTTGGTGGGTTTGTGATAATCCTGAGGGAACTTGGTGGGTTTGTGATGATCCTGAGGGAACTTGGTAGATTTGTGATGATCCTGAGGGAACTTGGTGGGTTTGTGATGATCCTGAGGGAACTTGGTAGATTTGTGATGATCTTGTGGGAACTTGGTGGGTTTGTGATGATCCTGAGGGAACTTGGTGGGTTTGTGATGATCTTGAGGGAACTTGGTGGGTTTGTGATGATCTTGAGGGAACTAGCAGTCTTCACAACACGTTTCAAATAGCTTACAACGGAGGGTAGTGAAGAATGTACCGTCCAAGACTTCTTCCACTTCGTCCAGTCGCCCTTCAGGACATTTTTTTGATCAGATTGAATTTGACTTGTCTTTTTGTAATGGAATACAACTTCTACAAGGAGCTGAGTAAAAATCCTGCAGGATCCACAGTTCTTGTTGCAATGTCAAAACTGCGCAAATGGTGTTAGCACTGCTTCAGTCTCGAACGTGTGCATGGAATTCAGTAAAACCTGCGAGTCTGTTACATTACCGCGTTAATGACTGCAGAGTTCTGATAATATGGTACGTTTATGTAATCAAGTCCGGAGTAAATGTAATAGTATCTCTTAGATTAAATCACATATCAGAAGATATGTAGGATTGATACTTTGGACTGTTTTGTCGGATTAATTGTCAGGTTTTATCTAGTCTGATTTTTAGCTCCCGCCCACAAAGTGGCTCAGGAGATATAGGAATGGGTTCTGTCCGTCCGTCACACTTTAGCTTTCGGACGACTACTTGCGGCACGGTGAAGCTGGGGCTTTTAAACTTGGTGTGCTGGACCACTACTGTGAGTGCTAGGAGGAGTTTGTGTGTGAGTGACCTTGACCAACTTTTCAAGGTGACAGAGGCAAAACTGTATATTATGTTTCCGGACATTTATTTGCCGCGCGCTGAAGCTGGCCGTGCTTGTTCTATATTGGCCTATTATGAAACGGTTCTTTCGGCGGGAACGTCTGGACTCCTGTGGTCTGTTTTATTTAATGTTTTAATATACCACTGTTTAGGTGACAGAGTGACTCTGTGTGACTTACTGATTTTTAGCAGGTATAAAGGGCCGACAGCTAAGACATGTCTACCTACCACACACACACACACACACACACACACTCTTGATATCCACTTTATTGGATCACCTGTACACCCACAGAGTTATCTAATCGGCCAATCACACGGCAGCGGAGCAGTGCATAAAATCACACAGATGCACGTCAGAAGCTTCAGTTAATTTTTAGAGTTCCTGGGTTCGAGGCAGAACTTGGCGAGGGAGTCTCTGTGTTCTACCTGTGCTTGCACGGGTTTCGTTCGCATATTCCGGTTTCCTCCCACAGTCCAAAGGCATGCACAGTAGGCTAAGTGGCTGTTCCAAATTGCTCCTAGGTGAGAGTGAGAGTGTGAATGGTTGTGTGAGTGAGAGTGTGTTGGCCCTGCGATGGTCTGGCGAGCTGTTTAGGATGTACCTCATATTCACTTGGAGTTGGCTGAGATAGGCTCCTGCCTTCCTGTGACTCTATTAGGATTAAGTGGTTTGGCAGAATGAATGAATGAATGAATGAATGAATATCAGCTGATTGTAGTAAACATCAAATACTTTGGAAAAAAAAGGCCAATCTTTATTCTTATTCATTCATTCATTTTATGAGCTGCTTAATCCTAATTAGGGTCGCAGGGAGGCTGGCGCCCATCTCTGCCGACTCTGGGCAAGGGCATTGTACACCATGGACAGCTCGCCAGGCCATCACAGGGCAGCACACGTACAATCATTCACACTCACATTCACACCTAGGGGTGATTTGGAACAGCCAGTCAGCTTACTGTACATGTTTTTGGATTGTGGGAGGAAACCGGAGTACCCAGAGGAAGCCCATGCAATCACGGGAAGAACACACGCCACACAGCAACGCCCCGAGCCCGGGAATCGAACCCAGGACCTTCTTGCCGTGGAGCAGACATGTTAAAGCTTTATTTTTAATAATTCTTTATTTGCGGTATATTATTAAAAATAATTTGTGTTGCAAATTTAATGTAATAAAATAATAAATCCTAACAAAAACTGTAGTTTTGTTTTTTTTTTTCTTGTTTGTTTTTTTTTTTTGGCTAAACATATATATTTATTATATATATTAGAAAAATAAATATTTTTAGTAATTTTTTTATTTTTCGTTAATAATTTTTAATATACCTGCTTTGACATGGGCTTGATTTGAAACACCAGGTATGTCCCCATCATCCCTATTGTGTTTCCAGCATCTCCTGCACCTGCTGAATACAGTAGAGAAGAGAAGAACCCTGTGGTGAGGACAGGAGCACATGGTGGAGGATTAAATTAGGACCACATTTGGAATTTTAAACCTGCTTCGAACGCCTCGTTCCGTCAGCCTCACTTCAACCCAGGAATAGCGAATCAAAGGTTTCCCTCTTGAATAAGATCCGCTCCTCTCACCCCCAAGGCCAGAAGTTTGGACAGAATGTGAAAGGGCAAGCTGGTAGCTTTGTGTGTCTCACCTACACCTGTAACATTAAAGATTGATATCACTGGAGGGACGAATGGGGGGGGGGGGGTGGGGGGGGGGAGAAAATCCACCGAATAGAAAAGAATCCGTCAGTGCTAACCGTCCGCCTGTCACTCTTCGCACTCAAAGCTGCGTGTTTTAATAAATAAAAGGCAGAACGTCCTCGCTGTCTCTCACCGAACCCTCCATGTGCTCCTGAGGGTTTTCACTCTCCGAGCCGCCCGGTGCCGGAGAGACGGGAATAACAGCCGAGGCTCCGTATTAGAAAGTCCTCACCGAGTCCCGTGACTTAACCCTCATTTTCTATAATTGATATTGAAAGCAATGAAGTGGATGAGATGCCGTCAGGAACGCGGGAGGGCCGGCTTTCAGAAACCCCCCCTCGCCCCCCCGCCCCACCTCCGGTTTTTACAGCGAGGCCAAATGAGATAGATTTAGGAGATGGAGGAGTATCTTAGCATTAATGTAGTTCTGCTCCGAAATGCAGGAATACATTTCAGCCAGCTCTATTATGGCGTCTTCAGAAGGAAAAATAACGACCTGCACATTTCAGATTGAAATTGAAAATCTCTCCCATCTTAGTCATTACTTAAACCATTCTATTTTCTCTCGAACCATCAGACTTTTCTAGGAATTATGCGCTCTGGATGAGTTTAGCAGAGTCCACGGTGCTTTCAGTGCCGGCCCTGCTTTTTGGCAGCCCTTGTTTTTTTTTTTTGTTTTTTTATGCTTGCTTTTTCTCCTTTACCTTTTTTGGCTCGCTGTATTTTTTACTTTGCACTGAAGAACCTTTTTAAGAAAAAAGAGAGAGAGAGAGAGTAAAGGCCTTGAGAGCGAGCACTGTACGGGAAAAGCAGAAAAGCTGATGACAAATTGTACACGGATTGATAGCCAGCATCTTTCTCTCTTTTCCTTGGTTTACTTCGTTTCCTCCCAACCTGTTGAGCTCTATACAGGCCAAAGCCTCTTTCATGTTAACAAGTGCTCCCAGGTGGGAGTTGCCATGGAGATTTCCCCGCAGCTGCCGTGGCGACGCGATCGGGGCAGAATGGAGAGGCTTGCCTCCACCCCTCAACCCCTTCCACTCCCCCCTCCTCTTTTTCTTCATCCCCATTTTGATTTGTACCAAAAGCCTAGCTTAACCTCAGAAGGCCTGGCTGTAAATCTGGACGTCTTTTTATTTTATTTTATTTTATTTTATCCACTTGGAAAATGACATCATGTGCACTGTGCATGCGTTTTTTTTTTCTTTTTCTTTTTCTTTTCCTCTCCAGTCCAAGCTGTAGTGATGATTTAAAGATCTAAGACACTGTCTGTCGTGTTTAGAAGCGAAACCGATCCCTTGCAGCGCTGTTTAGTTTCCGTGTGGTCTAGCTCTCGGGTGCCCTCACGGCCACTCTGTCCAATTTATCACCGCCAAATCTCTTGAATGTCACAGCTACAGCGCTGGCTAATTGGCTAACACCAGCACTGCTACTGCTGTTGCAAAAAAAAAAAAAAAAAAAAAAAAAAGTAGGTCCTTTCTGGCTCCCTTGACTGTCCCGGCTGTCCTGTATTCTTAAAGTAGGCCCTGCTGACAAGAGGTGGAAAAAGAGACAGAAATATAAAAAGGTGGAGAATCCCGAGAGCTGTGTTTTTTTTTTTTTTTTTTTCTTATTGAGATGTTGAAACCTGCTCGAGGATGAAGAGCAATCTGCTGCCTGCGACTTCTCTCCCCGAGGATGTGTTCACTGTTTAGACGATAGGCATTAAGATCAACATGCGCGAGCCAATTTCGATCCTGGCAGACCTTCTCCTCAAAACGCTACCTTTTTTCTTCACGCGCTCTAACCTTGTTCTGCCCAAATCGCAAAGTAATTCACATGCTCCGAGCCTCATTCTGGGAGCGCGCGAGTACTGGGAGCCACCTCTGCCCTCAGCGAGCCGAGTGGAGGCGTGTGACACGAGATTGGCTCCTGGACCAGATGGATTTGCTCTGCTGCTGGAGAGTGAGGACAGCGGAGGGGAAGGAAGGGGATGGGGGGATTTCAGCTTAACTAAATCAGAGCATGTCCTTGTGTTTGCTCAAGCTCTGCTGTATAAGGCTCTCTTCTCTGTGTGTGTGTGTGTGTGTGTGTGTGTGTGTGTGTGTGTGTGTGTGTGTGTGTGTGTGTGTGTGTGTGTGTGTGAAGTTTAGTTTTTCATGGTCACGGGAAGGAAAGGTGTTTTCAGGATGCATACTGATTTTTCATTCGTCTTACAAGATCAGCAGTCACTTTATTAGGAACACCCGTAGCCCCACCCATTCATGCAATCACCCACTGATCCAATCATATCGCAGAAGTTTCTTTGTTCTTCAGGTATCCAGTCCAGGTGTTCGTGATGCCTCAGCTTCCCGTTTTCAGCTGACAGGAGTGGCACGCGAATGATTTCGCCATGATGTTCTCCTCATGGTTTGTCTATGGTGTTGTGCGTTCTGAGACGCTTTTCTTCTCACAGCGGTTGTCAAGAGTGGTGGTTCATTTACCGTAGCCTTCCTGTGGGCGCATGGGCATTCAGATCTGAACTCCGTCATCAAATGAAAGGTTCTGCCGGCAGAACGTCCACTAGTTGTTGATGTTTGTTTGTTTGTTTGTTTTATTTTTCACCTCTCTGTGTAAAGTTTGGAGATGTATGACATGCATGAAAGAATAATTTGTAGTAATTACTACATGGGAACTTAAGAAAAGGATTTCTGTGGTTTATTTCATGAAGCTTGACTGCGGTAATGCTCGCTCCGTTATGGCATCTTAGGAATAAAAACGTGCTTTATTGACATATTGCGTAGATTTCTGCGTTCATTTTGGACGGCATTTTATTACATTTTTTGGATTTCCGAATCAGTGCCTCTCAATAACCGGGACATTTTGACCACCGTTTTCATTTAGACATTATCCCCTCCGCATAATAAGCAATATAATGATATAGAGAATTATTAGGTTGAGGGTCTGGCTCAGGTGGATAACACACTCCGAAACTAAAGAATTGTCTATGATACGAAAGCTGAATTCTATAACTGTTTTATTATTCATTCCAAATATTTTTAAAATAGACAATCACGTTAATATGTTGTGTTCTGCAATATTCATTTAACTTATCCTATGGCAACCATACAATAATTCACTTATCCCATGGCAGTGATGCAATACCAAGAATTATTTCATGGCTTTTTAACCAATCAGAAGCAAGAAACGCTTTTAAATGAAGAATAATGTGTCCTATTCGTGACATAGCAAAGTAAGACTGTTAAAGCCGTTAAGAGTTTAAAGGAATGTTGTTCAGTTCAAAGCTTTTCCTCTCGCTCTGAAATTCAGGTTTTCAGTGTGGATTGATGCCGGCACGGTGACTTAGTGGTTAGCACTTCCGCCTCATAACAAGAAGGTCCTGGGTTTGAGTCCCGGGCTTGGCGAGGGCATTTCTGTTTGGAGTTTGCCTGTACTCCCCATGCTGATGTGGGTTTCCTTCAGATTCTCCGGTTTTCTCCTGCAGTCCAAAGACATGCACATTAGGTTAGTGGGCTGTTCCGGATTTTCTCTAGGTGTAAGAATGAATTATAAATATGGTTGTGTGTGTGTGTGTGTGTGTGTGTGTGTGTGTGTGTGTGTGTGTGTGTGTGTGTTGGGCCTGCAATGCTCTTGAAAGCTGTATATGGTGAACCCTGCCTTCACCCAGTGTCGGCCGAGATAGGCTCCAGACTTCCCGCCACCCCAGTAGGATTAAGCGGTTCAGCGAATGAGTGACTGAATGATTGATTTTTAAGTGGTGTACTGTTTAATGATGATGATGATGATGATGATGGTGGATATGTTCATGATATCGTATGATTTATTTTCTCCTGAATATTTGTGGCGCTGACTTAAAACGTTTCTCTGAAAAACCAGCAACGTCTGAGGATTTGGCTGTTCAGGCGACGTGTCTGATGATATTTATTAGCTTCTTGAGTATTGTTTTTTTTTATATTTCATTTGTAAAGCGACAGAGAGAATAGGTTTCAATCACCTCTATGGCACATCAGCATTCCACGAATTTCATCAAAGAAAGAAAAAGTCAAGCGCACAATTTAATTCCCATCCAGAATTCCATGTGACCCCAAACAGCCTTCTTCAGCTCGCACTGATTTATGTGCTAACATGCTAAATTGTGCACATGCCTCACATTTCTCTCTCTCTCTCTCTCTCTCTCTTTCACTCTTACTCTTTCTCTCTCAATCTCTCTCTCTCTCTCTCTCACACTTTTCTCTCTGTCTCTCCCTTTTCACTCTCACTCTTTCTCTCTCAATCTCTCTCTCTCTCTCTCTCTTTCACTCTCACTCTTTCTCTCTCAATCTCTCTCTCTCTCTCTTTCACTCTCACTCTTTCTCTCTCAATCTCTCTCTCTCTCTCTCTCTCTCTATTTCACTCTCTTTCTCTCTCTCTCTCACACTTTTCTCTCTGTCTCTCCCTTTTCTCTCTCACTCTTACTCTTTCTCTCTTTCTCTCTTTCTCTCTGTCTCTCTCTCTCTCTCTCTCATGCACATTACATATGCTTGGAAGGTGCACGCCGAATTCACACTGTTCACCACGAAACCCTTTTCATCTTTTTCCTTCCGCTTCTGGATTTTCAGTGCAATAACTTTCATCAACTGTCATCATGTAGCCAGAACAGTTTCAAGTTTTTGCTCATGGAACTTGTTACTGCTCTGCCGTCTTGTTTTTTCAGTGTTGAAGGAAACTGTGATGTTTAAACGTCTCACATCTTCTACAGTTTAGCTATTAATAATAATATTATAATACTGTAATGTAGACTAATAATCATCATAATAATAATCGTTATGATAATAATAAAAGTATTATTATTATTTTGTCTAATTGTTAAACCAACAAATATGATAATAAAAGATATAATAATACAATTTAAACTTACAAATAAAAAGATTATTATGGGTAGTAGTAGTAGTATTGATATTATTATTGTTATAATTATTATTATTATTATTATATTATTACTATTAGTAGTAGTATTTATATTATTATTATTATTAGTAGTAGTAGTATTGATATTATTATTATTATTATTTTTGTTGTTAATATTATTATAATTAATAATAATAATAATATTAGTACTACTACTACTACTACTACTAATAATATAATATTAATAATAATAATAATAAGATAATAATAATATCCTGATATGTTTTAGAAATCCTGAAAATCAGCCTTTCAGAGGATTCTATAGTAACACTGTTATCAGTATATAAAAACGTAATTAAAAACATTAAATCCCATTATCAAATATATTTGTTTGTTTGTTTTTTTGTTTTTTTTATCAGTAAGGGCCAGAATTTTTAGACCACACACACAAAAAAGGTTCATTCGTTTATTAAATTAGTTGACGTTTTAAAATTGCAATGTTCTTTTAAATGAAAGCAAATTGTAAAAAATTGAACACGAAATCAACCATTTACTTTTTATTTTCTAATAAAATGTCCTGTTCAGTAAGAAAAGAGTGATGAACACAGGGATTTTCTCAGCCGCACAGACTTGCGCTGTGTTTTCATTCATTCGTTCATTTTCTTCCCCACTTCCCCGAGAGCTGAAGCCAGCCCCGGCGGATGTTGGGTGAGAGACGGAGCGCACCCTGGACAGGTTGCCAGTCTGCACTGTAGATTTACAGTCTGTATTTTTATAGTTATTATCCTGTTTAACTCGCCAGAGTTTCATCCAAACCTCAGTAACTCAAAACAAATACCCACAATTGGTCCTAATGTGTTCCATCAGCGTAAATTTCAGGAAGAAAAAAAAATAAATTTTTGGCTCCAATAAATAATGAAAATATTATTGTACACATTTAAATACCGAGTCGTGTGTTTCGGTTGTTTTTGAATAGTTGGATTATAATCGTATATGAAATGTGTTTGATGGTTGAACAGGTTCCTGTTCGACAGCGAAGTGTCATTAATGCAGTAAAAACTCTCGTTCTACCAAAATAAACGAACGTTTATTCATATGTTCACTTTGTTTATGTTTCAAATGATCTGCACATGTGAAAAGCAGATGTGTGGTGATTTTGAAATGTAGGTTTCAAAAACTTATGTTAAAAACAACCAGAAGAATCGTCCATGTTTTAAGGTTGGTTTTAATTATTATCATTTTAATTGCAGTTTATCAGATCTTTATATTCTCACTTCTTAAAGAAAAAACGTTCCATGTACATGCAGTTGGTCTGTTATTTAGAAAGTAATGACATTTATGTAGTTTATTATCTAATTCCTAGTTTGTGGTTTTGTTTTGTGTAATTTTATTGTTTGTGCTGGTTTGGGGTTTTGAGGGATTATAATAGTCTGTAGAACAGTGGCCACAAGTGACAACACAAAAAATTAGGAATATAACACAAATTAATGTAGTACAAAAAAAATAAAATTAAGTGATAGTAATAATAATATTATAATGATATCATATATAAAATAATATATAATAATAATAATAATAATAATAATAATAATAATAATATAGTGATTTTGCAACAACAGACTTTTTTTTATTATTTTGTAAAAAAAAATAGATAAGTAATTTAATATGATATAAATAATAATGTTTGTTTACTTATTTATTTTAATGTATCTACAGTAATGATGTGTGTACAGTACCGGTGAAAATAATTTGTGCACACCTCCTATTCCAGTTACTGTGAGTGGGCGTGTCCAGACTTTGACTGGTGCTGTATGTTATAGCAGCTGTTATAAACAATTGTTCCCTCACCAGGCTCAGAGTTTTCTTTCTCCTGAAGTTAAGCTGTAATCCACTGTACCCATAACTCTGAAAAACGTTCTGCACTCAGAGTTCGTGAGAAAAGTGATAAAAGTGAGATGGGACGGCTATTCAACTCGGAATTTGGGAAATCAGGAACTTGGGCAACATCCAGCATGTCTGATGTTATTCCACTGGTTTAGTTCCAAATAATATAAATATAATATCAATAAATAAAATTTAAATATAATATTATAAATAAAATATAAATCTAATAATGTACATAACATTTAAATCCATATTATAAATAAAACTAAATGGTATAAATGTAATATAAATAAAATAAATAACTATTCATAAACTATAAATATAATAATACAGAGAAAATATAAATAAAAGAATATAATCATAATAAAATAAATAAATATATTATGCATATAATACTTCTAATAATATTAATAATAATTATAAAAAATGCAGATCTAAAATAATATAAATGTATAAATAGCACTTTAAGTACATGTTTTTATTTGTATTTTTTTTTATATTTGATGTATATCTGATGTTCTGTAGAACTTGGTGCTGCTGGCCAGGGCTCCCTTAAAAGAAATCTTGTAATCTCAATGGGACTTACCTGGTTAAAAAAAGGTTTAAAAAAATGTTCATAAAACAAAAAAGAATTGATATAAAGTGAAATTTTTGGTGTTCAGTGATTTCGGTGGGAGTTCTGGAATACTGACCCTTATTCCCATTAACATACGGAACCAGGCCAAAGTTTGGACATGCAAGTAATAGCACATTAAAGATTTCCCTTCAAGGCGCGGTGGTGGCTCAGTGGTGAGAGTGCCGGGTTAGTGATCCGAAGGTTGGGGGTTCGATCCCCGGTCCTGCCATGCAGCCACTGTTGGGCCCTTAAGCTTCAGTTGTATAAAAGGATGAATATAAATCTCTCTGGATAAGTGCGTCTCTCAAAAGCTGTAGTCATGGGTATCCTTTATGTATTTAAAAGCCCAATCCCCATGCATAATAAAAACCATTCAGTGTTCTTTTACATCTCTGGTTCACATCGCAAATACTGTAAGAAATCAACAGAACCAGAACCTAAACTAGGACCACCGTACATATTATAAACATTACGGATTCATTTGCAGTCTTTGCTCTTTCCAGTAAGTTTTATTCTCTCTCTCTCTCTCTCTCTCTCTCTCTCCCTCCCTCCCTCCCTCCCCGTTTGGAGTGTTGATGTGGCGTTCCCCGTCATTTAGTTGCTCTCCCTCCTCTGTGCTTCCTTGTGTTCTCTGGCAGAGTCGGTGGACCTGCTGTCTGAGGAAATGGTTTTTATTTAATGCATACGTGAGCAGGCTCCCTGTCTGTTCATTCACCTTTCTGCCTCCTCTTCACACTGTGCCGTGGAAAGACAAATACGCATTATATACTCGCTATATTTGTGTAAGGTGTGTGTGCGTGTGTGTGTGTAGCAGCCTGAAGCCCCCCAGCCTTTTGCTTGGCGGCGAAGAGAACCGTGCACACAACTGTGAAGTCGAGTCCGGCGGTGTCCTGTATCAGACGACTCGTGTTGCGGTCGCTTGAACATCGCTCTAATGGTCTTGTAGCGTACGTGGAGTTTGTTTTCTCGTCCTGTTTCCTCATTTATGTCCTTAATGGAGGCCTGCATGATTTTTTTTCTCTAGGAGTCATGCTCGGTTCTCTCTCCATGTTATATCTTTGTTGCTTTATACTCGCTCTTGTGTTCTTTGGCTCGCCGGGACTTTTTTATTCCATAGATTTTTATCTCCTCTTACATCAACGTCCTAATCAAATTGTCCACGTTGAAATGTTTTTCTCTTTTCATCAGGGAAAACAGTTTGGCCGTCTTTGCGTTACACACAAAACACGATGTGAAAAAGTAGCAGAATGTCAACCCTGTCAGGTTTTAGTGCTACATGGCGGGTTAGATGAACGTGAAAAAGACCGGAGGGGGGGTTTGGACCCAAATCGCTAAATGTGGAAGGAATCCTCGTTCCAAGGCGTATCGGCTGGCTCGCACTACTCTCAACCCCCTCTCACACTCCCCCCACCTCTGGTTGTGGGCCGTCCTACATTTTTACATTTACAGCATTTGGTAGACACCCAACAGTGGTGATAGTGGGGACTGAACCACTGACCTTCGGATCAGTAACCCATCGCCTTAACCACTAAGCCACCACTGTCCACTCCGAATGCCCACACCACTGCCCTTCCTCCCACTCCGAATGTTACCCAGGTCTTCTTCAAAATCCTAAAACTCCTCCCATTCTGCCTGTCTACCCAGGTCACTCTGTTTAGCCCCTCCCCTCCTGGTTGTGCCTGCTCTCCTGGGCCGTACCCCTCTCTCTTTAAGTTGGTACCATGTGGAGCTTGCAGCTCGCACGCGTTAATGCCAGAAGACAGGCTTCCATTAATAATTCATTCTTCCTTCACCAACACTCACTCTGCATACGGAGCTAGCATCAGCAGCTGTGTGTGTGTGTGTGTGTGTGTGTGTGTGTGTGTGTGTGTGTGTGTGTGTGTGTGTTTAGGGAGGATAATCTAGCCAGTGGTGAGGCCTGAGCTAGTTTACTATTTAGCATTGCAGATGCTCTCTCTCTCCCTCTCTCTCTCTCGCTCGCTCGCTCGCTGTCTTTCGCACTTTCTCTCTCTCTTTCTCTCATGCTCTCTCTCTCTCTCTCTCTCTCTCTCTCTCTCTCTCTCTGGAACTTTTCTAGATATCATTTTACACTTAAGGGATTTAATGCAATGCACCAAAGTTCAGCAGTGAATAGAAATTATGCTTGTTTGCATTAAACATGCATCAGGTTTGAGATCTCAGGAGACGTAACAAAAAAGTTATGGGGGATTTTTTAACTGTCATGGGTAGAGACAGGGGACAGATATTCAGCTTAAGGGACAAAGCGAGACCGGATACTCCAATAACGTTCAGTAAAATTCCAATAACTGTTTTTGAGGACACAGACCACACCCGCATGATGAAGTTAGATTTATTCACTTCCTTAGGGTGGAGCTCCTGATAGATATCTGTGTTGATAGGTGTCTCAGGCTGGTGTTATAAAGTTTAAGAGCTGAATCAACTTCAACCCTGGAGGAAATATATAAATAATTAAATTGATGAATCTCTCGTGTTTACCGACTGTGTTTTGAAGCGAAAAACGAAGAGGTTAACACTAAGTTTCACTCGTTATCATCTGTCTTGTTAGTTTAATTATCCGTTTAATGAGTTCATGTTCCGTGCACCCGTTAAAGTTCCATGTTGTTCTGCTCGATGAATGTTTGTCATTTTTCCCAAGTTAGACAGTATATTTTTATTATGTGCGAGTCTGAACGGTGGTGTATGAGCCTCTATTGTTTAAGTAATATTATTATTCTTGACGCGGAAGCTTTATCGGGTTTCCTGTGACAGCTCAGATACGGGACAACCCTCCAAGTCATTTTCCATGCCTATGGATCGCCGCTAATGAGCTGTGCTCACAGTATTCAGGACTCATCATTGGCTAAAAGGGATCTGAAGTTAGCTGATCAGTGAATGATTCTGCAAATAATCCATTAGCACCACACATGATGTGTTCCTGTGATGATGTCGTTGATATATTTATGTCTATTTGGTAATATTGCTGGTAGGTAGAAAATAAAGGCCGGAGCAGAGCGGATCGGTCAGGTTTTACGTGCGAGTGGGTGGAAATCTGTGATAGAAGGCAAAATTGGGATGTCAGAAACAGTCCTGTGCCTGTCTCTGTAGCGCATCTGTCCCCATGCACCCCTACTTTTGTAATTGTGGACATCAGCACCCAGTCATGCGTCCCACGTTGTGCTTCACCAGCTGCAGCCCCATCCACAAGAGCACCGGCCAAATTGGACAAATTCAATTCATTACCCGACCTCACTTTCGCCCTCGAGGGAGCATTCGCTTTGCGAGTCCACATTTTGTTCCAGTAATTAGCTCCATATTAATCAGCCCCTCCTCCCTTGTTGTCCTACACCCCTCCATTAATCAGGGTGTAAGTGGTAGGTTTGATGACCACTCGATTACCGCTACACACAGTTCCCATCATTTTTGTTATCGCTGTACTCTGTCGGTCCACTTACCATGAGACACATACATTAGCAAGCGCTTGTCTCCTCGGCCTCGCTCGGCACCGTGCAGAGAAAGTTGTAATTCATTTTTACGCCGCTCTCCACGCCAGCTCTAATTGCAGGGAGCGAGCGGTTGCGTCTGCTCGCTCTCACCTCAAATGACTCTAATGAGTAGGTCCTGTCATGCAGACTGGGAGCAGGAAACGGAGTACACAGCAGAGGACCGAGACACATAATTACTGCGGATTTGGAAACGGTTTGTCCCTGTTAATTCGCGAATGCGGCCTTTATTAGTTGTCAGACACTTTATTTATTTATTTGCATGATTCAGAGCCTACTGCTCTTCTTCATCCCTAACATACTGTATCAGCAGTAGCGCAGGCAAAGCAGGAGGGGGTTCGACATCCGCTGAGCCGTGTTCGTCTTATTTCTATATTATGTCTACAGATACGTGTGGTGAACGCAGGTAAAGTGTCCTGAACATTTACAGTACATAAGTAGCATGTACGGTATGTAGTATAATATATAATAAATAGATTGGCGTCAGTCGCTTTTCATATGCAACTTTAATGTGATCACACCTTTAGCAAAAAGTCCACATACC
>JAOUQZ010000004.1:23810228-23825415 GCA_028564935.1 Neosilurus hyrtlii
GGGGGGTGGGGGGGGTCAATTTGGAACAGCCAATTAGTCTTCAGCCTAGTTCAGGTATGTGGACTTTTTGCTAAAGGTGTGATCACATTAAAGTTGCATATGAAAAGCGACTGACGCCAATCTATTTATTTGTGATTTATTTTTAAATGTTTTGTGACTCCACATGCTTTATAAAATATTTTGTGGCCTAAATATGTATATCGTACGTGAAGGTTGCGTGAAATTTGCGATTGGTTAGTGAATGTTTGGCGATTAAAAAAAAAAAGCGAGTCACCTTTCGTAAATCAATCGCATTTTGTTTGCTTTTTCTTCCCAAACCATTCGCTTTTTATCTGCGTCTTATTAGCGTGAATAAAATGTGAACAAAATACAAAAGATGACAAAATATACGGAACACAGCGGATGCCAGCAGGTCTCAAACTTTCTGTGCAGACGTCTACAATTTGTTGCTTGTCCTTGCGAACGAAAAAGGAATAATTTGCGACTTTGTGACCTTCTCACGACATGCACGGACTGTTTCAGAAGCGTTTGAGACGACGCTATGCCCCTCCCTTGTTTTGCGACATTTGCAAAAATTTTTAAATGTTTAAATTATTATTCTTTTTTTTTGCGATGAGTTCACAAACCAGGTGACTGAAATGCGATGACGTGAATGTCCCGTGACAAATTTGGGAACGAAAAGCGACAGCCACGAATTGCCTATTTACTGTATAAAATATAATTATATAAATTGGTATTTATACACGGTGACCCCCAAAAAGACTCCCACATTTCAAAGGTAAATTAAATTAAAAAGATTATCATTCATTCAATTTCCGAAGCGCTTAATCCTAATTAGGGTCACGGGGAGGCTGGCGCCCATCTCAGCCGACTCTGCGCGATGGCGGAGTACACCCTGGACAGCTCGCCAGGCCATCGCAGTAAAAACGATTAAGGGGAATCAAAGTATTGTTTAAACTCATGAAAATTAGTGATGCGAGAGAGGCGGGGCTTAGGTTTGTTGGAGGCCCGACCCCATCATGAACCCCTTGGATGTGTGGTTTCGGTAAGATGGAGTGACGGCACACACTGCTGGAAGATCATTGGAAGTGCTGAGGGAAATGGTTCCGGATCGGGTGATCTCAAGGCGTGGTGATGTCGGGTGGCGACCCGTTCTCCTGACCCCGCCCCTTGTGATTTTTTTTTTTTGTGTGGCATTACCTTAAATCGTGAGTGTACACTCATCCACCCCGAACTCTTGAAGCCCTTAAGGTCGCTATTCAGCAGGAGATCGCCGCCGTTCCACCCGACACGACCCGTCGAGCCACGGCAGCCTCCAGAAATCACCTCCGAGAGTGAACAGACAACAACGACCACCACGTGGAGGATCATCTTCAAATCCTGATGAATAAAAACTAAACTGAATCATGTTTCATGTGTGAAAATAATAATTGGATTCTGTTTAATGAATTTTTTAAAAATGTACCTTTGAAACGTGGGAGGTTTTATTGTGTATATGAATGTTTTTTTTTAACACTATTTTTTTCTTTTTATGTAAAGTGGGTTTGAGTGAACTTGATATATGAAGATGGCTCTATATAAATCCTACACATTTTTATCTACATTTTACATTTTTAACTTGTGGATCTTTACCGTAATTGCTTCTCTCGGCTGTCTGTACACTTAAACTTTTATGAGTTTGGTGAACATGCTAACGGGGACGTCGGGAAGAAGCTCTGCACGGTGGCCAACAAACCCGCGTGAACATGAAGAAACTCAGACTTTATGCAGTGTTTAAATATCTGCTGTAAATTTTTGGTTCGGTTTGACTGTACAAACATTTACACATAACCTTAGTAAGAGATAAATTCCTCTAATCTTCTCACTGTCCCAAACCCCAGACTCTCCACGGCGGGAATCAGCACCTTCACGACCGCTCGCCTTTCTTACTTTCAAATCGGATTTAAAGGAGAAGACAGCACGTGTCAAAAGCTAATCTCATTTAAATCTCGTGATTAATTTCTTTCCGTGTGTAGAATTTCAGGCAGATAGTTTCTGCTTTAACGATTTTATGAGCAGTTATTAAAGCCGAGTCTCAGAATGATGATGTCATCAGTGTTGGAGGTGTTAAAAGGTTTAGATTAAAATCATTTCCTGTGAAGTGGGAAACTATATACACCAGGATTCATATATTTAAACACAAACACCTCAAATACTAAAATTAATAGTTTTCTCCTCCGTGTTGACTTGGGCCTAGATGATGTCATCATTCTGAGATGCAGTTTTCATATAATCGCCTATAAAATCATTAAAATAGCAGCTATCGCTCTCGGATTTTACACGCAGACAGAAGTTAACATGGGGTTTTGTTTGAGCATAAATTTTAACAAGTGCTGTCTTCTCTTTTAGAGATTAAAGAATATTATTACTATTATCTCAGCCGACTCTGTGCGAGGGCGGGGTACACCCTGAGCAGCTCGCCAGACCATCGCAGGGTCAACACACATGCAACCATTCACACTCACTCTCACACCTTGGGGCAATTGGGAACACCTTGGGGCAATTAGCCTACTACGCATGTTTTTGGACTGTGGGAGGAAACTGGAGTGCCTGGAGGAAACCCACAATAGCAGAGGGAGAACACACAGAAACGCCCCAGGCCTGGGAATCGAACCCAGGACCTTCTTGCTGTGAGGCGTATGTGCTAACCACTGTACCAGCGTGCCACCCATTATTATTATTATTATTATTATTATTATTGGTGTTGTTGTTGTTGTTGTTGTTGTTAGGATCATAAACTCTTATGTATTTCTGCATTTCCACTTTTGCCGCCACTCCTGAGCATTTCCAGGCAGTTTCTTTAGAAATATTTTTTTGCCAATCCTCATCAAACCTTTCATACTTACTCTTTTGGCTTATCTCCAGAAGGCTATTATTTTTTTACAACGCTGCATGAAGATTTTATGGATTTATTAGGGTTGCTGTTTATAATCCTCTGTGTCCGGCTCAAACAATAAAAAATGGTGCGTATTACAACCAAAACAACAACAATAATAATATTATTATTAAAAAAATTAGTCCTTGGATTCGGCTGTTTGCCTTAATTAACATCTAGTTATTGTTACATTTGATGGCCATTTGCAGGAAAGAGACCTTGAAAAGTGTGATTTATTTATTTATTTATTTTGCATGATATGAGATAATTGTTCAACTCTTTTCCCAAAAAGTTTCATATTTAAGCGATCTAAGGTCCTGATGGTCCCACAATCACAATCAGCCTGGATATAGAGACAAACTCTGAACCATAGTGGTCACGGTATTTGCGAGTCCGGATGAATTTGACTGAGCAATCTTATTGTATCGGGATATGTTTAAGTATTTACATCAAACCCAAACCACAGCGTAGCGAAGCCACATCTGTCCATCTATGCCACGTTTTTCAAAGTTTACTGAGAGACTCCTGAGATCCGCTGAAAGACTGACGGAGAAGCACACGGCCAGATCTTCTTACTTTACTGCTTTTCTGTTGTTCCTCGTGGGCTTTGTAGCTCCAGAAAAACACAATCAATCCGCTAGCATCATCGTACTGATCACTTCAGAAAGCAGTATCGACAGCTAGGAGCCGGTTAAAGAACCCGAATCAGCACATTGGAGCGGGCCAGATTGGATGGGGGGTGGATTAAGAAATTCTGTACAGCCTCTTCTTTTCTTTTTTCTGCCCTTTTGGAGAAGAAAGAAGTTAAACGTGTGAGAAATAAGCAAGATCTTAACTTATCTCATTCTCCATGACCTCAGAATAGTGCAAACCTTCAGGAACCCGAAGGAACTGTAGCTTTGATAAGGAAATCTGAGGGCTTGTAAGCAGCGAGGGTTGTTTTTTTTTTTTTTTTTTTTTTTTTAGCAGAATTAACTGTAATTGCACTCTTCTCACTTTATGTACTGGCTTGTTTTTCTCCCCGCCATAAAATATTTACTTAAAGTTACTCACTTGCCATTTCCCAGCATCCTCTCCAGAGGGAACAATATACTTCAACATTTTCTTGGCTTGTTGTTTGGAGTTGTGCTTCAATGAAAATCCTCATGCTTTGCTAAGACGTACAACTGTGGTTTGTGGCGGAAAAAAGAATACACACGCACTCGTATATTCTCTCGGTTTCGTTCCATGAAGGAGATGAAAACTATGCAGTGATGCGTTGTGTGAGTGAGAGTACGGGCCAGATAGATGGACATGATTTAGGACTAAAACAAGAGGCGCATGCTTTTATAGGAATGTGCAGTAATTCATGATTGGTGGAGTGTTAGAGCACCGGCACGGAGCCCGGTTCAACTAATATGTGAATTGGTTTCTTGGTTTTATTCCTCTTGCGTCACAGCAAGTTGCTTACAAATCATTTACAGTAATTTATAGACACGTCGTTTAAAGAGACGGGAAGGTGGTGTGGGGTCTTTCTTGGTTTTACTGAAGTTCTGTCTCATCTGTCCATTTCCAATCTGGAGGTTTCAGCAGTATACCTCAAAAAAAATAAGCCATGCATCACCACAAAACTTTCAGAACATTTCAGTTTACCCAAAACACACAACGGGTTGATTCCTGGCTTCATCTGAAATCACTCACGCACTCCAGATTTGCCAAGTCGCGTACTACGGCTGAAGGGAGGCTGGAGCCTATCTCAGCCGACTCTGGGCGAAGGCAGGGTGCGCCCTGAACAGCTCGCCAGACCATTGCAGACACACGACTATTCATATTCTCACTTAGGGGCAATTTGGAGCAACCAGTTAGCCTAATGTGCAGGTTTTAGCTGCTGAGATAGGCTCCGGCTTCCCCTGCGGCCCTAGTAGGATTAAGTGGTTCGGCAAATGAGTGGATGGATGAATGAAATCATTGTTTTTCTTAGCAAGTCGCTTCGGTTTTGGATTTGGATGAACCTTGACACTGAGCAGCTCGTTGCATGAAATTATGCAGGTACAGGTGAAGGTTTGGGAAAGACCAGGTGATTTTGGGGAGCCCACTGTAACCTCAGGACTTTGTTCTTGTTTGGGAGGACTGGAACCTGACGTGACCTCCCGTGGTACTGAGTGGTTGTTTGAATTACTGAGTCCCTCCTGTCGGATCGACCCAGTCAGAACATTATTCTGTGAGCTGATCGTGCTAACTACTGCGCCACCGTCCCGCCCCGAAGCCTAATGTATGTTTAAAAAAAACATACACTTGACCCTCGATTTCCCGGACTATTAGGGGGGGATAAGCTGTCCAGGAACCTGAAAAGTCCGGCAATCACCAATGTCCGGGGTCCCTACCCTTTCTCGGACATTTACCATAATCGGTCCGGCAATCGCCATTATTCAGCAGCAGTCCCGGACTTTTACACACTTCCGACACTCAACACACAATATTGTGTTTCCACAAACTTGTGGAGCGAATCGGCACTTTCTTTTAATCACATTCATTTTAAATGTGGGTTCCGGCTCGTCGTCACTGTCCTCACTTTCACTTCGCTCTCCCGCCACTATCTGTTCATCCGACATTATTTCGTTCCCCTCTGCTGCTTCGTTTTCGTCCATCCACTCGGTGCTATGGGTACTGGGGTACATCCTGAACAGCTCGCCAATCCATCGCAAGGCCAACACACACAACCGTACACACTGACCTCTAGGGGCAATTTGTAACAGCCAGTCAGCCTAATGTGCATGTGTCTGGCCTGTAGGAGAAAACCGGAGTACCTGGAGGAAACCCGTGCAAGTACGGGGAGAACATGCAAACTCTACACAGAAACGCTCTCGCTGAGAATGGAACTCAAACCAACGACCATTTTGCTGTAAAGCAGCCGTGCAGACCGCTACACCACTGTGCGGCCCTCCAAAAAACTCCACTTTGAGCCGCGATAATAAAAGAAAATGTAGTAAACAGAAAACACAGAAATCGGTAATTGTAACAAGATGGCATCTTGTCATCTGCTCTTTTTCGTTTTCGTCCTCTGGCAAAAACTGGAAATATTCAGAGCAGCTCTTTCAGTCGACACTTTGATCTGTAAATAGGAAACAGTTTGTACTTCACTTTGTGCTTTGTAAATCAGGATGAATGAAAAGATTCTGTGGGGATTACTGGACGTTAATTCCACCATAATCCCCTAAAGAATATTCACTTGTCAATAAGGCGCTCCGAACCATCACAGTGAGGAAGGCACCATCAGAATCACATCCACCGGAATTACGGGACAGCACAGGGAGAGAATTTGAATACGAACTGTTTGGTCTCGGAGAGGACGGGGTAGCCGGGGAGAGGAGTGCGTATTGATTGTACAAGCTCAATTACTGAGTCATACAGTCGGCATCTTCCTGAGCCCTTGATCGCCTCGCATCCTTTGTGCTCTTCATTAATACCCGAGCATGAGCCCTGTTCCTTATTAATTCATATGCACACGTCCCTGACACGGAACCGCTCCTCCAAGTCCAGTCCCTGATTTTTCCCTGTTACTTTCCTTTCCCTGACCTGCTGCGTTAAGTTGAATGATTTATATGTCGGCGTCTCCCGCAAACACTCATCCTCAGCCTTGTCGGCCATGACAGTGGGAATATCTGTGGGTGATTAATGAATTTGTGTCTGTCGCAGACTTCAAAACATCTTCATTTAAGCATGCACAAAAGACATCGGGGCTACTTAAAGGCTAAAGCGCGGTGGCGAAGGTGCTCAGGGGATTAGTGCTTCAGGTGTCCCTGCGGCCATCGCTGCGAGATGCTGAGGATTAATCTGAAAAAGACCAGCAGCACCACGGCCTTCCGCAAAGCCTAATTTAATTAGCATTTTCATTTTTAATGGATATTTGGAAGAGGATGCCATAGAAGTGTATAGCTGGGAGACTGATAGTTTAATATCTCCATGAAACAGGGGCATGTACAAGTGCTTGACTGATTTGGACAACAGCCAGTGATGTTTGAGATGCACTGCACTTCTGATGTATCTGAACAAACCTGAGGATAACTCTGTATGATCGGACACCTGGCCATTGCAACAATATATGCAGTTAAGATTGCAGCCACACCTTGCTGGATAGTGTAACGGACAGGTAGACAGGTGGTGAAAGTCATCGCTGTCGCTGACCGCAGCTCTCACTATACCCCGGAGGTTTTGGACCCATTGAAGATGCGGTAAATTTATGTTAGATGTGGTTATGCAGTGGTCAGGTCTGTCCTGTGGACCCCATGATACAACCGTTATGCATCAGTTCCTGTGCTCTCCTTCTCAGTAATCGTCCGCTGAACATGCGGTCTATGATAGAGTCCGTCGCTCTGGACGAAGGGTCTGTTAAATGTCATAAATGTAAGTCAGGGCTCTACAGTTCGCTTTGTAACCATGGTGTTATCATGCTGGTCCAGCGATGGCCCTTGTAGTTCTACAGCTTGCACAGCCATCTTATACAATTCCACGCTTCTGACTTAGTGACTACAGTTTGGGCAAGAACCACGTACTGGTGACGGTCAGGTTACTGCGTAGTTTTGGCTGTACTGTGAATCTCCATGTAGAGAACGGCAAAGAAATGAATGAATTAACGAGACACATTGACGTCTACCAAGCTACTGCTGTAGAGCACGATCGTCTCAGGGGGCAGGGCATACACGTTTTAGAGAGCACTTAATTGGCCAATCAATTTGACTAGACAGGTTTAATGTATTATTAAAAACGCTTGATTGTTTCCTGGTACTGATGAACTATGAAATTGGAACTGGGATACATTTTCATTTCATTTAATCTCCCAATTATTCCCTATTTATCTTTTATCAGGGAAACAGGGAGGCCAGAGCCTATCTCAACCGAATCTGTGTGAAGGCAGGGTACACCCTGAACAGCTCAACAGTCCATCTTAGGCCCAACACATGCACACTCACTTCTATGGGAAATTGAGAATATCCACTTAGCCTAATGCACATACCTTTTGTACTGTGGGAGAAAACCAGAGTACTTGGAGGGAACCCACACAGGCCTGGGGAGAACATGCAAACTCAACACAGATACATCTTTGCCTAGCCCGGGACTCAACCCCAGGACCTTCTTGGTGTGCGGTGGACATGCTAACCACTACACCACCGAGGCAGCCAACGGGGGATACACCCAAAATATCTTTTTCCCCCCAGATATGGTGTGATATTGGTGTCCAGAACACTAAAGGTGAGGAACAGTCACCTCTACAGCGTCGATTTTAATTTAGGGTTCTGTAGGCGTTCATTTGAGCCCCCTGGGGTTCAAACTCACAGTTCCACTCTTATCCCAGAACGTTAATTGCTGAGATAATAAGGCACGTGTTTCTTGGCTACTTTAGAAGTCACTCTCGGAGGATGTAATTTGGATGCAGTGTAATAAATAACAAATGTTTCTGAAGTGATTTAGTGGCGAATCTCTTTCTCGCGTCTTTAGTTACAGGTCACCCCACCCTTTTCTGTCTGAAATCAGTCTCGCAGGCAATTCACAAGTATCCCAGAAGCCAAAGTGGTTTCATCGGCGAGAATGTTCTGGAAGGAAAGCTGAAGTAACGCTGACTCCGTCCCTCATCCTGACCTTCACTGCCTAACATTACATACAAGATGAATCGTACAACTTCTTAAAGATTTACAATTGTGAAACTCTGCTGATTCTCTGGCTTCCACTGAGAAAGTGCATCAGCCAAGTGTGATTAATCAGAACCAGATTCTTCACCGTGGGAGTGAGGACGTCTTGAGCGCGGCTTGCCCAGTCTTCCGCTGTGAGAATGGCACCGATTATTAAGCAGTTGTGAAAGCGGCCAGTCGAAAGTTGTGAGCTCGCTGTCAAAATGGTGCATTCCCGCAGAGTTCCAGATCTGTTGCTTTAAGGGTTTGTCTCGTTCTGTTTCGTATCAGTCGCTGGTGCTGTAAATTGTTTAAGCCAAACTTGAGCACTTTCTTCCTGGATTCTGTACTTTTCCCGTGGCCTGCATGTCTCTTTGGATTAACTGAGGCTGCTGATTTTTTTTTCTTCGTTTTGTGGTCTTAGGAAGCAAATGGCAAGAGGGGAAAAAAATGCCTTATTTAACCTTTTGCAAATTTTCTACGTCTGCTAAAGTGCTGTAATAAAAGGGGCCCCCAGTCTCCAGTGGAGCATGAGCACGGTTTATGGTCGCTTGCAGATATGGATGACTAACTGCCTGCGGCCTTGTTAAAGCAGCATTTCCGCTGCCCCAGTTCTGCACTTCTCTATCTGCAAAATCGAAATGGCACAAAGAAACACCTGCGTTCTTAATCATTCGAGTCGAGAGGTTCTTCACAACAAACATCAGAGTGGAGAAAATCTCACGGTCCACGTGATCTCGGTGACTCTTAGTTGTTTGCTGGCTCCAAAAGCTGCTAATCTCCTGAGATTTCACCCAGCAGACTCTGCAGATTACACAGAATTGTACTAATGCGGATAACCACTCTTTACAGCCGTGGCGTGCGGAAAAGCATCTCATCGAGAACCTTGAGTGACATCAGCAGAAGTCCACATCGGGTTCCCCTCACTGAGCTCTACGTACAACCGGAAGCGCCACGATACGGTTACGAGCGTCTACAATAAAGCTGTGCGGTCGCTGCACTGGTACTAACTATTAACTGTCAAACTACACACAGCAAAGGTCATCGTGAGCACAATAATTATTGTCGGAACAATTGAACAAATGAATCATTCATTAATTCACTCATTTGCCAAACCGTGTAATCCTGTTATGGTCGTGGGGAGGCTGGAGCCTATCTCAGCCATCTAGGGGGGAGGGGGATGTGGGGTACACCCTGAACAGTTCCCCAGTCCATCACAGGACCAATACAAACACAACTATTCACACTCACACAGAGGTGCAATTAGGAACAGCCAAGCAAGCTAATGTGCATGTTTTGAAACCGGAGTACCCGGAGGAAGCCTACGCAAGCGCGGGGAGAACAAGTAAACGCCACACAGAACCGCCCTCGCCGAGCCCGGGACTCGAACTCAGGACCTGCTTGCTGTGAGGCGGACATGCTAACCACTACGCCGCTGCGCCGCCCACATTTATTTATTTATTTATTTGTTTATTTATTTATTTATTGTATATTTTCATCAGAAACCATACAAAGTGTACTTTTACATGTTGACGTTGCAGCTTTTGATTGTTTGCTTACCAGCAGGTTGTCTTTACTGTGCGTGGTGAATGTTGCCGATTTCCAACACTAACTATATCACTGAGCTCTGTATAGACACGGAGTGCTGATTCGCCGTTCGCTACAACCAATGATATTGAAGCCACTTGCTGCCATATTTGTCCTCCATACTCATACTCAAAAGCAAAAAACAAACAAACAAACAAAAAAAAAAAACAGGCTGTTGACTAAAGAGACATTATTATTCCAAGGACACAGATGATAAACAAATGTCTTCATTCAAACACATTACATTCTTCCCATCGCAAATGATCGAGTTCTGACGGTTTAATGCATTTCACGCGTAAGCACCCTGAATCAGAAATGCTAACACACGTCTCATACGCCATCTCTCTTTACTTTTATTTTCCATACCACACACGGGATGCATCAAAGCATGAAAGACAGAATGACCCAAAAAAAACTCTCCCACATTTTAAAGGTACAATGCATGGGTTTCCTCTGGGTACTCTGGTTTCCACCAACAGTCCAAAGACATGCACATCAGGATAACTGGCTGTTCCGAATGGTCCCTTGGGATAAATGTGAGTGGGAATACAATAATGTGTGCGTGATTTGGCTCTGCGCTGATCTGGTGAGCAGTCCTGGGTGTATTCCGCCTTCGTCCGGTGTCGGCAGAGATAGGCTTTAGCCTCCTTGCAACCATAATAGGATTAAGGGGCTGGAAAAATGAATGAATGAAATTACTATTTGCACACCTGAAATTCATCGACGCGGTAGAGGCGGTTCTAAGGACTGTTGCCAGTCCAACCCCAGCCGTCCTCAGTCGCTATCATGGCGTGGCTGGGAGCACACCGCATGTTCACGGTTGAAACATTCTTCGCCCAAAGGGCCTTCCGAAGACGCTTCAGTTTTTTCCGTGTAGCCATCTATGGGTTGAGAATTTCAGAGCAACAGGATGAGCTTTGAGTAGAAAGAGCGCCCGTACACCTGAGAATAGAAAAGCATTGAGGCGATCTGCTGTGGGGTCTGAGAGATGTTCTGCGCGGATGTTTGATTCAACTGTAGGGATTTCCCGAAAAACTGCATGGAGTGTCTTACACCAACATCTCCACGTCGTCCACAGGCGGGTATAAAGGGTTTGGGTACACTGTGTTTGTTGCCATTCGCTCCAGAGCGATCAACACGCTCACGTCAAGTGACAGTCAAAAGATGCTTAGTGGTTAAGTTTCAGCCCCCACTGTCACCGCTGTTGGGCCCTTGAGCAAGGCCCTTAACCCTCGGTTGCTCGGTTGTAAAAATATATATATATATAATTGTAAGTCGCTCTGGATAAGAGCATTTGCCAAATGCTGTAAATGTAAATGTTGGTCAAGTCACATTCTGCTGCGTCACTGTTGCATAGCCTTTTTTTTTACGGCGTACACGGGACGCATGAAAGCTGCTATGAACATGCTACGGGTTTATGAGTGCGGACCAATATGGCGCCCGGTGGCTTTAACTTACTGGCCAAAGGAACCCCCCAGTTCCATACAGAGCTCAGTGGTTCCGCTCCCGTCACCCCAGAACAGGATAAAAGTGTACAGGTGTCCCCAATGCAGTGAACCTGGCTGTGTAAAGCGTTGCAGTTTTGCCGTACTGTACCGACAGCACACAATAATATTTAAGATTTTGTCGACATCGCGCATCGCTAGACAATCATGTCTTCCTCCTTCACACGGATTTGTGATTTAAGATCGCTCCGTTGTTCATGGAAGAAAGAAAGAAAGAAAAGGTAGGAAAGTGTTGACGCACGTCACCGACAGGAAGAAGGCAACCAATAAGTATGCGCTCTTCATATCAGATTCTTTCCAAATTGCACTTTATAGCTCTCAATGTCTCAATGACACCAGTAACTCGACTCTCTATTGTAATGATGGAGATGGATCTTTCCTGCCTCTCCCATAATCCCTTGCCTGATGGATCGAATTGCTGAAACAGGCAGAGTGGAGCGAGGGCGGCTTGGAACGAATTATTAAGCTACGTCACGGTTGCTGATTCATACGGACCTGTCAGAAAAAGAGGCCCTAATGAGGTTCTGGAATCGATAAGCCTTTAACGGTAAAACGCTCTGATGAAGTGGGATGGCATCTACCGCAGCAGAGTTTTTCCTCTTCCTGTCTCTCACGCACCTGCTCCATGGGCCTCGGTGGAGGTGCCAGTTGTGCGAACGCGCTTCCCGCCAGGCACGTCGCCAGTCAATAAGCTACAAAGGAATTTATTTGCGAGTATTGACGAGTGAAATGATGGAGAGCGGGTGGGAAGCCTTTTCCAGCTGGGCAGAAAATCACATCTCGTTTTTCTTAGAGCTCGAGTTATTCTGTTAGCGCTCTTACCAGGCAGAGTAAATCAAAATATCTCTGAATATTCATCACACAAAATAAAATAATAATAACCCTCATTCAAATATAACTCCAAAATTATGAGCTTCAGATTTCACACGGAAAGCGTCCGGTCGTCCCCTGTTGCTTGGAATAAAACTTTTCGGAGAAATCGTTAATATCAGGATTCATTTTTTTTAATGCATTTTTTTTTCTATCTTTTTTAAAATGAATATTTTAATTCACTGTGTGGAAGCAACTTAATTTATTTTTTTTATAATTATATACGTATGTATATTAAATAAAATACTTTTTTATTCAAATTTTTATTAAAAGACTTTTATTTTTATAGATTTTTAATAGTATTTTCAAACAAGTGTCTGTCTGTTTATCTATCTGTTGTCTACCTGTCCGTCTATCTATCTGTCTCTGTCTCTTTGTCCATCTTACACTGTGTCAGTTTTTAATTCTGTCTTTCTGCCTCTCTATCTATTCATCTGTCTCTCTGCTTGTCTGTCTGTCCATCTGTCTATCTATCCCGCCTTCCTGTCTGTTTGCCTGTCTCTCTCTGTTTAGTTGTTTATTTATTATGTTTGTTTGTTTGTTTGTTTATTACTGAAAACCACATGTTCGTGATGCGTACCATAGAAACATGTTTATGTGGGATGGAATATTGTTATAAATTTTTTAAGTGAAATAGCAGTGTGGAAATCTCTTCAGATGAAAAAAGATAAATTCAGGATTTCGAATAAATAAAACCTTGACAAGGTGAATAAAAACAGCACCGCCGTTCGGAGTTACAGCTGTTGGAAGACAGGATAGTGGTGCTGTTAAACATCTGGCTGAAGCCCCACACCTGTCAAGCACCTCCAGTCCTGGGACGTGAGCTCACAATCAGACACGGATTCCTAACCAGTGAGCGAACGCAGGCCTCAGAAGAGCGGCCCGTGTGAAGACCTGCCTGTGACCCCGTGACTGATAATGAAATAACGAGGCGGTGTTATTAATGAACCCTTTCCCACCAATCAGAGTCAAGACATCAAGATAATAGTTTGTCAGTGATTTGAATGGGTGTGAAATGTGAGGCAGCGCGAGAAAAAGCAGACGAAACACCCGGCGGATGGATGTTTAAACTGTTACAGGTTTACTGGGTGTATTGTTGGGTGACACGGTGATGTAGTGGTTAACAAGGAGGTTCTGGGTTCAAGTCCCAGGCTCGGTGAGGGCGTTTCTCTATGGAGTTTGCATGTTCTCCCCGTGCTTGCGTCGGTTTCCTCTGGCTACTCCGGTTTCCTCTCACAGTCCAACGACATACACATTCGGATAATTGGCAGTTCCCAATTGCCCCTAGATGTGAGTGTGAGCGATTGTGTGTGTTTGTCCTGCAATGGATTGGCGTGCTGCTCAGATCGTCCGCGCCGGTGATCACCAAAAATGGACTGCCGGTCCAAAACAGATTCTCGGCCTGTTTCTTTGGTGTCTTTTAGTGCACTGCTTCACAAATAGTTGATTTTGGTGTAGTGGTCAGCACGGCGGCCTCGCAGCAAGAAGGCCCTGGGTTCGAGTCCCGGTCTCGTAGAGGGCGTTTCAGTGTGAAGTTTTCATGTTCTTCCCGTGGTTTCCTCCAGCTACTCCGGTTTCCTCCAACAATCCAAAGACATGCCAATTGGCTGTTCCAAATTGCCCCTAGGTGTGAGTGTGAATGTGCTGTTTGTGTGTTCAACCTGCGACGGATTGGCGTTGGTCAATCTGGTCAGGGTGCAGCCCGCCTTCTCCGAGAGTCGGCTGAGATAGGCTCCGGCCTCCCTTTGACCCTGGTAGGATTAAGCGGTTCGGTGAATGGATGGATGGATGGAAGCTGAATGTGCTGTGAGAGCACTGCAGAAGAATTAATGTATAAAAATGAGCATTTTAAATGGATTTATGAAAAGCTTACAGGGATGATGTGTTTAGGTTGAGTGTTGGTAAATGTGGATACGTTTCAGTGGAAATGAAATCATTTCTTGGATCATTGTTAATGCACAGTAAGAGTACGGAGATGTAGAGCAACGTGAAAAGCAGCTCCATGTAGTAAATATAACCAGGACTGGGAAACGTATTAGTCTTGCTTGAGAAATACTGAAGTTCGTATCGACAGCTCGGTCTTTTGAGGAGTCGTGAACAAGAACCAGGATCATTATATCGGACGATCCGAGCACGTGTGTGATTTAGGGAGATTACTGGCAGCTTCTGCTCCAGAGGAAAAAAAACAAAAACGTGAGAAGCAGAAGATTTAAACAAAAGTTTCCATTTTCTTGATTGCTGGCCTCGTTGCTGTCTAGTAGAAACGATACGGATGTCAGGAAACATCTTCCTGATTGCTCTTCCTCTCCTCTGTATCGCTGTTTATTCAAAACAATTCATCATCACAGACGGACTACAGTCCAGCTGTTCTCACGTACGCCGCGGCCACGGCTCCGTCTTTAATCACGCAGATAAATATCGGATTAATTGCTAATGTGTAAAGTAAACAGGAAAAGGTCAGCTGGTTCTGAGACACGGAAGAACAGCGTTCGTCTTCCTGCACATGTGGAAGGAAACATCGATAAGAGACGAGGATTCTGCAGCGCAATAAAAATAAAGAAATAAATAAATATTAGTAAATCTCTGGGAAGTTCTGAACACGCACGCACACACACGCACATGTACCCCTACACACACACACTCAAACACACACAAATCAGTAAGGA
>JAOUQZ010000004.1:23837451-23852252 GCA_028564935.1 Neosilurus hyrtlii
GTGTGTGTGTGTGTGGGTGTGTGTGTGTGTGTGTGCGTGCGTGCGTGTGTGGGTGTGAGTGTGTGTGTGTGTGTGTGTGTGTGTGTGTGCGTGCGTGGGTGTGTGTGTGTGCGTATTAGGATGTAGGATTAAGGGGTTCAGCAATTGAATGACTGAATAATAAAAAGTTAAGTTTTTTTAACTTTTCTGAATCTGTTTGTCTGATATGGAAAAATATTAATATTGTAATAAACCAGAAACAAAGTCTGCTCATCCTAAAGGCCTGGCTAGCGAGTGGTCTGCTCTTATATCAGCTCGAGGTTGTGTTCTTTAAGTAAAGCTTTAATTTGAGGTTTTGTTTTGAATTCTTTGCTTAAAGCCAGATTTCCAATGGTAGAGATTCTTTTTAAAATGTATTTATTTATTTATTTATTTTCGCTCCTTGGTGTTCTGATGTGTGGTCCACACACTGAGCCAGAAAGCTTGAACTGTTGGAACTTTTTGTGTGACCTGAAACGGTTCAGTGGATCTTTGGTACAGAAGTGAGGAGGCGAAACCGACTCTGCTTTAAACTCTCTCTCTCTCTTTGTCTGAAGCTCAAACAGTTTTGTTGACTCAGATGGAGCCTAGTGCCCAAACTCTGTTGGTTTTCGGTCTATTTATTCCTGAGGAAAGTACCCATTTAGCTCTGTAGCGCTGTGGCTAGGCTTTCTGTACGCACGAGATGAACACTGGGATGCTGATGGGCTGAATCCGCTCACTCAGCCAGACGAGCACACGCATTGTGTATGTTAATGCGTAGATGGTAAGTGTGTTTACATACGACGGACGGGTGCTCCGGGGAAGGATGTGAACGTTAGCTGCGTTTCCACCTTCGGAGATCTATTATTATCATTTAGCAATCCGCTGCGTGTGTGTGTGCGTTAAAGCGCGTGTCGACTAAAGTTACAGAAATACAGGAAACTCGAGCGGTCTTTTTTTTTGGCTCGGCGGTGCAGCCAGGTTTGCGGAACGGCGAAATAGTTTTCAACTGATGCTCAGCTACGCTCCCCGACTGCACAGTTTTCACACATTGTTCACGCTTTTCTCTCATTTATCCTCCTTTTTTTTCATTGTGTACCATGAAATGAAGATGAATGGCTCTCCTGCACCATCCCATTGCTCTCTGATTTGGACTACTTTGCTTTTGTCATATGTAATTCAGTTGGGTGTCACTTGCGGGCGAAGGAAGGGCTTGGGTTCCTTCAGGCTGACAGGGTTAGGTACTTTCCACTCTCGCTCAGCTATTAGAGAATTCATGTTAAAGCACGTGCTGGAAATGAGTTGTTTCGGGTCATGACGGGAGCGCCCACTTGCCGCGTAATCAACTGTGGCTGATATTGAGCACTTCATATTAATCAACTCCTGTCCCACGACGTTAAGCAACCAGGCACTCCTGCTAATAATTCTATAGTAAGAGGCTCTCTCTGCACTGATATTCCATGATTCAATTATTACTGATCCAGTTAAGTCTATCCCGGAATAGGGTTTGTGTCCCACTCGGAGTAAATGGTCTTGATATGGTCTTGTGTTTTAAATGAGGATGAATTACTATTGATATTTCAGAGCACTTTTACAAGTGTGCGAAAAAAGGATGGAAAAGTAGGAACGAGTGCCTGTGCACGAACACAGATATAATAAAGCATAAATGTATTTTACTGTGATATTTAATTAATTGTGTGTGCAGTCTGTTAGCTGAGGGAATTTAGTTAGTGTATAGTTCGAGTTTTATTGTTTTGTACATTATAAATAGGAGTATAATAAACAGTGGGGTGCATTACCAAAGAATAATAAAGCTAAAGTCTTGCACGGTTTTTGGCACCCGGGACTCGAACCACATCCAATTTTGTCTGTAGCGTGAAGGGACCAGAGGTTCAACTCCTCCTGGATGAAATGCTAGTCCATCACGGGTTACCCTCCCAGTACGTTTACTGGTACCCCTTAATATGGCTGGGTGAACAGAGGGACACTTGGGGTTGAGACGTTCCGTCTTTGAAACGTTTCCCCAGGTGGGAAAACATGATGAAATGGTTTTACCTTTGACACTGGAGACTCCTTTCATAAATACAAAATTACCTTTTCCTTAAACTGGCCTCATATGGCGGTTTAGTGCAGTTCCAGACTGCGTTAGACCGTAATGACATCATCTTGGCGCTGTGATGATGTTCACTGTCGACCCGCACCGACCACTTTGACCCAATTGTTTGACTTTTCACGTCGCTTCTCAAAACCACGTATCCGCATCTCGCTGCCGTGTAGCTGCCGCGTTGTCACTTTTCACAACCTTTCAGAACCGCGTCCAGTACAACCTCATTACAACCTCATTCACCTACTGATCACTATTATTTTACCACACCGCCGTCGTTTTAAACCAGCGTGGGTTTGGAACTGCACCGATCCGCCACTGGGTTAGTGCATGTTTTTATTAATCTGTTCATGATCCTATAATAATGAGCACATTGGTCTGAACCTGTGATAGGAAACGAATCGACACCTAATAACAATCAGAAGTCAGAACTCAACAGTGCTGCTGAATCCCAACAAAAATAAACCGTCTCTACGTCCATGTTGTTAAAACCTTCACACGTGTGCACTTTGTGAGTCGAGAGCATAGTTTCAGTCATCGGGTTTAATCGATGATGAATGGACACCTGAAGGCACGTCTCATGCTGGCTCCGTATCTCTCACGTCTCTCCGCTCTTTTCATTTATCATAAGCCTGCAATTCTCCCATCCTCCCTGGGTTCAGGCGAGGGACAGCAAGAGAAGAAGGAAGCTAAAAAAGAGGAGTCGACTTGCCGGGTCCTAAATCTGCTTAAGTGCCTCTGAACTGGTAATTACCCTCCGAGGGACTCAGGCCTCAACAGGTCCAACGTCAGCACAGGAAGTCACCCGTTTAACTATCTGACAGGGAGGAAGGAGCTCTAGCAAGGAGCTGAAATAATAGTACAAAACAAGATGGCACTCATCCGAAGGGATTCCTCTGTTCCAACGAAGATTCCTGCTAGCTGGTCTCAGAGGGTTGACCTTTGACCGTCTAAACAACAATGTCTTCCGTCTCCAAGCTTTACAGCTTCTGTCGGGGCCGGTTTCTTTGTCCCAGCCTCAGGGGACACTGTCCTTTACCCAAATGTTGGCAACAGGTTTGAAGAGACCCGATCCGGCTGCCCTTTGGTCGTAACGGGGGCCACTGGGATGGTTGCTAAGCTGCATGGGCACTCATCTGGAACCGGCGGCATTCAACAGATGCTTCCATCGATTCCCATGTCTCCCATGCCAAAGGCATACACACACAGATCTATTCATAATGCTCAGGGCTTTTGAAGGGCATTCATAGTGTTTCATTTAGAGGTGCCCAGCTGTTGGAGAGGTTTGCCCCACTCCAAAACTCTTCATTCCTCCACAGAGTCAATTCTGGACAGGGCTAATTGTTTAACGGGCAACTGCAGATATGCTGGCTGTCGTAGATGCTTTCAGTCAGATTTATCACAAGTCCTCTCCTGAAAATCATGGCGACAGCTGCAGAATAGCAGGTACAATGGATCGAGGATGGATGAAATGCTAGTTTGGTTTCAGTGAAATTTCCATGGTTTAGGGATAATGCGTTTAAAAGTTCAGAAGTCTGAAACCTGCCTCTGCTAAATGATTAGCGAGGCACGAACATACAGTACATTACACACTTTTGCGTGTTAGTAAGCTTCTGCTAAAATAGAATTTTCTGAAACAGCATTAAACAAATTTCACACCACGGTGTAAATCCCATCGCAAGTGTTACTGGGTCTTGCTATACCTGTGAAATCTGTTTAGTGTTGGACTCAACTAGGACTGGGGTGTAATGATAAGCAGGGTGTAGTCAGCGAGGTGTGGTCAGCTTGGGAAACGAAATGTAGTGTGGGATGAGGTCTAGGGTGGAGTTAGAACCTATGTGAAGACTGGTATGTTCCGAGAACCAGGGCACAGTTAGGACTGAGGTATGATAAGGTCTGGGGCGTACTGAGAACCAGGGCATAGTGAGGACCCAGGTGTAGTAGGGACTGAGACGTAGTAGGAATAAAGGTGTAGTTGGGACCCCGGTGTAGTATGAACTGATGGGTAATGGTGACCGAGGTGTAGTAGGGATTGTGGTGAAGTGAGGACTGAGGAGACATGACGATTGGGGCATACTGAGAACTGAGGTGTAGTAAGGACCCAGGGGTACTGAGGACCCAGGTGTAGTAGGGGGTCATTTGTATCGTCAGGACCGAGGTGTGGTGAGGATTTCGGTGGTGCAGTGATGTGCTTCATTATATTTAGCGCCATTTAACACAGGAACCTTAACGTCTGAAATATTCTTAAAATGTGTGTTGAAAATGTGCTTGTTCTTCCTTCAGCATGTATGAGGGCAGCCGTGGCCTGATGGGCAGCCGTGGCCTGATGGTTTGAGAAGCGGGTTCGATTCCCAAACCAGCAGGAAAAACTGTGTGGCGGTGGTGGGGGAGTGAGTTGCACCTTCCCTTCCTCCACCTTCATGGCTGAAGTGCCCTTGAGCAAGGCACCGAACCCCCAACTGCTCTCCGGGCGCCCCAGTGTGTGGCAGCCCACTGCTCCGAGTGTGTGTGCTCACTGTTTACGTGTGTGTGAGTGTGTGTGTGTGTGTGTGTGTGTGCTCACTTTGGATGGGTTAAATGCAGAGGTAATTTCCCTTGCGGGATTAATACAGTATATCAAAAAAAAAAAAAGTGGTCACAGATCGAGCTCCATCCCATCTCGAGGGCTTTCTTTAGCAACACTGGAGCCTCTTTCACTCTGCGTGTTAATCTGCTCGATCACCGCCTGTGACTGCATCTGTGTGAGGGATTTGCATGAAATTTTAACGAGCGATTGGATTAACAAGGCTAGAGCCGTGCTCCCACAAGTCTGTGGTGTGTAATCCCAGCAGTGGAGAGCCAGTGATAAGTGCACACACTCGCCCGGTGTGATCAGACCACAACACGACCAAGAGCTGCATCAAGGAAGCTGGAGTACCGAGCTAAAAAACTCACCATGCCTGCCAGCCCACGGGTCCGGTTCAGCCTCTCCATCGATTGGGCTTTGGGGCGGCGCTGTGGCGTCGCGATTAGTGTGTTCGCCTCACAGCAAGCATGTCCTGGGTTCTGTTCCCGGGTTTTGGTGTGAAGTTGGCATGTTCTCCTCCTGCTTGCAGGGGTTTCCTCCGGGCACCCCGGTTTCCTCCAACAGTCCAAAGACATGCACATTGGGCTAATCGGCTGTTCCAAGTGGACCCTAGGTTTGCGAGTGTGAGTGTAAATGGTTGTGTGTGTTGCTCTGGTGAGCTGTTCAGGGTGCACCCTGCCCTCGCCCAGAGTCGGCTGAGCCTCATGACCTAGTAGGATTAAGCGGTTCAGCGAGCGAGAGCGAGTGAGTGAGATTGGGTTGTGTTTAGTGGATGTTGTGTTTACTCTCTATCGAGAGTAACAATAAGATCGAAAGTGGTTTGAGTAGCTTGATTCACTGGACTTGTGCCTTTCACTCCAATAGTGAGTCGAGTGGTGGCATCCACTGCACGACCTTCTGCCACTCCTTACACTCCCTTATAAGGCAGACAGGATTTCCCAGGGTGCCGATGCCTTGATTAGCACATACAGTCAGATTTTAAGCAATCTACCTACCTTTCCGGAGGTCGTTGACTTGTTCTGGACCCCTTGATTTCCTCTCTCGTACCAATTTAGGGAAATGTCTTTAGGAATTCGCTGAATGTGTCCAAACTACCGAATCTGTTCTATTTATGTGTTTCTTATGGCAATTAGCCTGAAACCCACGCGAGTGTTTTTTTTTTTTTAGAGAAGGTGGGCACCTTTTCACTGCTTTGCTCCGTGCATGCACAGAACAGGATCTGTGCACACTCGACTCTTTCTACCACTCACCCGTGCTCGCATAAGACATATCCTTCAAAATATCTTTGAGTTGTTGTTCAGCATTTCCAAATTTTCCCGAGAAGTCTCAGGTGCAGCGATAAATACACGTAACCTTCGCAGAAAGCTGGAAGTGACATCATTGTGAAAAGAAAACATTCAATCAATTGAGTGGAAACATCAGCGACTGTCGCCGCCTCTAAAGTCTCAGAAGTTAAGATGTTGAACGAGAGCAGGTAAGCAGTAGGAAGATTTGAGCGTGAACTGATCCCCGCGCGCACGGAGCAAAAAAACGCTCGCATGGACTGAAAAAATTCCTGGTGTATTTTACCCCATTTTCTCCTCTAATTTTAGTCGTATCCAAACCCCACCCATCAAGTATTACCTTCCCTGTCACACGACCACCACCAACCAGGGAGGGGTGTAAGCTTGCACAAGTTTACGAATTGCTGCGCATGCGTATTTGGGGGCGACCTAACACGCTCGGAGGGGAAGCGCCATCCTCCCCCTCGTACAAATGAGCTCACAGACGCCCATGATTGGCTGGTGACTGCTTTGAGTGACAGGGAAGTGAGCGTATGCCATCCCTCCCGCCATCCCGCGAGAGCTTGGCCAATCAGCTCCCCTGGACTCCCGGTCACGGATGGCTGCTGCATCAACCTGGATTCGAATTTGCGATCCCGGGTCTATAGTCACGCACGCCATGTTCTTATTTAATCTAATCGTTAGTTTGAGTGGTTAGAGTTCGACATTTCAGTTCAACATTCATGTGATTCGTGCATCAATTAAGTCGAGCTGTGGCTTTTTGAGTGAATAAAATTAATGTGTACTTATTTTTTTATTTTTATTTTTTACTTGATTAAAAATAGATCGAAGCATTTAAGATTTTAAACATCCCAAATCCATTCTTTAAATGTCCTTCACTTTTTTTTTAACCTTTTAACCAATCCCACAAACAAGTGAAACCCAGAGATGGGGTGGTTTTAGTCTCGCTCGAGAAAACGTTTGCAAAGTTTCTGTATTTCTCCATCGCTAAAGCGACTGATTTTAGATTTTCACAGATCACAGATCCGCTGACGGCCTTTAAATACTTCCCTTAAAAAATAACAAGTCTGCGTGCATTTTTATTTTTATAAGAAGTTTACAAAAAAATGAGCCACACAGATCTATTTCTCTGTTGCAGTGTTGTATATATGAGACGTGTCACTAGTAAATAGGAAACAATCATAAATACAAACAACACTCACTTCAGCGTTTTATTAAAACCAAACCGGTTACTACATTATACATCTATATCTTAGTACAGAGGGTGAACGAAAAGTTTTACCCCTTTACTGATCACGAATCTGAATCATTGCTTACCAAACTCTCGCACGATGCATGTAGTTTATCACTATTATATTTGCTTTATGATTTGTTTTATTTACCTTTATTCGTTCATTTATTTGTTTTCTAAGCCACTTACTCCTAATTAGAGTCGAAGGGAGACTGGAGCCTATCTCAGCCGACTGTGGGGGAAGGGAGGGTACACCCTGAACAGCTCGCCAGGCCATCGCAGGGCCAACACACACACAACCATTCACACCCACTCTCACACCTAGGGGCGATCTGGAACAGCCAGTCAGCCTACTGTGCATGTTTTTGGACTGTGGGAGGAAACCGGAGTAACGAAAGGAAACCCACGCAAGCACCGGGAAAACATGCAAACCCCACACAGAAACGCCTTCACCGAGCCCAGGACGCTCTTGCTGTGAGGTGAAAGTGAGCACCACTGCGCCACTGTGACGCCTGTTTGCCTTCATATTTTTAATTTTTTTTGATTGGCTGTGTGATACTAGCTGGGCTGAATCCTAGACATCACACTGTTGAATACAGAGTGCGCTAAAGTAGGGCACTTAACATAAGCGGAGTGGCCGGATGTAGGTGCACAGCTGAAAAGAAATTCTCAGTCAACACCGTGTGCTTTTCCTCAAGCACTGAAGCACATTTTTATTCCGAATTGACCGTAAGTTGAATAAATACTTCCAAAAAGGCACCATGAAGTCGTGTTTAAGGGACAAATATACAGTATATAAAGAGAGAGAGAGAGAGAGAGAGAGAGAGAGAGAGAGAGAGAGAGAGAGAGAGAGAGAGAGGCTTTTATTATTTTAGAATCTTAATCCGAGGTTGAAATTTCACCTTTTGGGGGGTGGGGGTGGGGTGGGGGGGTCAAAACAAAGACAATTTTATTTTTATTTTTATTTTCAATTTTTCCGACATCATCAGAAATATGTTCCAAAAATCCGTGAACCTAAAAATTAAAAATGTAAGGCCTAATGCTTACAAAGGTTTTTTTATGTTTGCTTTTTTTAATGTAATTTCGTATGCAAACACGACATGGTGGAAAATGATTGGCTTTCTCCCAGGGAAGTTTTATTGTTGTCCAGCCTCTTTGATTTCTCTTCCATATCCAGCGCTGACAGGCTGCCACCTCGGGGGTTATGTGAATAAAGCAGCAGAGCGACCAAGCAGAACAAATCCCCTACTCCTGCTGTTTGGAGGGGCTTCAGAACCCCTCCCTTAAATATTATAGTTCAGGACACTTTAGAGGTAACCCCACCACTACGCATTGTCACACTGGGAGGGACACGCCCTGAATTTTTTCTTTTTTTAATGTAGTAATTTAAAGGTATTAATGCGTGAACGACTGTCTGAGTTTCTGAATATAAACTTAATACCACAGTTTTATCCTGTATTTAAGAACCCACACATTTAAAGAAAGTTCTTTTTTTTTTTTTTTTTCTTCCCTGGTTGTTTTTACTAGAAACCTGATGATGAAGACCAGGGTGACCTTTTAACACAGAAATATAATGTGATTCTGTTATTACTTGAAATTTAATAATACTCCCAGCATGTGTTCTGCAAGGACGTTTTTCTCTTTTCCTCACGTTTCTCTCCGTAAAGCCCAGATGAGATTGAGTTACTTGTGGATGTCTGGCACAAGTACATGTTCTCTCTCTTCCTTTTTCGGCCCTTTTCCTGCTTTAATGACTCCCCTCTGCGAAGGTCCCTTATAAGCACTGTATGCGGAGGCCCAGGAACAGGTTACAACGGCATCATAAGATAAAACTTTTTTACTTGTGGAGGAACTCATGGTGCTCAAAAGCCAAACAGATCTTAAAAAAATACCTTTTTCCTTTTAAGGATTTACAGAAAATGAGTTTAAATATAGAAATGATGGTAGCAGAGGAAGGCGTTTATTGATGGTGGCAATGTTCCAGAAAATTTATTTTTGATATACAAGAACAATTACAGGTTTATTTATTTAACAAATTTTATTTATTAATTTTTTTAAAAGCTCTCTGTTTATAGCAGACCTCCTGAATGGAGCACCATAAGCAGGGAACGTGACTTCGATGGTCGTCCTGTGTCTGTCTCATGTCCGCGCGGGGCCACCACAGGGAACCCAATAAGGCTGCTATGTCAGAGTTAATGCTAATTGGCTGGTATGTATCGCTGACTTGCATGAAGGCAAAAAAAAAAAAAAAAAAAGACTTATTTTTGATGATGAAACTGAAACCCAAAAATATAGGCTCATACACCACCACTCAGAAAAAAAAAGAACTCACAATCTTTTTTTGCTCAAACTTTTGCTGAGCAAAAAAACATCAAGCATAAATTTACATTTACATTTATGGCATTTCATAGACGCACTTATCGAGAGCGACGTGCATTTATCACTTATATTCAACTGAGGAAGTGAAGAAAAAGGGTTAAAGGCCTTGCCCAAGGGCCCAACAGTGGCAGCTTGGCGGTACAAGGGCTTGAATCCCCAACCTTCTGCTTAGAAAGCCAGGGTCCAGTGAGCCACCACTGCATACTTATAAATAAATAAATGGAAGCACGGAACATGAACTTGTTGCACGGATAATTAAACTAAAAAGAGAAGGGATACAAATCAAGGTGGAAATCAGTGAATTAAACTGTAGTGTTAACCTTTCCTTCTTTCACTGCAGACTGTAGTCGGGAAATGCAGGTGAGATTTCTTTCTTTCTTTTTTCTTTCTTTCCTCCCTCCCTTCCGGGATGAAATTGATTCAGTTGTTAAAGGAGCCATGCTACTCTTATCACACCAGCCTCAGACACCTATCAATAGAGATATCTGTTGGGAGCTCCGCCCATAGGCGGTGCCTACATTTATAAAATAAAAAATTTCGTCTATTATAATAATTAAATCACTGTTCTGCATACGGTGCTGAAAATACTATTTTATGCCTTTCGTGAATATATCATGTTTTTTTTTTGTTTTTTTTTAACTTGAATTGATCCAAAGCATGAATGTTTTAAGATCTAATAATTCCTTGAGAGATCCGTAAAAAAGGTTCTATTTAATAAAAACAGCGGATTTATTCCACCCATGCAGCCAGACAGAAAAATGTTACGTCAGACTTCACTGATTTCCGAAGCGCTCCAGTGAATGACTTGCATACAGATCAGTGACCTGTTCCTGTACCTGTTCCAATAAGGATACGGATATGGATACGCGCACATCCCGGGACACGGATTTCGCAATGTGATGTCCCGGCGTTCCCGTTGTGCGGCTGTGTGAGGAAACAAAAGCCTGGAAGCGGTGCTACAAATGGAGTGGAAGACGGTGGAAAATCCTCTTGTCCGTCTGTAAAACGATCCTTTGTGGATTAGCCCATTATCCATTGCGCGTATAGAAACATTAGTGAAACCCTAGCAGTGCTTGAGACATTTCTGTATGCACTGTACAGTTCGCCGGGTTGAAGACATGGTATTTTATCATTGGCATGGTGAAGAGAGGGGTATGCTTTTGGTGATGAGGGGTAGGGGTTGGGGGGGGGGGGTTGTCGGTATGGCGCCACTGTTTGGGTTTCTGTTAAATACCATCTTGTATGTCATGTGCTGGCAAGGTGTTGCAAGAATTGAATTTCAGCCTCTGTGGTGCTACAAATCAATGCCATTGACCCCTGACTTTTACATCCCACTGAGGTTCGATGGTGGACAAGTCTTTACCGAGCGTCTCTCTTGATCAAGCACCTGAGACCAAACAGATACCTGCACACTCAGAGCTTTTTACCATGTAGGCTGTTTGAAATGTGTTTATCCCTGCTTAAGAGTCTCCATTGTTTAGCTTAGCTAGTTTCAAGAACTTTTCTTTTGGAGGTGGGTGGGTGAGGGCGGGGTGGGGTGGGGTGGGGTGTATCGCATGCGAAGAGGAATATTGATTCCATTTCTTCCAGAGTTGAAAGAGTCTCACACATGGAACATGTAAAATATTCCTGACCTTGTGCTGTCCGTAGCTCTGCCTCGATCACTCCATCGCGCACGCCTTCCACCGCGCTCGCCAAAGCCAGAGGACATCCGAAGGCCGCGTTCATCTCGACGGCCGGCGAAACGTTCATGCCGAGACCGCGCGTCACCGGCTGTGGGCTCGATAAGCGAGAACTTGGTGGAAGCTTTTGTTAAAAAATGAGATGTCATGACTCATAACAGGAGGAGGTTTGCACAGTACGTTTTCACGGCCAAATCCTTCAGACTCCCACCAAAAAGGGAAAAAAAAGAGAAAAGGAACAGTGAAGTTTCATGCAAAAGTGTTTTCCTTTGTTGAACATGTGTTGAAGTTCGGGCGCGGAATGCACCTTAATCAGGGCCGAGTGACATTTCGTTAATGTGTTCCTTTCTTTTTGGCGGATCGATTCTCCCCGCTTCAGAATTGACAGATGCCGCCTGTACGTGGGCTGAGAAACCAATAAGAATATCTCTCTCCTTCAGTGTGAAGTTAAAACCATTCAACTTGGCCAACATTATTCTTTTGGGTTTCTTTTTCGTGTGTGTGTGTGTGTGTGTTTTATTCTTAACGGCGTTCCCCTCCCCTTTTAAACCTGGCTCGCCGTTCACAGACGGAGATGAAAAATAGAACAGAACGCTAGCTGGATGGTTGCACTCCTTTGCCATTCCTTTATTTATGCAAACAAATGGAGGGTGGAAGAGGAGGACTAAAAAGAAGAAGAAGAAGAAGAGGAGGAGGTAGAGTGGAAAAGGGGGTGTGGGGGGGCAGCATGAAGAAATGAAAAGGACTCCAGAAGTGAAGCCAGGCGAATGGCGGTGGGGGTCGAGGAAAGTCTGAGACTCCGAGGCTTGCTGCGCCAATCAAAGGCGCTTGTCTTCGTGATAAACTCCGCCCTGCATGACCCCGCCTCTGTGAGAGAGAGTGAGAGGGGAAAAAAAAACCCATTCAATTGATTGGACATGGCTGTGCCGTGGGTTAAACAGCAGTGAAACGCTCCCGTCTCCCTCTCTGGCAGATGTCTGTGAATCCGAGGAATGATTGTGGCCCTTCGAGCACCGAAAGATCCGTACGACCCAGATTTGGGGAAAAAAAAGAGAATAAAGGATGGGCAGCGCTCCCTCCTGGGTCACAGATCCCGTGATTCGCTCCCTGACAGTGCTAATTGACTTCCTCGTTCACCTAACAAGGAGCACGCTAGTCATACGTCGCCAAACACACAACGTCATTAGGCGGCGGCTCATGATTGTGCCGAGGGGCCGCTAATTTCACTTTGTGGAAATACTCGGTTTAATGAGACACGAGATCAGTGGGGCTGTTGTGCAAATATTGTCAAGCTTTGTTAGGCAGAAGAGCGAAAGAGAAGGCTGATGGTACCTTCACGTCTTACTGCTGAGTAGAAAGTGCAAGAAGAAGAAGAAGAAATGAGGCGGATTGATTTTGAATTCGAAACCGAAGCTCTTTAGATAAATCTTCGTCCTGACACTATTTCTCGAGTCTCTATTCATGTTTACCCAATGAAATAATTACGCGACGGTAATGTAGGGAGGACAGGAAGGGAAAAGAATGCTGACCCGTTCTCACTCGCGGTACTCTGACGTCGCCTCGAGGTATTTTTAGATGTCTGGTACGTTTTTGTTCAGGTTAGAAAAACGGCACCAGTGTCCTTACTGCCTAATTATCCATCATGGCGTCCACCACGCTACACCCTCCACTCCTCCCACCCCCTTCTTCTTCTTCTTCTTCAGCTTTTTTTGGGGGGAGAGAACAGAGCTTTATTTCAGCATGTTATTAGCATCCGTATTGGACTCGATTCAACCTGTCAGTCCAATCATAAAAAAAAAAAAAAAAAAAAAAAACGAAATGAGGCACACTCAAGCTTTTGCAGCTGCTCTCACAGTCAAAGAGAACACGGCTGAGGAGTAATGGAAAGGGGGTAGGGGTGGTGGTGGTGGGGGGGGGGGGTGTTGTGGTATAGGTTTTAACCATATTCTGGGGTTAGACCTAATTGTGAAGTGATACAAAGTGACAGGAAGAAGTGTGAATCATTCGGTCAGCTCGCACTCATGCTGGCGCACAACACCGCCCTTGACGCAGCTGTAATTTGGAGAACCTGGCTGCAGTCACCCCCCCCCCCCCTTCCCCCACCCCCCTTCCTTCCCATCCATCCTGGCCTCCAGATCATCCACAACCAACACGCATGTAATTTCCACCAATTTAGAGTCCACTTTCATGGGGAACGGAGACTTCGGAAACCAGAGGCTACGCCGAAACCATATCTGTCTCAGAGCTGCAGCCGAGGGACGACACCGGCTAGAAATTCAACCCCTGGCTCCGTGCTGGGGTCGGCAACACTCGGCTATTTGGAAAGGGCTCTTGTCTGAAACCGTGCTGTCTGTCATCAGGGCCGGGGCTTTCATTCCAGCACACACGGCTAAACTCTGAATATAACGTGCAAGTTGTGGAATGGTGACAGACGTCCCGGATGCACGGTTGAAAGCTCGGAGATGTCCGCAGGTCTGTTTCTCCCGAGAATTTTCACCTGTTGCCCAAAGAACTTGTAACCTCGATGACCCTGTTCACCAGGGTCAAACGTCCTCTCTCAGCAGGCGACGCTTCATCATTAGCAGCAGGATAATTAATGATCAGGCACACAAAAGGCCAGTCCCGGTGCTCTCAGGCCCCCAGTGGATGTTTGTTCCTGTGATGGCCTGTGAATCATGTGGCTGTTTGAGGCGACGCACTACCGCGTGTACAGGGTTGTTGTTTTTGTTGTTGTTTTGCCTCAAAGAAATGATTTATTCTAAGAAAGATTATTTTTAGCAGTCTTTAAAACCTCATAAGCTTTACAAGCTATTGCGAGTTATTGCCGCGGTGCTGGTGATGTACACGAGTTGCTGATATCTTTCCATGCTGTCGAGGAATAAGCGAAATCTTCCCGTTTGCCGCTGAAACAGCTGTCAAGTTGGGACTTGTAATTCTTCTACTCGCGCACACACACACACACACACACACACACACACACACACACGCACACGCATGCACGCACATGCGGCGAGAGTGGGTGAAGCTGCTGAACAGCGAGTGTGTGGCAGGCAGGGGCAGATGGCAGGAGGCAGCAGGCACTTGAGGATGCGCCAGTTACACGAGCGGTGGGAGTTTTGAAGCAGGCAGATGGGGCTTTCATGAGGGGAAACTCCAGCCAGGGCTCCAGGAGCCAGTGTTTTTCGAGGAGCGGACATCAGCCAACTCGCCGAGGCTGGAAGGAAGCGGAAGAAATGGAGCGAGCGAGAGACGAGGAGATGATGAGAGACGACACCAGGAGATGAATACGAGGCGGGGCACGGGTTATGACATACGGCGAGGCGGGCCCTCCCTCGTCTCATTAGGCGGCCTCGTTACCTCAGTAGCAGCCGTGGCCCTTGTTTCCTCCCCCTCCACCCCTCCATCCTCATCATCCAGTTTTATGCAAATGCAAAGGAATGGACAAGGGCTTATTATTAAGAAAACAAAACCAGAGTGTAGCTCTCTCTCTCTCTCTCTCTCTCTCTCTCTCTCCCTCTCTCTCTCTCTCTTTCTCTCTCTCTCTATCTGTCCCTCT
>JAOUQZ010000004.1:23852352-23877352 GCA_028564935.1 Neosilurus hyrtlii
CACACACACACACACACACACACACACACACACACACACACACACACACACACACACACACACACACACACCCTCCCCCTCCCAGCACAACCTGCGATGTCTGTAAACAAAGCAGAAGGCATGAATGAAAATGGATCGACAGGAAACAGGTAGACGTAACCACCTTCAGAGGAACGTGAACAGAGACAGAGATGGACACGCAGCACAGGGAAAGAGAGAGGGGTGGAGATAGAGAGGGAGAGAGAGAGAGAGAGAGAGAGAGAAGGAGGATGCAGAGCTGGAGAAGAGCAGGACTCACATCATCTCCGTCAGCGCTGCTTTCCTAACGTGGCGATGCTGTTCTTCTTGCTTGATCCCTTCCTCCCTCCCTCCCTCCCTCCTTCCCTTCCTCCGTTGCTTTCTCCCTCTCCTTCACTCTTGGTATCACATCATCGGCTTCAACATCCACTGATGAACACTCGTGTTTTCTCAGTTTCTGTTCACTACATCACGTCAAAGCGAGTTCATGCCATGTGCAAAACAAAGAGAGAGAGCGAGATAGATAGAGAGAGAGAGAGAACTAGGGGAGGGTGGATTAGTAGCAGAAGGTGTATATATATATGCATGTTTAGAGTGTATGTGTGTGTCTGAGTGTGTATGTGAATGTGTGTGTGTGTGTGTGTGTGTGTCCATGCCTGCATCAGTGCCAGAGAGTGTGTCCATGCATATGGCATGCAGGCCTGCTCGTCCCGCTGTGCGTGCTGTTCTCTATGCGACTCTCTGATTGGCTATACACTACAGCACTGCCGAACTCTGCGTTCCGATTGGCCGGAAGGTGTTGATTAATTGTCTGTAACGGCAGCTCTGACAGTAGTGCAGCCCATCACAGCTTTATTCAGAATGAATGCACTTGTTCACAGAGACGCGAACGCCGTGCTGTTGTAACTGTGTTTCTTCCGCAGCCATAATAACACCAGGATTATAGAACTGTTACTGTCGGGACTGGTAGCTGACGTGAGCTTTAATAAAGAACCTTTAGTGTTTATATGATGATCATTACTGGCAGTAATGAACTGATATGGCATTCAGAGCGTAGCATTGGTATATAGTGTATTAGAATCATGATAGTATCACATTAGAGATAATATCGTATTATTACAAGTGATATTAATGCTCATACTGACAGTGTTCACAGTACGGGAGGAGGAGCAGGGAGCAGAACAGTAGTAGTAGTTGCACTTGTAGTAACATCAGTATTAGTATTATAAGTTTTGGTAACTTTATTATTATTTTTAATATTACTGTTAGTACTCTGAACTCTAGTAATATGATGATGATTATTATAGTTATTATTATTAGTCAAGAAGGTCTTGGGTTCGATTCCCGTGTGGAGTTCGCATGTTCTCCCCATGCTTACGTGGGTTTCCTCCAGGTACTCTGGTTTCCTCCTACAGTCCAAAAACATGTACAGTCGGCTGACTGGCTGTGGTGTGAGGGTGAGTGTGAATGGTTGTAAGTGTGTGTTGGCCCTGGGACGGCCTGGCGAGCTGTCCAGGATGTACTATTGAATATAAAAGAATGAACTACTATTGGTAGTCTTGCATTAATATATAATATATAATATATATATATATCTATTAAAATAATTAATCACACGGTAACTTGTGTACAGTACATGAGTATAATGATAGACTTTACATTTATGTAATACTTGTTATTTATAAGGTGTGTGTCTAACAACATCGAGATCGCAGGTTCGATTTCAGTCCAGTGCCGCAGGTATTTGCGACTGGAAGTCCATGGGTGGTAACTGGTCAGGTTCTCACTGGAGGGCGGGAGGGAGGGATGGGATGGGATAGTGCTTTCCCTCCGAGATTTGGCCAGGCGCAGAAGTTTGTAAAGAGGCGGGTGGCAGGATCGCCTGTCATGGAAGGGGCATGTGCATGCTTACGCCCGCTGCCTTCAACATCCACTGACGAACTGGTTACAAAACAAATCAGCGAGTGAAAAACCGTGAAAAGAAACTCAGTGTTAACCTTTCGTTCTTTCACTCCAGACCGTAGTTCATTCATTCATTCATTCCCCCAGCCTCAGATACCCAATAATAGAGATATCCATCAGGAGCTCCGCCTTTATGTAGTGCTTAAATCTGTACATTAATAATTACTAATTCATAAAATTACTGCTGTTATAATAATAATAATAATTATAATTATTATTATTATTATGGTTGTTGTTATCTTTGTTCTGATTGTTTCTTATTAGTAGTAATCACTTCCTCATATCACTTCCTGTCTCTCATTCTCACTCCATACTTCTATCTGACTCCACCCTCTAATTCTATCTTTATCGGTCTACAGCACTCTTGTCTTTTCCTTCAGTCTCTTCCTCTCTCCGCCCTTGATCATCTGACCTCCAGATGGAGAGCCGGTGGGGGAGACCAGGCGAGAGAGAGAAAATTAAAAAAGTACAGGGGGTGAGAAAAGTGAGAGCAACAACCAGAGCGAGGGACGGACAGAGAGATGGAGGGAGAATGCGATGAGATGCGATGGGAGGAGCAATAAAGCCAAAAATAGGAAAAAGATAATGGGAAAAATTTTAAAAATAGAAAATAGTGTGTGTGTGTGTGTGTGTGTGTGTGTGAGAGAGAGAGAGAGAGAGAGAGAGAGAGAGAGAATAATGATGATGTGTCTGAAATAATGAAAGATGTGTCTCACTTGTGAAGATTTTAAAATTTTATGGGGAAAAAAAACAAGAAAACTTCATTATTCAACAAATTACATTCAATCTGTAACCAACAGAAATGCAGATTTGTGCTTGTGTGGATATAAAATCGATGTCTCCCACCAGCCCGAGCTTCTCCTCTAACCCAGTTCACCTGAGATGTGAGGAAGTCACGTTTAACACTGAAATATGCATTCACACCGATTTCTCTACAGTCAGGAGAGCACCGAGGCGTAACCGGATTAGGAATCTTTTTAAATCAGTGTTGTGTTACGTCATGTTCCTGATTCCCCTTTAATACAGTTAAGTTCAAGTTCATCCATTTATTTGTGTTTGTATTTGTTTATTCTTGGAATTCTGGAAAAAACCTGGTAAGTTATGATTTGGATGGTTGTTCCTTGTCTGTGCCACCACAGGAAACCCGATAAGTCTGCCGCATCACCAAAACAAACAAACAAACAAACAAAAAAAAAAAACAGATGCATGATTTATAATGAAACTGAAACGGAAAACATCGAGGACTATACACCACCGCTCAGACTCGCACAGAATTACCAACACACAAGCCTAAGTCAGGTAGGCAGAAAAAACTTTCGCTAAGCAAAACATTAACAGGAGCACGGAACATGAACTCGTTAAACGGAAACTTAAACTAACAGGACTGGTGGTACAAAATGATGCGGAGCGAAAGGCGGTGAAAAGAAAACAGTGTTAACCTTTCCGTCTTTCACTTCAGACCGAGGTCAGGAAACGCAGGGAGATTGATTGATTGATTGATTTCCTCCAGGGCTGAAGTTGATTCGGCTGTTAAAGGAGCCACTCTACACTTATAACCCCAGCCTCAGACACCCATCGTTAGAGATCGGGAGCTCCATCTTTAGGCGGTGCAAAAATCTGTATATTATTTTTGTTTGAAAGTTAAGGTGCGGTTAATTTTCAGACCTGTTTGTTTCTACTTTTTTACCCACAATAACATTTCTGACCCATCACAGCAGAGCGGGTATTAACTCGGAAATACTTATTAAATACTTTGTTGAATTTTAAACGCAATTTTCTCCAAAGTTGCTTAAAAGGCTGAAAATTCCTGGCAGGTTTTTTCACTAGCAACATATGTTAGAAAATGTGGAATCATTTAAAAGCTTCGAATATCAGCTACAAAATAATTCCCGACTTAACACCCACTTCCCTGTGATGGGTCACATTAAGCCAAATTTCCCACAACATTCCCAGATATTGATCTGGAAGTTGCACGACCACACACTTTACTAGATACTCAGATCAGGAAAATCCAAGCAAATCTAATAAGCCAATCAGGTTCAGCTATTTAGGTCATGTGACCTAAAGGACAATATTTTTGCAGTTAGTAGAAAACCCTTTCTAAAGTGAGGCCTAGCCATGGCTATCGCTCTACAAATAAAGGTTTTAATGTTCAAATGACATCATGAAAACCTGCCAAATGAGAACAGGAATTTCTCTTTAATGTCTCACTGGAAACAAATATGATAGAAGTATCTATTTATTTATTTTGAGATAAACACAAGGTACTGAGCGAAAGTTTTAGGCACCCTAACGAAATACTGTAGAGAAAAGACGTCTTTAAAAACAATAAAAATTAAATATTTCTACTTGAAAAAAAAAATACGAGAAAAAAACAACAAACAGTAATAAATAAACCAAAGTCCGTATTGGATGTGACGACCTTTACTCTGCTTTAAAGGAAGTGATCTCGTAGGTTCTACTGAACATCTTACAGAACCAGACGCTGTTCCTCCGGAGGTCCTGACGGTCACACGTGGAAAAACTCAGCAGCCTTCGGTATAATTTTAATCTGATTTCTTTACTGATATTCAAACATTTTTTCTCACATTTAATTTTTTGCTGAATTTTTTTTCATTTAAAATGTTTTTGCAGTTTTTGCACATAATCATAAAATAAAAATCTACACTAAAGTTTATACTTTAATAATAAATAGAGTGCCTGGAACGTTTGCACAGTACTGTAAACCCTACTGTAAACAAATAAACAATTAATATATAGTATTAATATATTATATATTAACATATAAAGTACCTGTCGTATACAAATAAAGTATTTGAGTTGTTTATGTTCTTAGAGTTGGACTTATATTATAATAATTACACTTAATTCAGAAAGTTACTTATTCTCGTTTCCTAGATTTAAATCTTTTAAATGATTAAAGTATTACAGTGCGTTCAAGTTTTTAAGTTAATAATAAAATATATGATGATAAATAAATAGCAGACTCAAAACACGCCCCTGAGGTACACCTACACCCAGCAGTCATTCACTACGATCCAATCAGAAGTGAGGATTTTCTATGAACGTTCATGGATATGAAAGTCACAGGACCAAACAATCTGTTCATTCTGTAAAGATCATTACACAATAAGAACAACAACATGGTTTTATAATAAAAAAGGATTGAGGGAATCATATTTCACTTTATGCCCAAATGAGTGCAGTGTGTGCATGTGTGTGTGTGTGTGTGTGTGTGTGTGTGTGTGTGTGTGTGTGTGTGGCTTGCTTGGCCTTACCTGGGTGCATCGAAGCTGTCGTACGATCCCACAGTGTAGTGACGAAAAAGTCTTTTGGTCTTCTCGCTACGACTGTCTGCAACACACACACATAGAGGCACCCACATGATCACGGGTCAGAATGCGTGTGAGTGACAGAGCTGTGTGTGTGTGTGTGTGTGTGTGTGTGAAGTTTCTCTCTCCTCTGCCTGAGTTTATTTACTCAGTGTGAAGTAGCACATCCAGACGAGTGTGACAGTGTTACCGCTCACTGCTAGCATTCACTAGCCCTAAAACAAGGCGTTCTTCCTCACTGTCCCCTACACCGGAGAATCAGGACACGAGGACAGGGAAACAAATTAGGCCACTGGCTCATTTTGGATGTGTCTCAAATCACTATACAGGACACATACTAAAGCCCCAGCCAGTTCACTATCATGGGCTTAAAATAAAACCCTTAGAAAAAAATAACTGTTAGGGAATAGTGTGTGTGTGTGTGTGTGTGTGTGTGTGTGTGTGTGTGTGTATTGACGTTTTTTTTGCCGAGCCCATGGGAGGCGGCTGCACGGGGAATCTGGAGCTCACGTTTCAGCCCCCTATACTTTCATCTTCAGCGAGGGGGAGAAACCCAGCGAGGGCTGCTTGTGCACAAACAGAATTTGGCAAAGGGGCCTGTCGCTCCATGGGAAGCTTTGTGCATACATCTGTGTGTTTACTTCGTGTGTGTGTGTGTGTGTGTGTGTTTGATCATTATTCTCTTTATTAAACTGTATTACAACAGCACTTCTTAACTTATTTTTGTGGTACTTATGTCTTCGCTCACTGGAGGGAGTTCTGATTAAGGAAGTTAATTCGTGCTGGCGGAATCTCTCGTACCTGAAGGAAACCCGCTCTCGTACAGGCTGCTACAGACCAAAGTCAGGGAAGGGAATTTAGGAAAAAACTGTAGTGACTGTATTTGTATTGAAGGAACACGGTGCAAGCTGAAGGAACATTTAACTACAAAACGCGTACGCGCTAATCGAGATAATCCGTTTTTTTTAAAGGTTCATTGTGATGTAAAATTTGAAAAGTTCCGTGGCTGAACGTCCGTTTAAATAAACATCAGGGTGTGTGGGAGTCGATTAGATCTCTTTTAGGGTTTTGCTGAAGCTAATTTGACAGAAAGTGGATTTGAAACTAAACAAAATGAATCGGAAAATAAAAAAATTGACTCAGAAAAAACCCCAAAATGATTCAGAAAATGAAAAAACAAAATGATTCAGAAAATTAAAAAAAAAAGATTCTGAAATTTAAAAAATAATTATCAGAATATCAGAATATAAATTATCAGAATATATATATATAAGGATTTAGAAAATAAAAACAAAACAACAAACAAAATAAAATAAAAACAACAACTAAAAATGGCAGATCCCCCGTGCGGTTAACTGGGTTATCAAATGCCGGTCATGTCTCTCGCTGTCTGTGGTGAGGGGCATGTGAAAGAACCATTGCTGTCGTTCGTAAGGAGAAGGCTGCATTGCCACCAGTGAGTTTGTGCCCTGCGATGGCCTGGCGAGCTGTCCAGCACGTACGCTGCCCTCGCCCAGAGTCGGCTGAGATGGGCGCCAGCCTCCCCGCGACCCTCATTAGGATTAAGCGTTTCAGAAAATGAATGAATGAATGAAAATGGCAGATCTTATGGGGTGATTCTGGTATTCAGGGGTATGTGTCTTCTAAAGGTGTACGAAGAAGGACAACCAGTGAACTGGAAGAGGATCATGGGTACACAGGACTCAGTGAAGTGTGTGGGGAGTGAAGGCGAGTACGTCTGGTCTGATCCTACAGAAGAGCTGTTCACGCTGGATATGATGGAAAGGAGTCAAAACACAGAGGTGGTGTTAATGTTATGGCTGATTGGTGTATGCTTCAGGAGAAGTGTCGGTTTCAATTAGACTCCCACGAGATCCGTTCAGCCCGGTGTAATAGATTCAGCATCAGCAAGGTGCAGAGTTGGGCGTTGGAATTCTGCGAGTGTGATGGCGGCGTGTTCGCGCGGAGTCCTGATGAAGCGTGACGCCGCTCGGATGCTCGTGCAGGTGGTTAAGGAAGAGGAAGCAGGTTTGTGCGCCAATGGCCATTCTGTTGTGCGAATGTGCCACTGCAAGCAGAGCAGCCTGGTAACACCATTCTGGCTGGAGCTTCCAGCAGAATCTGGGCTCATGTCTCACTGGCGGAGGTTACGTTAGCTTTGGCACGGCGTGCAGGGATTATGTGCAGGACTTGCAGAAATGCGGTTTGAGAAATGTATTAAATCTGCGTGTGAATACGCGTCTGTGAAAGGCTGTTTGTGGGGAAAAAAAAACACGTAGATCCTGTTTCCTCATTTATTTGCCTTCACTCAAATGAAAGGACGATAAAGTACACAGTGATAATTTTGTAGAAACAGGCGAAATTCTCATTGATATCCATTTCAGGCGTATGGAATTCATCTGGTTTTAAAGACGAGGGACATGGAGTGCTTTTTTTTCGGCTAAATCCAGTTCCAGTGCTGTGTTTCCGTGAACACTAATCACTTCGTGACCCTGCTGTCCAACACAGTAATAAAAGATATCAGAGTTTTCAGATAAAACTAAAATTGGCCCCTGTGCTTGTGTGGGTTTCCTCTGGGTGCTCCAGTTTCCTCCCACAGTGCAAAAAACATGCACAGTTTGCAGTGTTTGGCTGTTCCGAATTGCCCCTAGGTGTGAGTGAGTGTGAATGGTTGTATGTGTGATGGCCTGGCGAGCTGTTCAGGGTGCACCCCACCCTTGGCAGAGTCGGCTGAGATGGGCCCCAGCCTCCCCGTGACCCTAATTAGGATTAATCGGAATAATTATTAAATAATAATTTAAAAAAATTAAATGTGATTAATAAAAATAAAAAAATAAACAAAACAGAGAAATTAACAATTATGTATAAAAATGCAAAATAGAAAAAAAAACAAATACCTGTAAGAAAAAAATCTACGAAAAATGTAAATTAAGTACATTAGGACAAATAAAGAAAACGTTTTGAAGACCTAAATGCGTCACGTAGGTTTTTTGTTTGTTTGTTTGTTTTTGTTTTTTAACATTTAACCTGCAATAAAATCTGAAACTCTGAACAACCGTCTATAGAACAGCCGCCCTTCACTTCCACAAATCTGTAGAAAATAGAACTATTTTAAAACAGAACTAAACCAATCACACACTCACACCCCCAACAGCCAATCACCTTCCGTGGGGGTTTTACGTCGTCCGAGGCGTTTCCAGGTTTTGTTTTGTTTTTTTTTTTAATAATAATTATAACGCTACATTTTTTATCGAACACGATGCTATAAAATAATAATTCTTTTTTTTTAAAAAGAAACAAATTTTTGGGTAAAACATAAACAGTTATAATAATCCATTGAACACTTGTATATAATATAATATACATATAATACAATATGAATGCTAAAGCAAAACAAATTATTTAGATTATTTACACAAACAAACAACCAATTTTAAACTTTTAGAATAGAAATAATTTTACTTCCTACAATCAAGTTTTTGTGAATCAGGGTGTAAACAGCTCAGAGTGTAAACAGTACAGTAGAGTTTACAGTAAAGATCCTGCATTAAACTTTCTATCCGGAGTAGAAATTCCTGTTTTTCTTACTTTGTGGACTGAGAATCGAACGTCAGTTTACGGTTCCGCGCCTGACCAGTGGTGTCCATGCCATCTACAGAACCGACCCATTTCTCCAGTGAGGGGTGACGGTTCCCTGTTACGAGGTTCACTGTACGATTGAGTTCCTCCTGAAGTGGATTTATTTCACACGTAGACATTAATTAAGCGGTAATTAATTTATTCACCAGAAACAAATGGGACGAATGTGGTGTCCATACGTGAATGAATTTGAAGATGAATTTGGTGTCCACACGGATTGATTCCTGTTTGTTACTTATAGAAGTGCGGTGATGTGCAGGACGTAGTTCTCTCACTGTCTCTGTAACGATGCTTCATGAATTTATGGTGAATATCGAGGGAAATAAACTGGACTACACTGAAAGCTGAGGATTGTGAATGTCACACTTTATGGTACCAGCTTCAGAGAGTGACCCAACCGCAATAATAAAAAAAAAATAATAGACCACAGGGGTCCAGACGCTCCGGCCGAAAGGACCATCTCATAAAATGCCAATATAGAACAAGCACGGAAGGTTTGAAAGCCCCGGCTTCAGCGCGCGGCCAGTAAATATCCGGAAACCTAATATACAGTTTCGCCTCTGAGACCTTGAAAAGTTGTTGAAGGTCACTCACACACAAACTCATCGTAGCGCTCATAGTAGTGATCCAGCACACCAAGTTTAAAAGCCCCAGCTTCAGCGCGCGGTCCGGAAACTAAAGTGTGACGGACGGATCGGCGGGCGAATGGATGGACGGAACCCTTTTTTGGGCGGAAGCTGAAAAAATCCCAAAAACGGTATGCACAGATTTGTGAGTGTCGGTGGATCACGTGTTACGTGTCAGAATTTACTTCCATTTCTTTCACTGAACGATGTTTTTGTGGTGAACGCTTCCATAAAATATGGAAATAAGGATGAATTCAAAAAAACAAACATGTTTTCTGCCTGCAAACATGTTATCGTCACCAGGAAAAATGCTTTCAATATTTACTTTCCGCGTCTCTGTTACGCCAGCAGCGAGAGTCATGTGCATTAGGCTGGCGTTTGCATCTGGGTGGGCCGTATTGTTATTTTGGGGGGTTTTGAGGTAATTCGAGCCGTTTATGTTGTTTACGCTTTGCGTGCTGCCTCTCAGAGAAATTACGTGCGTTAATTTGAATGCATGTTACTTTCATATGCATCTCATAAACGACGTGGCTTGAATTGATTTGGATTATTTACTTTTGTGCAGACACCCCTGAAACACACACACACACACACACACACACACACACACACACACACACACACACAGAGTTTTCTCCAGAGAAGGTTTTATCTGGAGGAGATGAGTCTGCTGCAGTTATAGTTACAGATACATTTTTTTTGTTATTGTAGCAGTGCCATGTTGCCTGTTGTTGTATTTTCAAAACATTACAGCAATGCGCAAGGTGCACGACACACGAGGGCGGGTCTACGGGGATACGCGACGTCTCTTAAAGGTCCCAGAGAGGCACCCAGGCGCAATTCCCGGAGAGGGCGTGCAGGTGCGACACCGGCGCTCGCTTCCTCCTCTGTGCGTGCTGGATGACAAAACATTTTCGTGCTGCGCCTTGCCGTTCGAACTGTTTTGTCATGCAGGGAGGAGGAAGCGAACGCCGGTGGCCCCACCTGCATGCTGCAGGTCCTCTCCGGGGGCTTCAGCACTGGGACCCAGAGCAGGCCATCTCTAGTCGCTCTAATTGGCCACGGGTGAATTTGGTGCCTCAGCCTCGACTGGCTTTCACTGAATCAGAAAGGGGTCGTCATTAAAGTGGAATGCACCCACCATGGGCCCGCTACTTTTGAAAATAAATAAATAACACATCAGGAGGTCATTTTTCACATGCTTGACCAGCATCACCACCTGTGGAACCGCGCTCCATAGCTTCAGGGCTCTCAGATTTACAACGCTGCCTCCTTTCTTCCCCCTCTGGAATATTTTTGGTGTGTACGACAAAGATAGAGCCTCATTTTCATAAGACCTCTTAGTATTTGGTGCACACGGCTTTATTGTCTTATCACCTGGCCACCTTGTTCACCCCTTTAGCAACGTCTCCTGGTAGCAAGTCTTTTTAATTTCATTTCCTATTTACCGACTCCTCTTATTGGTTAACATGACACTCCCTGCTGCTTCATTGGTGTTCACTTTCAAAGTGTGGCTTCGGATATGCTTAAGAATGGAACTAGTTCCAGGAATATTAAACACTTTGCAGCGTTTGATGCTTTTCTTTGGGGGAAACGGAGCAGGCGTCGGCATGCCGTAGGGAATCGGATGCATGAATGTATTAAAAGAGTGCATTTCGTGTTAGGGCACTGAATTGGTTATTGATTCTCCTCATCTATTGCTAGTCAATCACTGACAAGCTAGTTTCACGCGTGCAGTTACCGCCACCAGTGCAGATCATGTTTAAGTCTCGGTTTGTGTTTGTTTGTTTGCTTGTTTGTTTGTTTGTTAGCAGGATTACTCAGAGAGGTATTTGTCGATTTGCATGAAGTTTCTACCTGAGGTCAAGGAACACTCCACCGGATTTTGGAGACCATCCGGCTCCAACTCTCCAGTTTTTAACCGATTCTTTAACGTTGTTCGGACAACTCGTGTCATTTTAGTCAATACAGAGGATTGCTGGGCTTGGTGGAGGTTTGCGATCTGTGTTATGCAAAACAGACTAAAAAGGACTCACACTGGGGCAAATCAGCACGGTTACAGACCATGTTGGACCACAGTGATATCGTCTTGGCTCTGTGATGGTGTTCACCGCCATCAGGCTGCTGAAATACTGGAGGGTTTTCACCCTCACTGTTCACACTGTACATGTAAACACCATTACATCCTCTTCAGTATCTCTCCTAAGTATTCTGTATTTATCCTACTGTGTATATTAATTTTCGGCTTCTTTTATCTTATATTTTTATTTCTTTTATTTATACAGTTTAAATTGTTTTTTTACTTTATACTTTATCAGAATGTTTCTTTTATGTGCAATACTGAGGGGGGCTCTGAGTCCATGATGTTCCATTGTTACCTGTTTGACAAGTAAAACGGAAACCAGGACTGACCACCATAAACCATGTGACTTTAAAATTAAGTAAATACCAAAAACAAAGCTTTGCTTTGCCATTCCATTACGTTTACCATGGGATCGTGTAAAGTATGCTAACGTATAAATGACATGAATTGTTTATTTCTTCCAGGCGATACATATATATATATATATACACACACACACACACATGACCCAAAACTCATGTCCTGAATGGCGATATGGTGATTATTTGAAAACAGGACGATGATGTCATCAAGGCCCAAGTGAACGAGGAGGAGTTTGGCTTTAAACGTCGTTACTTTCAGTATTTCATGAATCCTGGTGTGGATATAGGTTCCCACTGCACAGGAAATAATTTTAATCTAAACCTTTTAACACCTCCAACACTAATCTGGTAATAAATGGAATGAATAAATCAAAATCCTTTACTTGTACGTGTTAACTTGGGCCCTGATGACATCATCATTCTGAGACTCGGTTTTTAAAAAAACTGCCCATAAAATCGTTAAAACAGACAAAGATTTTACACAAAGAAAGAGATGAATGTAAAGATTTAAATGGATTAACCTTTAACACGTGCTGCATTCTTCTTTAAGTTATAAACGATAGAAGTTTCTAGTGTGATTGTCCCAGAAAAGACGGCAGAACGAGCATTTCCACCGTTTCAGGTTTGAGGAGAGGTTTGCAGAGGAGGCGTAATAACATTATCAGCTGTGCATTAAGGAACTGCTGTAGCAGAACATTTTCAACTTAATCTTGTTATAAATCGACTGTCTCGAATCCCGATGGCCGACATGTTCAGTGCTCAAAGTTTTGGAGGATCTGCAATGGTTGGTGCAGGAAGGCGTGGGAGACTGCCAGTCAAAAATAAATACATTTATAAATAAATAAATAAATACAGCCTTTCATTCGCTTATAAATGATCATTCAGGCGGCGCAGTGGTTAGCATGTCCTCCCCACAGCAAGAAGGTCCTGGGTTCCTCTGGGAACTCTGGTTTCCTCCCACAGTCCAAAATCATGCACTGTAGGCTAATTGACTGTTTCAAATCGCCCCTAGGTGTGATAGTGAGTGTGGATGGCAGGGTGTACCCCACCCTCGCCCATAGTCGGCTGAGAGGGGCTCCAGCCTCGCCGCGACCCTAATAGCATTAAGCGGTTCTGCAAACAATTCATTCGTTTTCTAATCCGTTTGATTCTTATTACGGTCGCAGGGAGACTGGTGCCCATCTCCACCAAATCCGGGCGAGGGTGGGGTACACTCTGGACAGCTCACCAGACCATCGCGGGGCCAACACACACACAGCCATCCACACTCTCACTCTCACACCCAGGGGTGATTTGGAACAGCCAATTACTCCAATGTACATGTCTTTGAACTGTGGGAGGAAACCTAAGTACCCAGAGGAAACCCACACAAGCACCAGAAGAACATGCAAGATTCACACACTGAGTCTGGAACTCCACCCAGGACCTTCTTGGTGTGAGGCGGACATGCTAACCGCTACGCCACCGTGCCGCCAGCTGTAATGCAATGTTTATAAAACCTCCAGACTCTACCTTTAAAAGGACGACGAAAGCTGCGGCCCTCTTGTCTCGCCATTAAGGGATCAGAAGCCACGTGAACTTGCTGTCCTTGTTTGATATTCCGTGTTGAGAACAGCTTCACGTGACGAATGGCCAGGCAGGAACAGTGAGCTTATGGCACACTAATGTGACTTGACTGGGATTAATAGCTGTTGACTGCAGCATGTGGAGCTGTGAACCAGCAGGCTGTGGGCAAGAAAACCGAGTCCCACGTCTTCCCTCTCATCCCGAGTCCCTGCACTCTCATCATTCCCTGCAGCTCTGATTGATCTGGACGCAGGGTGACCTGCCTCAGCCTGTCAGAGCTGCCTCGCGGTCATAAGATACCTTTCCCTCAGAAATGGTTCACAAATTATTAGCACGTTTCTGGAAAGCGAGGACGCTTTCGCAACCGGCGGTGTGTTTTTGCCGAGTCTGAATCTGGGCGAAATTGATACTTTTGGTCCGTTTGATATTTGGTTTGGTTTGTTTTCACACTGCGAGTAATTAAACGAACCAAAACGCAGAAGAATGTTGGCCGTAGGGCTGAAAACGTATTCGGGGAAAACTTTCATTCAGCGGTCAGCAGTACAGAGACAGAAACATTTAAACAAACTTTTGTGAAGTGTACATAAAAAACGCATGTGCGTCTAAACAAATCACAGCGAAGGGGTTACGCACCAGGGTTTAATTCAGACAGATTGAACGTTGTGTATTTTTAAGCATCATAAGATAAATAAAATGAATTGCTTTTTGTTTTTAGTAAAAAATTACCAAAAGGTGGAACCGTGGCGCAGTGGTTAGCACGTCCGCCTCACAGCAAGAAGGTCCTGGGTTGGATTCCCGGGCTTGGCGAATGTGTTTCTGTGTGGAGTTTGCATGTTCTCCCCGTGCTTGCATGGGTTTCCTCTGGGTACTCTGGTTTCTTCCCACAGTCCCAAAAACATGCACAGTGGGCTGATTGGCGGTTCCAAATCACCCCTAGGTGTGTGTGTTGGCCCTATAATGGCCTGCTGAGCTGTTCAGGGTGTACCCCGCCCTTGCCCAGAGTCGGCTGAGATGGGTGCCGGCCTCCCTGCGACCCCAATTGGGAGTAAGCAGCCTCGAAAATAAGTGAATGAAAAATTACCCAAATATAAAATAATTTATGATCCTTAAGGCCTTTCTGTAGTTCAGTATAAATATTGTGTATAATTTTGATCACAAGTTGCCTGTAAATGTGTTGCATGGAAAAATAAAAGGTTTACAAGATGATTTGTAGTAAAAGCTCCTGAGCAGAGTTCCATCTAAGTGCCTAAGTTGATTCCACCACCGCTCAGACTTACTTTCCTTCACTTCAGACCGTATTCGGGAAACACAAGGGATATTTATTTGTTTAGTTAATAAATAAACAAATAAATAAATGAGGTTGATTCCATCCTTAAAGAAGCCTCACTACTCATATAACACCAGTCTCAGATACCACATCAACAGAACGTTCAGTCAACAAAGTGAGTGTTTTCCTGTAAGAAAACTTCGAAAGATGCATTTCGGAGTCTTTTACCATATATGGAAGAGGGCCGGACATTGAGTGGAGGGGTGGAGTTACATGGGGCACCGTGCATGTGTGCATTGAAAAAACCGCCTTACAGCAAGAAGGTCCTGGGTTCGGGTTCCGGGCTTGCCGAGGACATTTCTGTGTGGAGTTTGCATGTTCTCAGTGTGCAAAAATGGGTTTACTCCGGGTACTCCGGTTTCCTCCCACAGTCCAGAAACATGCACAGTAGGCAGATTGACTGGTGGAAACGGTGTGGGAGTGAGTGTAAATGGGTGGGTTGCTCGGTGACGGTCTGGCGAGCTGTTCAGGGTGTACCCCACCTCTCCCCAGTGTCGGCTGAGATACACACCAGCCTCCCTGCGACCCTGATCGGATAAAGTGTTTCAACAAATGGATGGATGGATGCACTTTTTATAAGACTGTTGGGCAAAGACGAGATTTATATCCAGAAACCAGATGTAAATAATAATAATAATGATTCTATTTTTAAATATTGTTGTTGTTGATATTTGTTTTTTTGATGGTTATTATTATTATTATTATTCCTCCACCATTTTTTTCCACCTCAGTCAGATTGCAGCTCGGTGCTCGTTCTCTTCCTGAAGATTGGTGCCGGGTTGGGTTGCACTTTAGATGAAAGGCTTTTGTTGAAGTGCATTCTTTCAGCATGTGTCACGCTTGTACGAGCGAAACATGAGTATTAACCTGGACTTTCAGCACCTGACGGTTATTGTCATTATTCTGCACCGTAGAAGAAAACCGGCGCTGTGTTTTTGCTGTGCAGTGTCAGCGAGCAACCCGGGATTGTTTACATAAAGGCTTCTGCGGTGTTTATGATTCATTTATAAAACATCGTCATTATGAGGGTTATATTTGTAAACGTTGTTATATAACGAGCGCTGAAGTTACATGCTAGCAGACGTGTGCGTGTGTGTGTGTGTGTGTGTGTGTGTGTGTCGTGGAGTGGCGTGGCACAGGCAGTCGTAAGTCATGTTTATTTATTTATTTATAATCTTTTTTAAAACTTCTACAGCTTGCACGCGCACTTCAAACATTCATTGTGTACATCATAGCTCTCCTGGGTGGTGTAGTGGTTAGCACGTTGGCCTCACAGCAAGAAGGTCCTGGGTTCGAGTCCCGGGCCCGGTGAGGATGTGTCTGTGCGGAGTTCTCCCCATGCATGCATGGGTTTCCTCCGGGTATTCTGGTTTCCTTCCACAATCCAAAGACATGCACATTAGGCTAATTGGCTGTTCTAAGTTTCCCCTAGGTGTGCGTGTATGTGTGAATGAGATGGGCGTCAGCCTCCCCGCGACCCTGGTAAGATTAAGCGGTTTGGCGGGTGAGTGAGTGATGATAATACCTCTTCTTGGTGCGCCGGAAAACGAACCTCTTCCTCATGTTATAGGAAGGAGAACGAATGAGCTGCTTATAACGAGTCTGCGGAAACACTTAATATTAAATATTGTGTCAGAACGGCGGGAGTGATGGGACGTGTGGAAGTGGAGCACGCTGGGTATTTTTACACCGCAGACTTTACAAGGCGAGACGTATCGGTCAATAATTCAAGGATGGCAGAGATGAAAGTGGATTTCGGAATCACGGCCACGCGGGGCGAGGCGGGCGGTATGGTGTTAGTGGTGTAAACAGGTATGACAGAGGCAGATTTGAAATGACAGGTGGTAAGGGATGGGGTTGTTGCCGTTTGTCCTGTCTAACACACACACACACACACACACACACACACACACACACACACACACACACACACACACACGCACACACAGAGACCGAGTTCGCTGAGCGAAGGCACCTCGAAAGACAGCTCCACCTGCCTGGTTTGATAGGCAGAGACGGTTCAGGGCTGTCACCAGTGTTAATGATCCCCTGTTCCGTGCCCTCCAAACACCTCACCCCCACCCCCTCCTTGATAGGTACGCCTCCCTCCGATGCTCACCAAACGCACCGTCGCCCACACCCGACCAGGCGGTTTATAGCCTCCTCCCCGGATCCCTGCTGTCAGTCCGTCACGTGTCGTAGACACGTCACTCACACGTTTGACATGACTAACTACGTTCTTCATGTGACTGCCGTCTCACATATTAAACACCAGAGCCGAGCAGTATAGCGATGTATTAATGATATTGTGAGCCGTCAGCGTAAACTTCTCTGAGATCATCATGCACGTATCATTTTGTCTGGGTGAATAGCGCGTGCTCGACTATTCCATTTCGTTCATTTTCCGAACCACTTAATACTAGGGTCACAGGGAGGCTGGAGCCTATCTCAGCCAACTCTGGGAGAAGGCAGGGTACATCCTGAACAGCTCGCCAGACCATCATGGGGTGATACACACATCCGCCTCACACCAAAAAGATCGTGGGTTCGAGTCCTGGGCTGTGTGGTGTTTGCATGTTCTCCCTGTACTTGCGTGGGTTTCCTCTGGGTACTCCGGTTTCCTCCCACAGTCCAAGAAACATGCACAGTAGACTGATTGGCGGTTCCAAATCGCCCCTAGGTGTAAGTGTGAATGGTTGTATGTGTTGTGGCCCTGTGATGGCCTGGTGAGCTGTTCAGGGTGTACCCCGCCCTCGCCCAGAGTCGGCTGAGGGGGGCGCCAGCCTCCCCCCGACCCTAAATAGGATTAAGCAGCTACGATAGAGTAAAATTAAATATTTTATCTGTAATCAGTATTTAATTTTTAATAATTTCCTCAACACGCACGTCATAGTCGTCCGTACGCATCAGTTTGCATTTCCCCGACACTCTTATCCAGATTTACATTTATCTTTTTTTTATTATACAACTGAGAAATTGGAACCCAACAGTGGCACCGGGGCTTGAACCACCAACCTTCAGATCAGTAATCCAGAACCTTAACCACTGGACCTTCAGTGCGAGTCCGAGTATCGTCTCTTATCCAGTACAGACTGTGAACAGTAGTAACTAACTCCTGAAGTGAACCTGCTAACTTTCAGTACAGGTTTCCTCAAGTTTCAGAGAGAAACTATTTCCTCAGCGCTGCAGTTCTCGAACCCTGTAAGAGAGAAAAGCTCAGAAAGTGTTAACGGTGCACATCTGCCAGCTGGAGTCATTTTGTGTTTAAATTAACCTGGTTGTATTGTGGGCTGCACTCATTTGGTATGAATATTCTATCACCGGTACAAACTCAAACGTTTAATGCATGTTCGGGTTTTATATTTAAGGTTGGACAAATCGGACAGCTGTTAGCGACGCAACTGAAGCTTTAATATGCGTGCCGAGTCCACATGCAGTGATTTCCAGGTAACCAAATTGACCTGGGGCCAACCAAGGAGGGGCGTAATCATGTACCCTTCAGTGACATGCGATGCTGCCCTCATGTGTATTTGGGGGCGACCTAACACACACGGAGGGAAAGCGCTCTCTGCGACCCCTCGTACGAACGAGCTCACATACACCCATGATTGGCTGGTGATCGCGGTGAGCAGTGACAGGGCAGTGAGCGTTTGCCATCTTTCCCTCCCTCCCTCCCTCCCTCCCGTGAGAGCTCGGTCACTTAGCTCCCGTGGATTCTCGGTCACGGATGGCTGCGGCGTCAACCTGAATTCGAAAAGATTAATTCAAACTTAAATCTGAAAAAGGAAAGCACGTCAAAATAACACACTGCACTGTTGTGGGAGGGACGGCTAATCAGCTGTTCCAACTTGCCCAAGTGTGTGAGTGTGAATGGTTGTGTGTGTGTTGCCCTGTGATGGTCTGGTGCACTGATCGGCGGGTACCACACCTTCAGCTGAAGTAAGCGTAGTATGATTAAGTAGTTTGGAGAGTGAGTGAGTGTATACTCTGTATCCTGGTCACCCAAGCTAGTGATTTGTCCACCGCTAGATATTACATACTGTCACCATTGTCATAGTTACCAAGTCACTGTTGTCATAGTTACCATATCACCCTGTAGAGGTGTTGTGTTTTTTGTTTTTTTTGTTTTGTTTTTATGTGCACTGAATATTAAAAGCAAAAGACGTGATTGCTTTGCAACCACGAAAATCCAGCTCAGTTTTAGGACACACTCCACATCCCCCAATGCCCCCCCAACACCCCCCGCCAGTTAAAAATGACCTTACCTTGCCAAGCCTGGGGAGAAACACCAACAAAGCACACACGGGGCACATAGTCAGCAATTTCTCCGATTGATTTCATGATTTTCAGGATTTATACACACAAACATTAAGTCTGGTAAGGCAACACAGGATTGGTCAATTCAAAGGAAGGGCAACATGCCATTCACACAGGATTGGCTAGGAAGAGTGAGGTCATTAATAGAGGCGTGGTTAGTCAGAATGCATTTGTATGCGCAGGTGCGAGGTTTCGTTTACAAAAAGCATAAAAGAACAGAAAGGAAAGTAAACGAGTAGCATGTGCCCAATTTTACCAAACAGTGTGCCAAAAACCACGCCATCTCCTGGTAACCATGTGCAAGTTTATGAAACGTTTGACTCGACACATGGTTAGTCTTTTACTTAAACACTTTTGCAGACACCTTTATTCACACTCCATCTTTCACATATACGTATACACATTCACTAAACCGACAAATCACGTCCCAGCTGCCAGGTCTGTTTGATCGTTTATATGAAGCGCACTAACTTTTCAGAGTTATGTATGTTTATTCCAGCTAAATGTTTGGTTCACAGCATGTCTTGACTGACAGATATGTATATTTTAACAGTTGCCCCCCGTTCACCTCCTCTGCTATTGATTTTCTTTACCGAGGTGTGGGGGAGTCCTGGGGGACAGGGGGAGGTCATGCGTTTCTCTGCGTTTGGCGCTGATAGATATTTGGCCTCTGCAGTCTAAAGCTCCAGGGATTATTGGCTCTACGAGGCCTGAGACTGCATGTCACATGTTTCATGTTCAGCGTCAGGCAGTTTGACACTCGTCCAGCCAGGAATTTGCAAACGTAATTTAAGACCTAAGACAACTTACCAGTATGACCTCGGAATCTACGCGTAGGATTCTGATGCTATTCGAGGGACTCGCAGCAGTTCCGATCCTGTCCGGAGAAACTCCACGAGTCCTCGATCGGTGCCATCGTCATCAAAAGGACGTTTCTCTTTTCCTGGGAAGTCAACGTGGAATTTGAAAAGTTTCGGAATGTTAAGGAACTTTATTCAAGTTGCACACACGCTTGACTTTTGGCGAAATCAAAAACCTGCAGCTAAAGACCGAGTCCTCATTAATTTTTCAAACAAACAAGAAGAGTGGTTTTGTTTTGATTGGAAGTCAACAGGAGAAAAAAGACCTTCAGTACCTTGCCAAGAGGCAAGTTCAACCTGCTTTACACCGCCGGTGAGGGCAGGTGTTGGGGCCTGCTTTGATGTGGAAATGGATTTTAAATATATATTTTAATATTCCTTGACAGTGGATGCTGGGTGTTTTAGGGTGGCCTGCGAGGGATCCAGCATGCCACTGCTGCCTTTTAGAGGCCCTGATAGATCTCGCTGTCTGATCCGTGCCTAGCCACAGGCGCTAAGACACAGGAGGAGAAACAGGCCGCAAACACATTATCGATGCAAAGCGAAAGCGAGCTAGAGAGAGGAAGTTAGTGGAAGTAGAGTAGAAACAGCGTGTTTTCTTGGCAGCCTGGACAGCACAGATTGAGCTCGCCCTCTGCATTCCAATTTTATTCACAAAGTGATGAGCAAATTTTTTTTTGAACTCCTAATACTACCATTAAGGTCATGGATCTCTTTTATCCAGACTGCAGCCCTCTGAACCGAGGCAATGAACACGTCTTTAAGGTGATTATCATATAGCGGTGGGCGCTAATTGTGAGCAAGGAGAGCGCTTAATGTCTCACTCCTCACCCTGGCAAAGGGAAAAGACCTTAATACATTCACAAAGCATCTCAATGACAGACAAGAGAAATGTAATCCAGAAAGGCCTCGCAAAGTGATGATGGCACTGAATACTCCCACGTCCCTCTACGAGTGGGTCGGGCGGGTGGGGTGGCGGTGGGGAGGGACAGGACGAATTTAATTTCATGACAGTCTTGAATTGCAAATGTCGAAGGAATGCTTGGCAGTGCTCCAGAAGAATGAGAGGATGCAGGCAAGAACTCCGAAAGCCTGACAGACTTGGCTGCCACATTAGGCAAATGAGAGGTGAAGGCAGAGCCAATCATCTGACTGAGGTAAGAAGCTCCTAACCCAGCCAATGAGGAGAGGAGACTCCTTGGAGTAAAATCAGAATGATTGAAAACTACGCTGATGTGAGCTGTTCCAAATTGAATCTCCTAATGAAATAAGGAGAAATTGAGCAAAGACCATTTATTCAGACTTATGCATTTCTTATAACCATTAAACTTTACCCTGTTTTTGGTTTTCTTTTGTGTTAAATCTTTGGCCTGTTGATCTTCCGTGAGCATCGCCTTTACTGGAGGTATGCGGAGGGGTTGTCGGTAGCCGTGGCCTAATGGGTAGCGCAGTGGGTTTGCGACCGGAGGGTCGCTGGTTCGATACTGGAGCCTGCGGGAAAAATGTGTGGTAGTGGGGGGGAGTGAATGGCACCTTCCCCTTCCTCCACCGTCATGGCTGAAGTGCCCCTGAGCAAGGCACCTAACCCCCAACTGCCCTCCAGGCACTACAGTGTGGTTGCCCACTGCTCTAAGTGTGTGTGTGCTCGTTTCAGATGAGTTAAATGCCGAGCCTAAGTTCCCTCACGGGATTAATACAGTATATTTAACAACATCTATGTTAACATAATGGTTTAATTCCGCCATTGAGTGAAGTTAAAGTGTTTCCACGCTTGGACTGGTTCTGTTTGTTGGAGCTGCGGTGATTTTGGCAAGTGCCTGGCCTGCGGGGGGCACCAGCTCTGTGCCTGGGAGTTAATTGAAGTGATAAACTGGCCGCCATCTGCCATCTTCTGAGAGAAACCCGACACGTGGGGCGCATCAATCCGGGCTAATTCCGTGCAAGATATTAGGCAGATGCACTGCAGCATGTGAACGCTAGCTTGTTGGACCTGATATGGAAGACGAAGCGGTAATGGACCGTCGCCTTTCATTCCCAATCACTCGTCACCTCATAAGGGAACATCAGGCCTAGCTCCAGCTGAGACCTCTGAGCCACTTCAGCCAAGGAGAAATTAGCCCGAATGTTTTCTCAGAGAGGATTGACCCCTGAGTGCTTGGCCCCTGCCATCGCTCCACATTCTCTTCTTTTCATCACTTCGTCTTTTCAGCTTTGTGTTGTCAGGCTGCAGTAGCACCGTTGAAAGACTAAATCGCCCTTAATGGATGAATGCCAACGTAGCGTAGGTGTCAAAACGAACCCTTTTTTAGTGCTGGAGTAAAAAGCTGAAATAGAAAATTATTTTGTGCAAAAGTCGAAAAACACATTAACGATATCAAAAAGACTTTACAGCAAACGGCGAAACCAAACACCGACCCGTAAAACACGTCAGCGTGAACTCAAAACGTAAAGAATTTTTATTCAACCTTATACGCACCGTGGCGCTGGTCACCGCTGGCATCCAAGTACAAGGAAATACAGACTTGAACGGGTTTAATCAGTATCCATTTATCCCAGTGGTAGAAATTTAATGTAAAGTCATTTTTATTTACATTTTTATTGAACAACCTCCTTTTCATTTAAGTGTTAACATTATTTAATTTCAAAACCTACAAAAATTTGAATAAATATAAGATACAATTAGGCTCAATTTTTCCTCCAGCTGTGTGTGTTCTAAGGTCTGTGAGACTGACACGTGTTGTAGCCAATCAGCAACTAGCGTGCAATGTTGAATAAGGGCCCACCTTTCGCACTTTGAGTTAAACGATAATGTGTTTCTGAATTTACTGCTGTGTTTTTGGTTTTGTTGTTGTGTCTGTGAATTTGTTGTGTGGTTGGCTTTGATGTGTCTGTGAATTTGTTGTGTCTGTGAATTTGTTTTTCTGGTTTTGTTGTTGTGTCTGTGAATTTGTTGTGTCTGTGAATTTGTTGTGTGGTTGGCTTTGATGTGTGTGAATTTGTTGTGCCTGTGAATTTCTTCTTTTTTTAGATATGTTGTTGTGTCTGTGAATTTGTGTTGTTGGTTTTGTTGTTATGACTGATTTGTTGTTGTTTTTGGTTTTCTTGTTTTGTCTGATTTTGTTGTGTCTGTGATGTTGCTGTTGTTTTTGGTTTTGTTATTGTGTCTGTAAATTTTTTGTGTGGTTAGCTTTGATGTGTGTGAATTTGTTGTGTCTGTGAATTTGTTTTTCTTGTTTTGTTGTTGTGTCTGTGAATTTGTTGTTGTGTCTGTGGATTTTTTGTGTGGTTGGCTTTGATGTGTCTGTGAATTTCTTCTTTTTTTAGATATGTTGTTGTGTCTGTAAATTTGTGTTGTTGGTTTTGCTGTTATGACTGTTATTGTTGTTTTTGTTTTTTTAGTTGTGTCTGTGATTTTGCTGTTGTTTTTGGTTTTGTTATTGTGTCTGTAAATTTGTGTGTTGTTGGTTTTGTTGGTGTCTGTGAATGTCTTTTACATTTTTTGTTGCCTGTTTGCTTATTGTTTCGGAGTTGTTTTAGTTTTACTGTTGTGTTTTCTGATTTGCTGGTTTTGTTTTGCTAGTGTGTGTGTGTGTGTCTGTCCGTGTGTGTGTGTGTGTGTGTGTGTGTGTGTGTGTGTGTGTGTGTGTGTGTGTGTTTTGCCTGTTCTTGTATAATATTCATTGAAGTCACAGTGTAAGCCTGTGTGAGACTAGAATGACCTCGATTCTGAGTGAAAACCTTCTTGTCCTCAAACTCTCCGTCTCTGTAGAAGTTATGGGGGAAAAAACCCAAAATCCCAGAAATATCTGATCTCTGATCTCAGGATCTCGTTAAGTCATCTTCATTTGTGCCACCCATAAACAAAGAAGAGCTGGAAAGCATTACGGGATCCAGAAGAATTCAAATCAGGATCAGTTGCAGAGCCAGAGTTAGTAAGTTGTTTATTTGTCTGGGAGTCCAAGGCGATCTCTCTCGTTTGATTTTTTTCCCCCCGAAAGTTTGTGTTTGCCATTTTGAGGTTTTCAGCCATGCTCTCTGTTTTGGGTACTGGATGGGATTAGGTTCTGCTTCTATGTGTTTTTGGGCTCCATCCATCCCAGTGTGTTGCATTTTTGGCATAGCTTTGCTTTACAATATTCATGATGCCTGTGACTCCAGGCGAAAGGAGCCAGCGGACGGGGCACGATATGCAGGAGGAGGCTGTTTCACAGCCAGATAGAATTAATGAATGTGGTAACCTTAGGCTTGTTTTTAATATGGGACATACAGTATTTCGGAATGGGACTGGTGTGCTATCGGTGGTAAAAAAAGACTTCTATATGTATTGTGTCCTGGAAAAACCCTTAACACAGTGACGTTTTCTCCTGGTTATAATTCTGAAATCGAAACACTCAACTGAAATATGTTTCCGTCCAGTTTCCTTTGCGGGCATTTGGAGAGCCGGTATCTGATTACTAAACTGAATTTCTGAGGGTCACGTCAGACAACACATGGCTGTCCAACAACATGATCAACGTGTGAGGTTCAGTTAAGGATATCACACTTAGTTAGCAAGATTTTAGACGTCTTTAAGTCGAACGTCTGTTTATCTACTCAAAAAAACAAAGCTTTTGGGTGACACGGTGGTGTAGCGGTTAGCATGTCCACTTCACAGCAAGAAGGTTTTGGGTTCAAGTCCTGGGCTCGGCGAGGGCGCTTCTGTGTGGAGTTTGCATGTTCTCCCAGTGAATGCGTGGGTTTCCTTGGGGTGCCCTAGTTTCCTCCCACAATCCAAAGATATGCACATTAGGCTAATTAGCTGTTCTCATTTCAGGTCTGGAATGAGGTTCTGCCCCATGTGGGCTGTTCACGAGTGAGGGAAGGATGGAACGGGAGATCGACCGGCGGATTGGTGCGGCCTCTGCTGTA
>JAOUQZ010000004.1:23885868-23896938 GCA_028564935.1 Neosilurus hyrtlii
CACACACACACACACACACACACACACACACACACACACACACACACACACACACACACACACACACACACCATTGAATCAGATCTACAGGTGGAACGTTAACTGCTGAAAGCTTTTGGTGGGTCAGCGGTGTCTCCTCTGAACCCGAGTCTCTATCAGATCATCGGCTCGTGACGTCTCTCAGCAGCCTCCAATAAAGCGGCGATTGAGTTTAAAGTCCTTGGCGGTGGCAGGTGTGTGTCCTTGAATGGCGCTCTGATGGAACTCGAAGGGCAGCACAGGGACACTCTGGAGATTCAGGACATCAGAACCCTGAACTGATATCCCCCTGTTTACACGCCAGGAGTAAGAACAGATCGTGGAGAAGCTCTGCGGCAAGTTTTCCAGTGCTGAGATTTTAAATTAAAACACTTTGTTTAATCTTTCAGTCACTTTCTAAGCCACTTTCTCACTCTCTTACTTTCCCACTTACTCACACTCTCACTCACACTCTCACTCACACTCTCACTCACACTCTCACTCACTCTCTCACTCACTCTCTCACTCACTCTCTCAATCACACTCTCACTCACTCTCTCACTCACTCTCTCACTCACTCTTTCACTCACACTCACACTCTCGCTCTCTCACTCACACTCTCACTCACACTCTCACTCACTCTTTCACTCACACTCTCACCCACACTCTCACTCACATTCTCGCTCTCTCACTCACACTCTCACTCACTCTCTCAATCACACTCTCACTCACACTCTCTCTCACACTCTCACTCACTCTTTCACTCACACTCTCACTCAGTCTCACTCACTCTCTCACTCACTTTCACTCACTCTCTCACTCACACTCACTCACTTTCACTCACTCTCTCACTCTCTCTCTCTCTCACTCACACTCACTCACTTTCTCACTCACTCACTCTCTCACTCACTCTCTCTCTCTCTCACTCACTCTCTCACTCACTCTCTCTCTCTCTCACTCACTTTCTCACTCACTCTCTCTCTCTCTCTTACTCACTCTCTCACTCACTCTCGCTCACTTTGTAAGCCACTTTCTCACTCCCTTCCTTTCCCACTTACTCACACTCTCACTCACTTTCACTTACTCTCTCTCTCACTCACTCTCTCTCTCTCTCTCTCTCTCACCCTCACTTACTTTCACACTTACTCACTCTCTTACTCTCTCTTTCACTCACACTCTCACTCACACCCTCACTCTCTCTCTCACTCACTCACTCTCTCACTCACTAAGCCACTTTCTCACTCCCTTACTTACTCACTCTCACTCACTCTCTCACTCTCTCACTCTCACTCACTCTCTCACTCTCTCTCTAAGCTGGTCACTCCATTACTCTTTCACTTACTTACTCTCTCTCTCACTCTCCCACTCAGTCACTCACTCTCTCACTCGCTCTTCCACTTACTCACTATCTCCCTCTCTCTCCCTCTGTATCCCTAAGTCTCTCACTCACTCTCGCTCACTCACTGTTGAACCACTTAAACCTATCGGGGTCTCAGGAAGTCTGGAGCCTATCTCAGCCGAATCTTGGCGTACGCCTAAACAGTTTGCCAGACCATTATGGGCCAACGCACACAACTATTCACACTTACACTTAGAGACAATTTGAAACAACCAGTTAGCCTACCGTGCACGTCTTTGGCGGTGGGAGGAAATCGGGGTGCCCCGAGGAAACTTACGCAAACAGAGAATGAATATGCCAACCCCACACAGACACGACCTCGCCGAGCCCAGGACTCGAACCCAGGACCTTTTTGCTGTGAGGGGAGATGTGCTAACCGCTACACCACCGTGCCGCCCTTTGTTTGATTATCTACAGGAACCAATACATAGTGATTAACACCACTGCGTATTTATCCAAATTATAATTAACTCATTTATCATCAGCAATCACTTTATCTTGGTCATACTCGGTCTGGAATCCGTCCCAGGAACTCTGGCCGCAAACCAGGAATCTGACCATAATGAGTAACCAATCCATGATGGTTATTTAAAACAAACAAACAAAAAAACAGGAATGGAATATCACACCAGTTATATTTCTAGTAGACATCCCCCTCCATCTCCCTAATATTTTCTGCCAGTCATATTTTTTTAAGCTTAAATTGGGCTAGCACTGAGCTGGTCACTGTTTCCCCTGAGCAGGAGCCTATTTCCAGATCTTCTTAGGGGTTGAGGTTCACGTGGAGAGGAAAAAAGCAGCCTTGTTTCAGAAATGAGTGTCTTCCTGTGCAGAGGCCTTTTTATTTTTTCTTTCTCCCTACTTCCCACCCGCTGGGCCGCTGGAGAGGAGTGTGCCAGCAGTTAGGAACAACTATGTCATTGGTGCTCTTCTTAGACATCATGGGGGCGTCCTGTCGATGTTCAAAAGCTCTAAAGAGACGTTTATTGCAGGGGATTGAGCCTAAGAGTCCACTTACATCTTCTAACACTACGAGACTGCAGCTTGATTTTTAAGCATGAAATTACGAATGATTCAGGCGTCTGTTCCCATCCACCTGTTTAAGAAACACACAGCTATAATTATGGTATTTTGACTTGCTAACTGTTTGATATCGGTTACTGTATCTCTTTGCTTATCCGGCGTGAAAACTGAAAACGGGAAAGCTGAGTCCCTTGAAGGAGATTCGCTGCCGCTAACTGCTGCCACGAGTGCTAAGTTATGCACATGTGGGAGTGTGTGATCATCAAACCTTCATTACAAACATTTTGTGCTAAAAAGTAGTTATTCAACATGCATTTTTTTTCCAGCCACCCGTCTTCCCGGTGCACTGGCATTTTTCATGCATTTTTCCAAAAGTATCGTCCTGCAGGGCAGATTGAGACATTTTCTTGGATGAAGCAATGGCAGGCCATCCGGCTCTCACCAAGCACTGATGGCTCACCATGGCATGCTTAATTAGTCCGCCAGTTGGCTTAACGGCCACTGGGAGTCAAGGACAACGGTTAGGCAGGGTTTTGTGGGAAGACGTGTTAGCAGGAATTGGATACACTCTGCCATTCCTCTGTATTGGGATTTCCATTACTTATAACTAACTCTTCAGACACCAAGTTATACTTCTTCTCCAGATTTGTTGTACGCTACTTAAACCCAGTGGTGGTAAGAGTACTGTCATAGTCATAATGTACATCTAGTGGCACGCTGGCGTCGCGTCCCGGGCTCAGCGAGGGCATTTCTTTGTGGAGTTTGCAAAAGTTTGCAAAAACCTTACTTGCGTAGGTTTCCTCTGGGTACCAGTGAACCGTGTCCTCCCACACTCCAAAGACACCGTCAGCTAAGATAGGGTCCGCTATGATAGGCTCCAGCGTCTCCGCCACCTTACTAGAATACATACACATCCATTCAGGCTCACAACTAGTGATTCAGAACACACAATCAGCCTAATGTGCATGTCTTTGGATTGTCAGAGGAAACCATAGTACCCAGATGAAACCCATGCAAGCACAGGACAAGCATGCAAACTTTGCACAACAAGCTCAGGACTGAAACCCAGGACCTTATTGCTGTGAGTCAAACCACTACACTACCATGCAGCCCCTCTAGTTCCTGTTCCTGTTTCATGCCCATGTAACGAAGTTCATTCATTCAAGTCGCTTAATACTAACGAGGGTAGCGGAGAGGCTGGCGCGCATCTCCGGGTGAAGTGGGGAACACCCTGAACAGCCAGGACCAACACTCATACAGCCATTCACACTCACACTCTCACCTAGGGGTGATTTGGAACAGCTAATTAGCCTACTGTGCATGTTTTTGGACTGTTGGAGGAAACCGGAGTACCCGGAGTAAACTCACGCAAGCACGAGAACATGCAAACTCCACACAGATACACCCCGAGCCTGGGAATCGAACCCAGGACCTTCTTGCTGTGAGGCAAACGTGTTAACCACTGCACCACCATGCCGCCCTGTAATGAAGTGCCAGTGCAGATAACTGGGTTCTCAAAGGCCAGTCAGGTCGGCTGAGATGGGCGCCAGGCACCCGCAGCGCTAATTAGGATTAAATGGTTCAGAAAATGAGTGAATGAATGAAAAAAATCAACTCATAAAGGATGGTTACAGAGCAGCATGTACTCAAAAAAAGGTACATGTTGATTACTTTCCACGCGACTGATTTATAGCTTCGAGTCAGAGCGATGGACAGGAAGCCTGGGAGTGATGTTACTATATAATATTATATAAATCTCTTTGCTTTGTTATTCTTCCTAAATGAAATCCATGCTGTGACAGATTGAGTTGTTCACGAGCGAATTACCGTGTCACTGCAACAGCAAGCCGTGTAATGATCAGTGGCTTGGATCAGAGGAGGAAACACTTCATTTGGTTCATTCATCACAGCTGTGGTGTTTATTAGTGTGTGTGTGCGCGATGATTGTGCAATGATGGCTTTAACTATACGTTACCAGTTAAACCTCTGGATCCTTTCCAACTGATCGTTTCAAGTTGGTATCAGTTTCATGCTGGTTTCAACTTCCCAGTACAGAAATCTATTCATATCTTGATTAGAACAAATATAGTTCAGCATCAGAAGATGAAATCAGCACTACTTCTGTGCTCCCCTTCTTGCTTTTCTCCCTTTTTTTTTTTTTTGAAAGCTCACCATCAGCAGCGATCTTCATTCCGTTAGCCAAGAACAGCTTGCGCAGAGCTCAGAATGACGTTTCCTTCGAGATGAGAAGGTGGACAGATGGAGGGCTTGGACACCATTGGCTCAATTAGCGCACATTTCAGCCCTGCTGCTGCTAGTTACGGTGGCCAGCTAGTCGCAAACTTTTATGTTTACGAGGTGCCAGCCAGACGAGGGTGGGCCTGAATCACAGTGTCTAAGCCTGATAGCACAACAACGGCAACCTTTTCATTTTGATGCATGCCTCCATTCAGTGATGCCGATGATCAGAAACCGGGTCGTGACCCCGTGACTTCTCTGCTATAAGAACTGCTGAACTGCACTCATTTGTAAAATTGAGGTCAGGGCAGATCCCCAAGCTGTGGATGAATGCGTTCGTGAAATCTGTAACAGCTCGGCATTAGGATTTTAACTCTTGTGATTAACTTGTTGCAGGTTGCTAAGAGGAAAGAGAAGAGTGAGCTGAGGGAGTTTTCAGCACGGCCTAATAAACAGCCAGCTGGGGAACAAAGCAACGTGGCCCCGAGGCTGGCCTGCCCATGCCCTTGCCTCTCCTTGATTAACGGAGTGGGAGCAGCCCCCCTTCTTCCTCTTTCTTTCTTTTTTTTTTCTCCATTTGCTTCCTTCCGCTCCCCAATCAGGTTGCCCAGATCGATGGGCTAGTTACAGCTGCCACTCAACGACCCCTCCCCACATACTGCATGGCCGAGGGGTCACGGCCTCCATCGATTCGAGAGCTAGGCGTCCGTCTGTCCTGGTGACGGATTCCGTTCTTCTCATATGGTTTGTAGGGAAACTGAAGAGGGAGGAAGGGACAATCCCAGACTCCCCAGTGATTGCTCCAGGCCACTACATTAACTAATATCTGCAGTATACGTGTGGATGAAGCAATCTTTTATTAGGCACACTGTCAGTCTCCGAGGAGAATTCCAAAGCAAAAATTAACATTTCTGCCAAATTATTCACAAATTAGGTTACACTTTGTAGAAGGCTGGACCCAAAGGGTCAAGTATTGATTAATGAGAGATGGAAAAATGAACACGCAGTGCCACAGGCAAGCAGTGTTACATTTGGAGTACATCACGGCAGCATGTGTGGATCTGCTGAGACAAGTTCAACAGGGGTCAGATGTAATCAGATACCGCTTTTTGTAGTTGAGTTTCCACACTGAGGCTGCTGGGGGTGATCCGGCACACTCGGGTTTCTGAAGACTCCCAACCACAATCTCAGTTAATGATTAATCTTTAATGAAAATGATTATTGCTAATACAGACTGTGTGTTTTTTGTTTGTTTGTTTTTTTTATAATTCTTTCAAATTTAAGAACCTAATTTCTGATTGAGGGTGAGGTTCTCCACCATTTTTTAAACTACTCTAGCTCATTTCTTTAGCTCAACTTTTCATTTTTTTATGGGTCGTAAAAAAAAAAGGTAAATTTTTAAAGGCTTCTGCTGGCCTAAACAAGCTTACATAACATTTATTCATTCATTTGCAGAACCACTTAATCTCAATAGAGGCACTGCCTTGCCAGTCCATTGCAGGGCCAACACACACACCACCATTCACATCCAGGGGTAAACTGGAACTGCAAATTAGCCTAATGTGCATGTCTTTGGACTATGGGAGGAAACCGGAGTACTTGTAGTAAACCCATGCAAGCACAGGGTGAACATACTAACTCCACACAGAATCGTTCTGGCCAAGCCTGTGACTTTTGCCCAGGAACTTCTTCCTATGAGATGGACGTGCTAGCCATTACACCACGCTGTCATTCCTAATCCAAAAAGCTCCACATTTCTTCAGCAAGCTGCTTCCCCACCTCCCCCCTGAACACTGATATTGAGTGTGTGTGCTGGACGGCCTGTTTGGCTTCCTCCTCGCATTTATTGTCTCTGCACTCTTTGTACAAACTCTGCTCTGAGTGGTTGCCTGAAATCTCCACGCTCAGTGCACTGCGAGGCAGATCAGGATGGGCGGAGATACTGCTGTGCACTGAGGGGGACAGTGAAGGAAGGTCAGCTAATCATCGCTAATGTGCCCCCCAATAGAAAAGTTAACTTGTGCCAAAAAAGTGAACTACCTTGTTATGTGACACTTTGCTGTCAGCTAGCACCACCGTTCATGGTCAAAAAAGTAGGAAAAGCAAAATATCTCCCCTGTAATTTCTACTATTGGCTTGTATGTTTAGAAATGGCTGTGATACTGGAAAAGTGATAGTTCTATGTTCGAGAACATTATCATGCCATGAAAGCCATAACCCCCCGGTCAGGTGTCTCAAAACAGAAAAATGTGCAGCACCACACCTTTATCACAGGTGTGGTTGTGGAGCTGTGAGTGACAGAACTCACCTTAGATCCGACAGAATAAAATGCGAGCATCCACACCCAGGCAGGAGAACACGGGCCTCCCTACCTTCAGAACAGGCAGCGCTATATTCTCTTGTCATTCGAGTCGAGGTAGCATAAATAAGGCTTTTGCTGGCAGCACTGTTTCTGGCACAGCCACTTTCCTGTACTGTCTGGTATGGATGGAGAGCCGTTGCTTTGTTCCCGGAGCACCTTTGATTCGGGAGGCCTTTCCAGAACAGAAGTGGATGAACTCTGACAGCAGTGTGTCACTGAAAGCCCTTCAGCTCACATCCTCTCCCTGACTTGTTCTGTCAAGATCGCTTCATATGAGTGGTTGCAAGAAATTCGGGGTCATTGGCTGCTAATTGATTTTATTTTCTATGCCCCCTTGAACCTGACTGGTTCGATGGGTGTGTGCAAGGTTGAGAAGAATGCAATACAGAAAACACTTCTCCCTTTTCTGATTACAGCATTCTGTTTTTCTCGTGCTTCTGTTTCGTAGATGAGTTTGTTTAGATTTGAATTTGTCAACAGGGCTTCGTTCTGCAATGTGACTACAAATAGCAGCGGAGAAATAAGTCCCGATCAATGTCTCCGCTCAGAACAAGAAGAGTTCTGCTAATACAACAGAAATCTGACCAGGGCCTGAATGGTAGACGACAGAGCAAGACGAGACTTGTGACAACAGAGGTGTCCCTCAGCGAAATCTGTCATCTCATCAATTCAGGAGTGTATTTGCACAGAGATGCCTGACGAGTCCTGCAGCGGCGGTGGGGGACATGGATTTAGGGGTGGATCATGGGAAATGGGCGGCACTGGAGGCTTAGATTACCTGTGTTGTGGACTTGTCTGCCCAAGGGGCTGCGCTCCTCTGCCACTGTCTGCTGCCCCTGTGGGTGTTTCACACACAGCAATCCCAGTCCCAACAATAGGCTTGGGTTTCGCCCCCTCCCACGCCGGCCGATGCTGACCGTAGATAACTTTGTCTTTGGCCTTGTATCTTTTATCTCACATCTGGGAGCCCTGCCTGGGAGCTGAACAGTGACTACACTGCCCGCATTGTCCTGCCTCATGTCATTACAAGGCTCGGGTTGCAGGCAGTGCAGCTTGTTCTTTACTTGAGCCTGCACACCATCCCACCACACACTTACCTATGTTGGAAAGTCATAGCAGAGCTTCTGAACATATGCACGGAACATGGCTTCTTCGATGGCTGTCCATTGGCCGTACCTTATCGACTGACTTGATGTTGATTGGCTGTTATGTGTAGCTTGCACATGATTGGCTATTTTGTATAGTTTACACAATAACACAACTCGTACATCACCGCTCAGACACAAACTGAATAATAAAGAAAGAACACAATTTTACTTGGGTAGGCAGACAAAGTTTTGTTGAGGAAAACAACACGGAATATTGGCGGCAAAACCCAACATGAACTTGATAACCGGATAATTAAACTATTAAGACAGGCGATAGAATTAAATGTGGAAATCAGTGAGTGAAAGGAGGTGAAAAGAAAACTCGGTGTTATTCATTCCTGCTCAGCTCGGGGCGTTTCTGTGTGGAGTTTGCATGTTCTCCCCGCCCTTGTGTGGGTTTTCTCCGGGTACTTTGGTTTCCTCCCACAGACCGAAAACATGCACAGTGCATGCACGACTGGCTGTTCAAAATCACCCCTAGGTGTGAGTGTGAATGGTTGTACGAGTGTTGGCCCTGGCATAGCCTGGCGAGCTGTCCAGGGTGTACCCCGTCCTCGCCCAAAGTCGGCTGTGACGGGCGCCAGCCTCCCCTCGACCCTAAATAGGATTAAGCAGCTTGAAAACGATTGAATGAATGAGCCTTTCCTGCTTTTGCTTTAGACCGTAGTTGGGAACGCAGGGAGATTTATTCATTTATTTATTTTATTCAGTTCTAAAGTTAATTCACCCCTAAAGGAGCCTTGCTACCCTTTTAACACTAGCCTCGGACACCCATCACCAGAAATATCTTTCGGGATCTCTGCCTTAAGGCAGTGCCTAAATCTTTATATTCCTTCTTTAGTACAGATGATGTTCAAGAAGCAACAATCGGACCAAGACAACATGACTATGAATGATTTTTCCATCTCTCATACAACCACTTTCTTTCATTCAGTTAGTCTTTCTTCGGTTTATCTTATCTCTCGATGTGCCCACGTGGAATGAAACAAGCAGCGCTACCTCCATTAGACCACCGTGTACACTGATCCAGACGAATGATACGAAAGCTACAGTTTCCTAAGAGGTAAAACAGGAGCTCTCGGATTTCTTTTGCATGGTGCCATATCTGCGAGAATCTTTACGTTTTCTACTTTAGTATGTAATTGCGGGTTGAAGTATATATTACAGGAGAAATCCTTCACCAAGCAGTCATACCGGGAGCTTTCCTAACTTCCATACTAATGGCACCCCCGTAGATAAAGATGGCAATTTGTCAGAAGGTGATGTAATTGGTTGGTGGGTGGGTGGATGGATGGGTTTGGATGGTGGTGGTGGTGGTGGGGTTGTGAGACGACATTTGTAGTGCAAACATGTGCTTGGAAAATGATGACTAATGATGTAGAAGCTCCCCCACTAATGTCAGATATATATTTAATCAATACCTGCTGCTTGTGGAGGAGGAGGAGGAGGAGGAGGAGAAGGTGCATAAATCAACACACAGAATACCAGCCACTTAAGGCTACAGCCCGTAACACAACGCTAGCTAGTCGACACACTCCTGTGAGCCGTATGACATGGCAAGTCTGTGCACTGGCACAGAATCTGCTAGTGTCATGTGGTGTTTGAGATTGAAGCTGCTTTCTGACTTATTTCCCCTTTTCATGTGATGTGTGATGATGTAATTACCTACTAGCGGCTTGTCCCTAGATGGTGCAAATGGAACCCCACCATATACTGTACATTATCCTTTCAACAGTGTTTATCGAATTTACAAATTCATACATATTAAATACAATTTAAATACTAATTTAAGTCAATAAGTGGGGCAAGATGGACAACACATGACTTACGACAGAACACAGATTTTATAAAGATAATTACCCGAAACGGCGTGCATGGGTCCACGTTTCCGAGACATTTTCCGTGTGTTTAAATTTTATATACGTTTGACTCTTCCTGGTTCGTGATGCACAAGAGTCTCTGTTCATCACCACAAGATAATAATAAGGATAATAATAAACCATTTATTATGATAATATAAGCTAATTGTAACACAAGCTATATAGTAGTAAACTAGCTAGATTCTGCTTAAGGTTTCACTTAGAAACATTTGGAGGTGGAAAATGTGAGAAGGTTACCTAGGCAACCTATTTCGGTTGTGTGACTTCACTTCACGTGGTTTATTGCTTCCTGTATGGACGCCACTTGAGGCTGTATGCTGGATGACTGTGTTTGGTTTGTGGAAGAAATGTTTAAATTCTTAAGCAAATTAAGTTTTCTATGTAAAGTTGCTTTGTGTCAGTTGTTAAAAAAAAAAAACACTATAGCTTACAAATAAAAATGCAATTTTTATTGAATTGTCGAACTCATTTGCCTATTATTCGGCTAATAGATAGTCGACTCACTACCTCCGTGATTATGACTGCTTTCCTGCCTTCATTTTAAATGTTTCTCGAACAGTTTTAAAAATCAAGACTTGCGTAAGCCATCTGATGCAACAGCGTCTGACGCGGGTTGTTTGACCGAGCAGAACAATGGACGTGAAATGGGCCCAGTGCTCGGAGAGGGGAAATAAAAGAATACATCAAGGCCCTTTAAAAGGCCTCGCAGAGCAAGATGAGAGGAGTCGAGTAGATGGGCTCTCAAGCAGAGCGAGTCACCCAATCCCTCTCCTGCGGACCGAGCCCGAGCTCTAACTCTATTAGCCTGCACTTTGCTAATGGTGTTAAAAAAGACAAAGAAGGCAGGCAGCGGAGAGCAGGCCGGGTGATACACTTAGCTCTAGAGTGCATGGCATCATTATCATTTTCAGCTTGGAGCCTGTCCCCTCTATACACACACACACACACACACACACACACACACACACACACACACACACACACACACACACACACACACAC
>JAOUQZ010000004.1:23899247-23912026 GCA_028564935.1 Neosilurus hyrtlii
ATATATATATATATATACATATATATATAAAAATATATAAAAGCTTGACACAGAAATGCTTTGTCGAGCCTGGGACTCGAACCCGGAACCTTATTGCTGTGAGGCATGGATTTGGACCGAGCATTCACCAGTAAACTGTGAACCATGAACTGGTCCAGGTTTTAAGGCCATAGGTAAAAGATCAGGGTCAGAGTTCAAGCACACACTTAAAAAAAGGTTTTACGGCGGAATCATACCAAGCGACGCATTGCATCGAGTATATTTGGGTTTCATTTCTATAACAGCGTACCTCGTTTTGTTTTATTCCCTTTGTTATGTCATAACTACGTGATTCAGGTTTTCCACACTCAGCAAAGTTCTTTTTTTTTTTACTTTCCATAATTAGCCTGAGTGTCCTACGACAGCTCTAACTGCAAGCTATCCATAAACCCGGAATACAATGCCTCTGTAATCCTAATTGCAGCTCCGGCTCCACCGCGGCCCTGGCCGATATAAAGCGCTTAGTGTAGACGGAGGGAATAAAGACTGCAGCGACGTAATTCACACGCCATATTCTAAATGCACCTTTTTAATCCTAATTGTCTGCCATTAAAAATCATTCCGCTCGTGTTCGCCGTCTACGTTTTCCTCGGTATGGTTAGCACGTGCCGGGCTCCTTCGAGAAGTACGACGGCGGCTAACAGCACGGCACTCAGTAAAAACTGAACACCCCGTACAGTTCGAATCTGTTAAACGGAACCCTGCGGCTTCGCTCCAAATCCTAACAAACTGCTGGCAAGCACACGGCCAGCACAGTCGGATTCGCGTCTGCTAAACGCTGTTTAATAGCCGCTGCTGTTGTTAATAAGCATCCACTCATTAGGGATCACAGGAGGCCAGAGGAAGTCAGCCAGCAGCGGCTCTACCCTGAAAGAGCAGGACCATCATTTATCACGCCTCTGCCAATAAGCATCAGTGTTTGCTTGGGGTAGCGACGTGTTTGATTTGAATTGCCTCTTCTTTTCTCTCTTGGTTTGTCTCAACCCTAAAAGCAGTCGATGATGTCTGGGAAGCAAAGGAGCGCGCAGTGATGCTCAGGAGAGGCCTGGATTAAAGTTGCCATTTAAACGATACTTAGTGCCGAATCACCTGTGTTTGGCCCGAGGGCTTCTGGGGCGTTCATGTACCCAGGCACGCGCTTTCTTAAGGTAGCCTAGTCGCTGTTTGTGTGCATTTCCAATTAGCCCAACCCATCCCTTCCCCAGCTTCCCGCAGACCGTTGCTGGGCTTTTCAGACGCACAAACCATTGCAGATGTGCTTGTTTTTTTTTTTTTTCTCTCTCTCTGCCTGCTTTGTGCTGTGCAGGGCTGCCTCTGCGGTTGTTGTGTGGGATTTAGGGAAGATAAATAGTTTCCCTAGTCAGAGGGAGTGTAATTATTCCTCCCTTGTTTGCAGGGCGGTGGAATACGAGACGGAAATGCAGACTGCCTCCTCAACAGGCTCCTGCATTTGAAAAGTACGTTTTCACAAGAGCTCGGTTTCCTTTCGCATAGAAATGTGTACGGAGTGTACGCACGGGGTTAACGGCACTGTCGCGGTAAATGTGTGTGATATCATTAATTATAATTCAGTTTCAGGTCGACTTGCTGTTAGCGTTTCCATTCTTAGATATTATCTGCAGCCTGCTGTATGTCACCTCAAAATGAGTCAAATTGGTAAGAAAAAATTATTAGTTTATTCATTTGACAAATCATTTAGTCCTACTAGGGTCGTGGGGAGGCTGAAGCCAATCCCAGCCGACCCTGACTGAAGGCAGACTGCACTCTGAACAGCTTGCCAGTATATTATAAAGCAGCGCACACACAACCGCTCACACTCACATCAAGGGGCAATTTAAAACAGCCAGTTAGTCTAATGTGCATGTCTTTGGACTGTGGAAGAGAACCGGAGTACCCGGAGGAAACCCATGCAAGCACAGGGAGAACATGTAAACTCCACACAGAAACGTCCTCGCCGAGCCCGGGACTCAAACTCAGGATTTTCTTCCTGTGAGGTGGCCGCATTGACCACTACACCGCCATGCCGCCCTTCCCTTCCCTTAGAGAAAGAACATAATAAAGCCCTCGTTGGCCTTTAACTGAAAGAGAACAGAAAAAAACCTATAAGAAGTAATTAAACAGGGAAGGGCATCTGCACTTATTAGGAGAGTATTCTATTAGTCCACCGCTGCCGCTGTGACTGGGACACACACTAGTGCTGAGTGTGGCAGTGTACGAGCTTCCAAGCTAATTATTGCAGACCTCCTGAAACCTGTTCACGCCTGCGTTTGGAATAAAACCCAGGACAAGAATTATGATGATGCGCAGTAAAATAATTATGAAATGCAAGGCTTTAATCTTTTAAAAAATATGCACAAGCCTTTTTTTCCCATGAGGTTATTATTCGTTTGTTTTTTCGCCTTGATTTTTTTTTTCTCTCCCAAAACAAGCGATGAGCGTTCACTGGGGGTTAAGTTTGCGTAAATGCAGCGATAGGAAAATTGCTCAAACTGAGTTGGAATAACAGGCTTAGATTGCGGGGAGGTGCCGAAGGAGGGGGTTGGCGTCTGCATGACACGAAGAACAATAAACACGATCCACATGGGAAGAGGCGGACGGCAGTCGAAGTCCAAGCTGTTTCGCTTGGAAATAGCTTCCAGACCAGGGCTTGCTAGCACAAAAGGGCCTTTCTGTAACACACACACACACACACACACACAAACACACACACACACACACACACACACACACACACACACACTCACGTCGTCTCCAGGATTGTTCTAGTCAGTCTATTATATACACCAGCACCGTTCTGTCATGTGTTGCCGCAGACGTCTGTGACTAAACTGACCTGCACACAAACCCCCCACCCCCATCAAACGCTGTCAAAAAAAAAAAATCTCAAGCATTAAAACACCAAAGAACTGTGGGATCCATGACTCCGTGATCTGTGCTGTTTGCCTTCGATGACACTTTAACCATAACAGCGCAATGTGAGAGGCGAAATTAGTCGTGAAATACGTGTGAGAAGACGGTCATTAGCCCACTGTGTTTGTGTTTAACAAACTTGTCTGGGTCATCGTGTAATTATCGGATAAATTCTGCAATTCTGTTTGTGAGTCAACAAAAAAATAAAAAAATAAAAACCCAGGAGAACGTCTCAGCTGCCGCGATGTCGAGTGATATAAACAGATTTGCATTCTGCGTCATCCCGCCCGGCTTGTCAGATTTCTGTTCCATAGTGTTTGCACTGGGACGGAATCCAGACTGCGAGCATGATGAATGGATGATCCCAGAGTGCAGCGTACACCAGAGAGGATGTGGATATTTGCCCTGTTGCACTCCAATACCTCTCTCTCTCATTTTCTCTCGCTTGCTCTCTTTGCTCTGTAATTTGTTGTAAAGCGTGTGGCATGGACTAACAAACAGCTGGAGCGAATTTGACCGAGAACAGGCTAGGTGGTCACAGAAGAGGAACTCTTCCTCACTTCGTCTTCCTGTCTGACATTCACTCCGGCTGCCCCACGTGCTTCTATGTAATACGTGGATATTGCTTTGTCAGACCATTCCAGCGCATTCCATTCGTTCGTGAGGGCTGCCTTATCAGACGCCAGCAGCCACAAACCCTTTTCTATCGCTTAACCAGAACTCAGACTACTCAGGCCTGATTTTATGACCCCTAATGGCTTTAATGACTCCTTGGCTCCTTGATTGAAAACATCAAATAGCGTAATAAATTGTTGGTTCTGTCTTATCAGATCCACTTGTTTGGTTCTTGACCTCTTGTGGTGCAGACGCTTCCTGCTGGAGACTTTGAAAGCGGGGCCCGGTTACAAGTGAACGTTTACCAAAGGAAGTCATAAAGCCTGGAAGAGACCGAGCACGTTGCAGGCTCTTGCGCGTCTGACGCATCGGTAAATCAGGCCACTTCTGACCCCTGGGAGAATGGCCCCCGGTTGAAAAGTTCACCGCGAGGATCTCCATTCTTCTTTTAAACACGTTGGAGCAAACACGTTCGCATGATGAATGAATGTCCAGTGGGTATTTGGTGACCAAGTGGAGCACCAACCTCTCCAGGAACTTCAAAGTCGGCAGCGCGTCTTTAGTTTGAAAGTTGAATTGATCAATCACCTCCATGTGGTGCTCACTGCCAGACGAGCACTGAGTTAGGAGTTTACACAAGTTGGTCTGTGTGGGATTCAACAGCTACGACAGGCTTCTTTTTTCCCTTTCACCTCATTTTCTCCCTATTTCCTCATTGGCCAATTTTCACCGAATCACAAAACAGCTACCATCCACCAAAGGTAAAGGCTTCATTTGCGTCCACGCAGGAAGTGATGAGCAACAAGCGACCATGCAAAGTACATGAACGCCAGCGAAATAAGTGATAAGAGGTGACATTGTCTTAAGCAACGTGAAGTGGGCAGGGATGGCGTTCACTTGAGCGGACGTTGAATGCGACGCCATTATTGCCGTGTGCTTTACGACCACACGCAGAAGTTTTACAAGGAAACGGCATGCTTGGATCCATGTTTCTGAAATGGTTGTCATTTTCTGTGAATTCATATTTATATAAGTTTAACTCTTCCTGGTTCATGATGCACAAGAGTCTCGGTTCCATACTCCCCGCTGGATAGGAATAATAATAATAATGAACAATTTGTTATGATAATATAAGCTATGTATGAGCGAACTAACTGTTCCCTGCTCACAGTTTTACTTGGAGACATCTGGAAGTGGAAAACGTGAGAGGGTTACCTAGGCATGAAGAGCTGGCCACGAGTACGATTCGCCCGAATCGCTTGTCACTCATGGCTCCCTGTGTGGAAGTCTCTTAACACCTACTACCTGAAACACTTGAAGCTCTTTTCGAACTGCTGCACATGCTACGTAACACACTGCGTGCATCTCAAAACCCTCATCTGTCGTTCTATCGATCCTCACTTGAACAGAATGTCCTTGTCATCAGCCCTGTTTGCCGGCCATCCCAGTTGTCTTATTTGTGCATTGAGGAGCGAGGATCAAGGATACACGAGTAGCCTTCAGGAAAGATCTGCACACCGGCGTATAAATAACCCGCTCCTCATATGACGTCCGACGCTTTTATGCAGAAGGTCAACTGACGTCATCATGATGACGCCTCAGAGGAAACGTCGTCTCATTTCTCTTAAAACACATTTCCTCGATTCTGTCTTTTGTCGCGTCTCTCCATGTGTCTTCGGTGTGAGGGACTAAGACACAAGGATGAGATGCAGGCTGCAGTTTAAGGGTTTTGGAATGCACCTGCCGACTAGCACGTACTAGCTACCATCCTCCACACACATGACTTCACGGATGCAAACAATTGGCTGGTGTCACCATGACTGACAGCGCGGGGAATCAGGACACCCTGCCAGACCCTCGGAAATCACAGCCAATTTTACTTAGTTGGCTCTCAGCCACAGATGGCTTTAGGATAATTCTTTTTTTTTCTCCCACCACTATGTATCCAATCATCACATGATGTGACAGGTTTTTTCTCATGTTTTCATCTCCGTCTCCCTGTAAGAGGGAGGATTGGGGTTGCTGGTAGTGTAGCTATCGACTGCCGTTTGGTGAAGTTGATACCCTGAAGATGGGAAGTAAACAGCATATTAGTGGGTGTTTGAGTCCTAATAGCTGAGAATTGAGGAAACGATTGGGAGAAACTGATCCTAAATCAGAGTTAGAGGACCACCGTGTGACGAGCTTACTGACTACGGCCTGCGAGTCGCTTCTTAATGCCCTGAGCCCTCGTATCGATATTTTGGTCTGTCGTACCATTTCCCTTCACTCTCAGCTCCTCCTCCATCAAGCAGCCATCATTGGCAAGGTTGTTATTTTCTTTTGCTTTTCTACTCTGCCACACATCTCGATCAGAAGGAATCGCTCAAACTTTGTGAATGTCAACGCTTTTGGCAGCCTCCAGTGCCTTTACTGCCGGGAGAAGACACTGCCATTGATTTATTCCGACATAATGCGTATTAGGAATCCAAAAGACAAATGTTAGACACTCACAAGTTGCCATAATGATATGTGTTTGCTATTAGTGCCCTCCTGACACATGTTTTTGTGGCAAGATGATTCAATTTTTACTACAGAGTTGCATCAAGATCTTCCAGAACATTCCGCAAAAGTTTTTTTGTTTTTGTTTGTTTTGTTCGACTCAAACCGAAACCACAAAAAGTATTCACACTGTACACCGGGCACTTTCACGGACAAAAAGAAAGCCAGCGGGTAAAAGAGAGACCAGAGAATCACCCCTGCACTAGTACACACAGAAATATACTTTTGAACACGGAGGCTGAATCGTGAACCACACTGGGAGTAATAAACGGTTGAACGCGACATGCGAGTTACTGCGCGACACAAGCGAATCTTATGAAAACTCTCAGGCAGCTCTGTTTGCCTAAGGTGCCTTCTTGCAAGTTTCCCACTTCCAGATGTTTCCAAGTGAAACCGTGAGCAGTGAACAGCTAGTTCCCTACAGGAAGTGTAGATCAGTGAATAGTATCAGCCAGTTCACTAATAAATAACTTATATTATCATTCGCTCATGTTATATTTTTGATTTTTGATATATTGTGATAATTCCACAAGGGAAATTTGGCATCTGCATTTAACCCATCCAAAGTGAGCACACACACACACACACACACACACACACTTCACGTTGTTTGAATAACAATCACTTCTCATTCACTTAATATGGTCACTTGTCACTCTTCACTTCCTGCGTGGACGCAGCTACAGCGTGAGCTCTCTGCAGAAGAGATATAAAGTCTTCTTTTTTTTTTTTTTAAGTACCAGACATTAAAGACAGGTTCTTATATTTGATTTAGACACCCCCGACCCCCACCCCCACCTCCCACCCTTACCCCAATGGCAGTGCACTGGATGCCTGGCACGCAAGCCATCAGTGATCGTGTGGCTTTCAAGAGTGCCAGAGATGGAAAAGAAAAAAAAGTGACATGTTGAAGGGAATAGGAGGAGGGAAAAAAAAAGAAAGAAATGCACACTCTGAAAAGGAGAAAAGGATTGATTTCTGGGTAGCAGCGATAAGACGTTTGAGAGACGTTTAAAGAAGGCAGCTGGAGTGGAGTTTGGTCCTCTACAGCCCTTCGACAGTAATTCCACACCCAGATTACCGGTCATTTGATACCTAGCCTTACTCCAAACCCCCACCCAGATAGTAATTGAGTGATGGCGCACCCTTACTTTCATCTGGTCTTCATGCGCGTGGAACGATGTCGATTAATTCAAATCTTCTTGTCAGAACACAGATGCAACTCAACTCTGATGAGATCATATCTCCAGGGTAATACGGACCTCAGAGGACTTTGGAGATGTCAAATCAGGTCACATCCATACCGAAATTAAGACGTTGCAGGACGATTATGTATGAGTGATTGCATTAGGGCTATTTTTATATGAAAACTCATTCATTTTCCAAAATGCCTGATCCTACCAGGGTCACGGGGCGGGGGCAGCATGGTGGCGTAGTGGATAGCTGTCCGCCTCACAGCAAGAAGGTCCTGGGTTCTAGTCCTGGGCTTGGGAGTTTCTGTTTGGAGTGTGCATATTCTTTCTGTGCTCGCGTGGGTTTCCTCTGGGTACTCCAGTTTCCTTCCTCAGTCCACAGACATGCACTTTAGTAAGTGGATATTTTCGATTGCCACTGAGTATAAAGTGAGTGTGAATGGTTGTGTGTGTGTGTGTGTTGGCCCTGCGATGGTCTGGCGAGCTGTTCTTTGTGTCACCCAGTGTCAGCTGGAATGGGCTCCAGCCTCCATACCACCCTAGTACAATTAAGCGGTTTGGCAAGCCTATTTCAGCCGACTCTGGGCGAAGTCGAGGTGCCTGCTGAACGGCTCACCAGTTCATTGTAGTGCCAACACACACACACACACACACACACACACACACACACACACACACACACACACACACAGACAAACACACACACAAACATTGCCTTATGTGCAAGTCTTTGGACTGTTGGAAGAAACCTCAGAGTACTCAGAGGAAACCCACACAAACATGGGGAGAAGATGCAAACTCCACACAGGAACCCCATAACCGAGCCGGGGACTCGAACCTGCTGTGAAGCGGACATGCTAACCCCTACGTCCCCATGCCGCCCCCGAAAACTTTCCGTTGCCGTAACTGACCCTTGTATTCCCAAACCCATCCCATATTTAGCCTGTCGTCCGGACACTCCTCCCTCCTTGCCCCTTAAACCCATCCCCCCCCCCCCCCCACCCCCGCACTTCTGCCCTTTGCCTCTTTGTGTGCTGTTCTGATAAACAAAGGCTTAATCCTATAGAGCCCAGCCTCTGTTGTGTCACCATTGTTTTTATAAGCTTTGGATAGAGAGGCTTTGTGTGTAGATGTGTGTCACTTGGGTATTTTGATTTATTTCTTTATTTTTGGCATCTCACCTTTTCATTTTTTTTTTGTCAGCAGAAATATGCAGCATTTTTGCTTACCTTATTAAGTCCAATTTGATATTTGATTTTTGTTAGTGGTGCATGAGTGCACTCCTTCCTGACAGGCGTTTCCTATCCTCCTAGGCTAAAGGCATCAAGTATGGAGCAAGTCTGTCAGCTGTGTTGTTAACAAGCTATTTGAGATCTCTCCATTGGGGCTGTCACGTCTCATTCACATAAAGCTCTCGAGGCAGGCGAGATAAGAACACTTCCTCCAAAAGAGATCTTGACTCATCACTTTTCCCAACTGTGAAACGGTGTTAAAATGTAATACAACCCCCCAAAAAAGAGATCGAGAATAGTGTCAAGATATGGCATAGATCTAAATCTATACATGCTGTCATTCGTGCTATAGTTTTAGCCGTCCTTTCAGCCGACGTACCGTACAGGCACCATACAGCGTCTCAATTTGTGTCTAAATCGTCCCGGCCAGCAAACTCATTTCAGCTCCGGCAGCCATGAGCCGGACCTTGTGAAAGCACTTAATGAAGCCGCTCTCACTCTGTGAACCCCTGTCAATCTCCGCCTGTCCCATGCTGCTTGGTCATTCCAGTCAGTCTCTTTTCACCGGCGCTGGCCCCCATTATCCAATGGCAGGGCACGCTGAGAATTTCTCGAGCATAAGTGGCACATGCCATGAGCTATTTTCGCTTGCATGATGAAATCGTTTTGTCGTTCCTCAAAGTTTGCCTCGGAGCCTAGGGATGTTAAACTGGACAAATGGAATTGTGTCTGCTGGATCCCTTTGTTTGTATAGCTATTACTTATCCTCCACAGTAACATGAATTGTGTTTGTGTTCCCCCTCCATTCCTTTCCAGATTCGTACACGGCGAGTACACGGTGGAGGTTGCCATCAACGACTACCTGGACATCTACTGTCCGCACTACGAGACGCCGCTCCCGCCTGAGCGCATGGAGCGCTACATCCTCTACATGGTTAGCTACGACAGCTACATCACCTGCAACCATCTCATCAGAGGCTTTAAGCGCTGGGAGTGCAATCGGCCACTGAGCCCCGGCGGGCCGCTCAAGTTCTCCGAGAAGTTCCAGCTCTTTACACCCTTCTCGCTGGGATTCGAGTTCCGTCCGGGACACGAATACTACTACATCTGTAAGTAGCTCATTTCTTCATTATAAAAAAAAAAAAAAAACAAGACCAGGTGTAGCCATCACCCCAGGGGTTAATCATCCGCTCTCAGATTACAGGAATCGGGGTCCAGGGGGACATAAAGGAAAGGAAGGTCTGCGCAGGTTTTATACGGCGAGTTTGACAGCGTAGTGTAATCAGTAACACGTGCCACGGAGATCCATACGTGTATCTGTTATTGTGACAGGTTTTATGGGCTGCTGTCTGAAGTAATAAATGTTAAAGAGGAATAATGCAGTAAGATCTCTTACCGATGACCCTTGGATGTTAAACAGACTTGTGGGGGACATTTCTTGGACAGTGTAGAAATTATAGATATTTTCTGTACAGGGCGGCGGAGGGACGTAGCAGTTAGCACATCCACCTCACAGCAAGAAGGTGCTGGGTTCGAGTCCCGGGCTCTGCGAGGGTATTTTTTTATCTGAAGTTTCTATGTTCTCCACGTGCTTGCGTGGTCTGGTGAGCTGTACCAGGTGTACCCCACCTTCACCCAAGGCTGAGATAGGCTTCAGCCTTCCCGTGATGCTAATAGTAGTTTCTGTACATCTTTTTGTTACTTTTGTCTGGGGCTCTTTTCTGAAGGACACTTTAAATTGCCAGCCACGCATCCGATGGGAGTTTGATTTAATAATCTATGCTGTATAGTTTTATTTGGGTTGCACACCACCGTCCTTTACCGCCGAAGCGTTTAATACCCCGGAACAGTTGTTTGCATTGCTGTCTCCACTTCCAGCAGTGTACGCTTCACCTTCACTCACATTCATGCACGTGAGACGTTTATGCCCACACACATTATACCAGATAGCATTTATTGTTAAAAAAAATATATTGTGAAATATATGAAGGTGAGCTAGCGAAGGAGAGTTCATCTCCACTCACCGGACCTCCGCTGGTCAGGTTTTGTGTGACCCTCCTCTTCCTTTTCGTTCTCCTCGGAGCTCTCCTCTTGATGAAAATGTCAATTTGTCAAACACTACATACGCCATTAGCTCGGCACTTAGCCGCACAGGGCTAGATGGGTGCAAACCAGTTACGGACGCCATCAAGCGGAACGCTCGCTCCAAATTATGCTGATTGGCCAAATCATATTTAGCCATCGGGGAGGTTCCTGATGGGAGTAATTGTGTCTCCGGCAGCCTGGAGTCTGCTGTCATTACCATTTTTTGGACAGGAACAGCTAAAAGCCATTAACCTGAGGGGTATGTGGCACCGGACACCACTCACTGTTGATTCTTCGTCCTCCAGATGCTCCGTGCTCAGCGTGCCAAGGTCACAGCGGGTACGCCCCTTTGCCTGCTCCATCCTCAACCTGCAATCTCTCAGGGCTCGTGGAGGGGAAAAATTTGCCAGGGTGAATCTGTCCCAGTTTTGCTAATGGCCCAGGCGAAAGGTGTCCTTTGGCCTGATAAAAAGGGCTCCCGCTGGGCCTAGGCAAAAGGGAAGAGCGTAGGGCAGCACGCCCGATGCATTAATGAGGCAATTTCAGCTCTTGTTTTCTTTCCCTTTTGTGCATCCACCTTTTTTTTTTCGCCATGTTTTTCTTCCAACCTGAAAAGGATTTGAGAGGAAAGAGAAGTTCCTGTGTAAAGAAACGGAATACGGCATTTCGTCTGAAATAAATTCAGCTCATTAACTGGAACGGCGCGACTCCTTTGTCCCGGTCAGAGAGACACAGAGCCGTAGAAGCAGAGGCGGAGGTGATGCACAACTTATGGCCTGGCAGTGAAAACGGCGCATTACGTGTCACGACACTTGATCCTAAAAGCAGCGCTGTATGAACGGCTCATTTGAAGACTAATAGCACATTTATTATCATCACTGGCGATGCGGTCATTTGTGAAAGCTCGCTGCCATCTGTTGTCCTTAATAACCGAAAGGCTCGCGAGCGGGAAATGCTCATCGTTTAATACTTTGGAAAGAATCCAAGGACGTCGGACGTTGTGGGTGTGCTCACACTGGCTTTTTAGGAAATAATTTTACAAAGCGTTTGATGCCTTTTTATTAAATACACTTTTTTTTATATCAAACACGGACTAGCGAGGGGTACAGTAGAGCTTCAGACCCAGACCCGGGTCTACCTCAAGCTGACAGATCTGCCCGTCTCATCATTTCATATTTCGCCTCTTATTATCTTCCCAGTGATAGAAAGCTATTTTAACTGGAGGGGAAAGCAGTGGGTTTCGCACAATTTGTCCACCCCTTCAACCAGCAGGGTGTCACAGAACTTATTCCCCTCCGCGGGATGTTGTCAGTCCTGGAAAGAAGAGAGGTGGGAGATGGAGAGGGTGCGCAACAAAGGAAGAAAGACAAAAAAGTTCAAAGTTGTGCTTTTTTTCAGGGTTTTTTGTGGTCTGTCGGGCACAGAGGATTCTTCTGCGTGTCTTGAGCCAGTTTTAATGCCCTCCTCTTACTGCTCGGTCCCAGGGCCTGGCTTTGTGTGCCCTTTGTCCCCCGGCAGCAGCCTGGGCAGGGAAGTACTTACGCTGCCTATTCAGTACGCTGTCCTCCCTCTTTTCCCCTCAGAGAAGTGTTTGGCTACTACCAATATTGTAGCTGTCACGGCCCCCGGGGTTACGGGGTGAAAAGGGCTGGCTGAGAGGAATCGGGTGAAGGCGAAAGGAGGCTTAGCTTAGTTATCCTCAGACAAAAGAGCTTGTCCATCACCTCGGGACTCGCACCCAGCCGAAGTGTCTGAGAGGGCGAATGGTAACAGTGTGACACGGCAGTGTGACACGGCGCGCCGCACATGCACCCAAATCCACACAGACATGTAACGCCCCTGTCGTAATTATGCATTAGCCATATTTCCATATTTACAAAAAAAAAAAGAAAAAAGAAAGAAAAGCAAGTCAGCGAAAGAAAATGCTAATCGTTGGGTGTTTCCATCAGCGTCTGGTATGCAAATGTTCCGAAAAGGGTGTGACGAGATTCTAAACAAAAAAGCACCAGCTAAAGCGTAAACAAGCCGAGACGGACTAGAATTAATCCTTAGTAGTAAAATTCATTCGTACCGCCCATGCCATAGTTATTATTTGTGTGTGTGTGTGTGTGTGTGTGTGTGTGTGTGTGTGTGTGTGTGTGTGTGTGTGTGTGTGTGTGTGTGT
>JAOUQZ010000004.1:23913059-23924431 GCA_028564935.1 Neosilurus hyrtlii
AAAGACATCATGGAGAAGATGAGGGAGTTAAAAGGTCTGATGTGAGTCGTGAGTGCTTGTGTGTGTGTGTGTGTGTGTGTGTGTGTGTGTGTGTGTGTGTGTGTGTGCAGCTGATGTTATCATTGGAGGTGCATGGAGTGCAAGTATGTTTTATAAAACCATATGCTGTGTGTGCGTGTGTGAGTGTGTAAGTGAGAGAGAGAGAGAGAGAGAGAGAGAGAACATGTCCATGCGTGACCACGTGGGCCTCCTTATAAGTGCCGACGCTTTTTCCTCGAGTTGCGTTTGGACCACATGATGAAGTAGTAAAGCTGAATGCCAGAAACATCTGAGAGCCGACGTTGACCGCTGAGTGCTTTTGTTAAAGATTTCAGCCTTGTTGATTACACTCGTGTAAATAATATTGTCAACTCGATATTAATGGCTTTGCGTCTTTAGTATACTTTCAGCTCAGCGTCGTCCATTTTTCATTCTGTGTAACCTTTTTGTTTAGGAAGTCATTTTCGGCCTTAATCTGTATCTGTCACTCTGTTCCTCCGCAGCGTCCCCACATCCAAACCTTGCTGGAAAGCCTTGCTTGAAGCTCAGAGTGTACGTCAAGCCTACAAGTAAGTATATCCATGAATCTTCAAGGCTTTAATGCGCCATGGTGTGTGTGTGTGTGTGTGTGTGTGTGTGTGTGTGTGTGTGTGTGTGTGCGTGTGTGTGTATTTTTCCTGTACATTTGTATTATTTATGCCTCAGACACGAGTTTCCAGATTCCTGTACCTCCATCCGAATCTTCCACGTCTCCGCCTTAGACCTGATTTATAAGCGTGCGCCTCGATCCCCGGCCCGGTCGTAACTCTGCACATATAATAATGCTCCTCAGGGCAGATTCTCTAACAAGCTATTTATCTGACAAGGGCCAGATAATGATCAGAAAGCGCTGACCCTTCCACTAATCATTCCGCAGAGGAGCAACGAGGGGGTTCTAACCTCACTCACTCATATTCAAAGGCCTCCAGAAGGTGCGCGGTTGCTTTAACCCTGGCCGGACAAGCAACCGAATGACCTGCACCTTGTAAACAATGACTGAGATTTCAGCTCACAAAATATTACTATTTACAGTACAATAACCTCCAATAAATAAAAAACAAACTCTAATATTTTGTAGTTCACTCTATACATCACAAAATTTATTTCCACCCGACCACAACCATAGACCAGAGCTTGCATACCTTTCCTCGGGGTACTCCGGTTTCCTCCCACAGTCCAAAAACATGCTTACAGGCTGATTGGCTGTTCCAAATCGCCCCTCGCTGTGAGAGTAAGTGTAAAGGATTGTGTGTGTCTTGGCCCTGCAGTGGTCTGGCGAGCTGTTCAGGGCGTACCCCGCCCTCGCACAGAGTCGGCTGAGATGGGCGCCAGCCTCCCCGCGACCTTAGTTAGGATTAAACGGCTTGGAATATGAATGAATGAATGAAAGGAAAATCAAACCACTTCATAAAAGTCTTCTCCAGCACATCCCGAAGACTTTCAGTGGCACATCCGCCTCACAGCAACAAGGTCCTGGGTTCGAGTCTTGGGGTCGGCAGGAGCGTTCCCGTGTGGAGTTTGCATGTTCTCACCGAGTGTGCCTGGGTTTCCTCTGGGTTTTCTCCCAAAGGCCAAAGGGCACATTAGGTTAATTGGCTGTTCCAAATTGCCCCTAGCTGTGAATGTGAGTGAATGTGTGTGTTTTGGCCAAACAATGGTCTGGTGAGCTGTTCAGGGTGTACCCCGCCTTCAGCCAGAGTCGGCTGAGATAGGCTCCACTCCAGACCCTAGTAGGATTAAGTGGTTTTAGAAAAACACAGACTGTAAATAGAAGATGCACATTGATTGGTTAACGTCGCCTAGGATCAGTTGAGCCTGTGATGATGATTGGCTGTCCGAAAGAAGCGTATTAAACCACACTTAGATCCACCTGAACACCACATGAGATTATAAAGCACTTCTGTGGTGCTGAAGTTTAAAAATACCAGGTAGAACCTTACACCGAAGTCGTGACCTCACAAAAACATGGCCGTTCAGCCAGGTTTCGGTAAACAGTGCAGTGCCGAGACTCCTCAGGCCTGCACACCATCAACATCAAGAAACGGTTCACGACTCGCACCGGGGCTTAACAGGGCAGCTTTGAAAGGATCCAGAGTGACAGTGGAGTTAGCACCAGCACTACAGGTATTTATATAAGGACGAGAGGAATGTATTACGCGCCGCCGAGCGTCGAGAGGAGTCGGTCAATATTTGCACTTGCACTTATTTTTAAAAGAGTCATTTCCTAGAGTTGGGCTTTTAGGACACGTTATAAATTTAGACGAGAAGCAATTTTTTTTTTTTTCGGGGAGCAGCCCATTAGTCTAATGTGATGGTTAACAAACGGACTCGCTCTGAGATCATCAGTTCCACCGAGGAGTCGAGACAATTACATGCAAATTGAAATGATCCTTTTTCTCACACTCCCCATTTATCTGTTTACGATAACGCTCGCAGCCAGCCTCTCCAGCCCCGGCGAGTTAATGTACACTGCCCTTCAAAACAATTTCACTTCACAAGCGTCCGGACCGTCTTTTAAAATGCGTGCGCAACCAGACAAGTGCTTTTTCCCTTTGTGAAGAGTTGAAGCGCTTTTGAAACGGTAAGAGGAAGCGGAAGAGTTGAATTTCATACCGTATTCAACGAGGTGTGTGCGGATTTCGCGCCGCCTTGAATTCAATTCCCACGCCGTGCAGGCGGCGGCCTACCGTCCCCGTGAAAGCGGTGTATTCATATGTGCATATCTGCGATTGAAAGGAGACGTTAGAAAAAGAAATTCCCAGTGCTGAAGCGTTTTATTGGACGACCCACCTGGCCTTTTCGCCAGCTCAGCTCCCACCATTACCATAATTCCACGCACTGAGTCTGGTACGCCTCTGTTTATTTTCACGCTCCCTGCCAGAGCCGAGTCCTAATCTTTGCTGCATGGGCCGGGGTTAATCTCAGCCCCAGACCTCACTTTAATTGTGCAGGAATTGGGCTGAAATTAGTCCAGGTCCAGGTTCTGGAAGGGGGGGGGGGGGGGGGGGGGGGGGGAGAATAGCAAATGTGTGAGTGTCTGACACGTTAAACGTGTGCACACGTGAGCCTGTAAAGTGCCAGCGTTAAAGAAACTGCAGGATGATGGAAGACCGGGCGCGTAAAGAGGACGTGAAGTCACCGCGGTCGGTTTACTGTGGAGTTATTATTATTAGTGTGTGAAGTGTTTTGGGACGGTGAAGCTCACATGAGAGAATTTTTTTATTAATCACAAACTCCGTCATGTATATCGGACTGTTCGGATTGCAATAACAAAAGCAATCAGGTGTGCGCGCTCATGATTTTTTCTGGGAAAATAATTGCCTTAAATTGCCATTTCGTAATTGTAGTAGCTGTGTAATTTGTACTAAGTGGAAGGTAAACAATCATTTTCATTAGTCTGAATTAGAGGACCCTGAGGCATTTATAAACAATGAACCAAGTCAACAGGACATGTTTTACAGTGCAGGAAGAAATCGCTGTAATCGTACAGTACACTTAATATCGGTATGTTTCTCATCGGGCGTCTAGTCACTAAAACACAAACCCCGTGCATCTGACAGCCAGGCCGTGCACGTACGCCGTGTTTGATACTCTCTTGTGCAATCTGCATCACGCGGGAAAAAGTGACAGGGAAAAAAAAAAAAGTGCCACACTCGTCGTTCCTACTTAATCTAGGTCAGCCGCGACGCGAGCATTTTATCAATAAAGTGTCGCTTTCATTGAGGCTGGCGTTCAATCGTCAAGTGTTTGCACTGAAGGCAGAATGGAGGGAGGGGGGGTGTCTTCCATGGCTGTGCTACAAACATTTGACTCACATCCTCGTGTCTTCTTCTTCCCTCCTACAGATGACTCGGTGTACGAGTCGCCGGAGCCGTTTCTGACTGACGACAACAACAGCGGTCACTTCCTGTCCCCGTGTCTCTTTCTGTTGCTGCTCACGCTCTTCGTGCTCTTCAGCTCCTCCTAGCATTGTGGCTCCTCACAGCAGAGCACAGACGCACACACACACACACACACACACACACACACACACACACACATGCACACACATATATACATATACAGACGTACACACACACCCCAATCCAGCATGCAGCTTAGCATTGCTGCTTCTCCCTGAACTTAAAAAAAATAAAATAAAAAACATAAAAAAAAGTGTCCCATAAATCACCCAGTGAGTATACTCTCATTATCCATTCAGTTCTGAGCATCGCATCACGCCGCATCGTCCTCCAGTCATCTTCATCCGATGAGAAATGACTGCCACTGAGAAAAGACTCCTTTTTTTTCCCTTTCTTTCTTTTTTTTTTTTGGATGGGGGAGGAGGGTGTGTGTGAAAATATATATATATATATGAAATGACAAAAGACTATTTGGGGGGAGGGAACAAGGAGAATTTAGCTTCTTCTGTTGTGCACTAATTGAAGACGCTCTATGATTTTTATTTTTTTTTGCTCACAAGCATCTGAAACATCTGCGTGTTTGTCTACCGACGTGCCCCGAATAGAAACCACCCGTCTAACCACCATCGATCCTGTGGATGTAGTTACTGTACAGCATTTCTGCGCAGCATTTAGAGAAAGAGTGCATTTTTGCAGGGCATGTGTACCTTTCTCTGAACAATCCCCAGCGCCTTTACTGAAAAAACAACAAAAAAAGAAATGTGTGTGTATATATATATATATATATAAATATAAATAGAGAGAGAGAGGAAAAAAAAGACCTGAAGAAGGATCCAGGAAGTAATATCTATAAAAATATTAATTATAATAAATAAATAAATAGATGAATGAATAAATAGGACTAGTACCCAACGTTGTCAGAGAAACAGGACGTTGGATTTCTTTTTCTCTGCAAACGCTTTTTATTGCATTCTTGATCCACCATGTGACACTTTAATAGGAACACCTGTACAGCTTTATTCGTGCAATGATCCAATCAGCCAATCCTGTGGCGGTAGGGCATGAAATCAGGCGGTAGGGCATGAAAATGGTTAAGGCTCTGTGATACTAATCACAAGGTCAGAGGTTCAAGACCCACAAATACCAACATGCTCAGTTGTTTATTATAAATCAGATAAATACTGTTAAAAAATGTAAATGCAGGTCAAGAGCTTTGAAAATGTCCCACATCAGAACGAGAACCAGAGCCGAACCGAGTAGAGTAGAGTACCATACCGCAACTTCACGGCACGGATAACGTAGCAAATCAGCCCTACATGGATTCTAGTGATAGTTACCCATGTACTCATCTTACCATGTTCTATAGTATGTACATTTAAAATAAAAAAACTGTTGTTTGAAGGATTTACCAAATGGACGGCTTTCAAGGTCACTCAAGGTCAGGAGTAATTGTGTCATTTGAAAGTCGACATATGGTTTCCTATTAGCAAGAAGCCACTATGCTCAGCGGGGGGTGTTCCTGTGCGGATTTTTAATGTTCTCCCTGTGTTCGTATGGGTTTCCTCCGGGTACTCCGTTTACCTTCAGCAGTCTAAAGACATGCACGTTAGGCTGATTGGCTGTGTCCAGATTGCCCCTAGGTATGAGTGTGAATGGTTGTGTGTGTGTGTGTGTGTGTGTGTGTGTGTGTGTGTGTCGGTCCTGTAATGGAGTGCTAAGCTGTTTATGGTGTACCTTACACTACCTTCGCCCAGGTTAGGCTGAGATAGGCTCCAGGATTCAGCGCTTTAACCGATTAATGATTTTTTTAAAAACCAAAATAACTCAGATAAGATATACACAATTTGTAAAATCCTGACTCCAGCCCACGTGACACCCGACGCATGTCGCTGAGATCACGGTTCCACCGTTCTGATGTTTGATGTGAAGTCATCCTGTGGAGTTACAGTACTTGGCCTGAATCTGTCAGACTTTACGCACTGCACTGCTGCCACCTGATTGGCTGAAAATGAATAAACAGGCCTACACGGGTGTTCCTAATAAAGTGGCTGATTTTATATATATATATATATATGTGTGTGTGTGTGTGTGTGTGTGTGTGTGTGTGTGTGTGTGTGTGTGTGTATAAACAAGAGGAGGTCTTTTCTTTGAATTTGCCAAAGACATTAGTTTAAATCTTTTTTTACAGGGCAGAGGGGTTAGATGTGTCGGCTTCGGTTCGAGATCACAAGCAGCCACACAATCATCGGAGGGGAGTCGCATCAAAATACAGTTTTTTATTATACAGTCTTTTCTGCCGTACAAAAAGAATGTTGTGTAGATTAGGAAATAATATTAACCAGTTAAAAATGCCTTTTTATTACCGGTGCTCAGTCTGGAAACAAATCTGTCACAAAGCTATAGTGCCAAGTGATGGCAGGGGTCTGGGGGCGGGGTCTGGGGGCGGGGCAGGGTGGGCTGGGCTGGGCATGCCGTGTTGGTGAAGTGTTAGTGTGTTCCAGGTCTTTAATCGTCTCAACCGCTCTCTCTCTCTCTCTTTCGCTCTCTCTCTCTTGCTCTCTCTCCCAGTTTCTGAATGTGATGCTTTTTTTTTCTTCGTGCTGAGCCGCTCCACATAAATCTCCTGTAACTGCACTAACCCACACCCCCTGCACACCCTCGCTCGAGCAACGGCCCAGAACAAACCAGTGACTGTGAAGTACAGAATGTGGGCCCGAAGGACTAAAGTTGCACGAGAGAGCGAGCGAATGCCTCAAAGTTCAAAATGTCAGGCGGGCCGGGGTTATGAATTCAAGTAGCACTTCTGATCCAGTGGACGTTTTCATTCTGAAAGAAGAGGAGATTATTCAGAAACAGAAAAAAGTGGGATTCTATGTGTGGTGAATTATTTTGTGACTGTACAAAAATGTTAATAAAGAAGAAAAAAAAAAAGGATTTGGAAGAAGCGCCGGCTTTGAACACGGGCAAGATTGAAAAAAATATTTTTTTTTAATGCTAGTTGGAACTTTTCTATTTTACTTTATTCCATGTTACTTTTTACTTTTTTTTCCCAAAAAAAAAAAAATCAAGCAGTGGACATTATTCATATGTGATATGAAGTTACGATGTAGAACCCTTGAATTACTAGAGCAATGATGGTACCAGTTCTGCAGTCAAACCAGTCTGAAGATGTTTTGCTGTTGTTGTTTCCTGCTTGTATCACATTCTGGTACATGTAGTCCTGTAATAATAATAATAATTATTTTTTAAGTTTCAAGTACAAAACATTTCATGGTGTCATCATCAGATCATTTCTTTTTATTTGAGAATCATGAGGATGAAAACATTTTTTTGCATTCCTATTAAGTGTTCCAATGTTTTGGAAAAGGAAAGCTACAGGAAAAAAAAGGAAACGATTAAAATAAAGCTTTTTGTCTATAGTAGAATTTTTTTCTGATTGTGATTGATGTGTTTTGGGTGAAGTCGCGTCAGTAAACTGATATCACACCGCTGCGAATTTATAAAAGAAGATTTCTTCATTACAGTCCAGAGGAATTGGTTATCAACATTAAAAAAATAATAATAAAATAAATAAGATTCTTATAATAATAGAAATCATCGAGTGTACATGAACAGGTTGTATTTATATGAGTATGGTGAAGGCAAAGCATTAATTTATAAACTACTGTACCAGCAACTAAAAGCTCCAATTTATAACCAGAGACTGTATGGGTTGATTTTTACTGTATATATTATATTTACACACACACACACACACACACACACACACACACACACACACACACACACACACACACACACATATATATATATATATATATATATATATAAGGTTTATACACCTCCTCACACATGCACACCCATATATACATATACAGACTCACCACTATTCCAGTTACAACTCGGAATTTGGGAAATCAGGAACTTGGGAAATATGTCTGATGTTATTCCATTGGTTTAAATTTAATATCAATAAAATAAAATAAAAATGTAAAGATTAGTAAGTACATGTGTTCATAAAACAGATAACAACTGAAATAATGTGGGTGTTTGCCTTGTAAGTCCAGCTGCCATATTTTGTTTAAAACGAGCTCTAAATGAGTTTAAAAATTACGTTTTGGAAAAATAATAAATCTAATTCAGTGATTAATATCATTTTCTCAGCAATTAAAGTGAACTTAGTGAACATGGTCATAGACGCCAAATAAAAACTGTTTATTTTAAACATGCATCTGATGTCTTCACATATGTACCGATCAGCCATAACATTAACACCTCAGGTCTGCTCTGTGGCAGGACAGCTCCATCCACAGCGAGCTGTAATACACTGTGTTCTGACTCCCTTCTATCAGATCCAGCAGTAACAGTTTCAGTAGTTTGTGCTACAGAGACTCTTCTGTGGGATCAGACCAGACATACTTGCCTTCATCCCCACACACATTAATGAGCCTAGGGTCCTCATGACACTCGTCCGGTTCACATGTTCTCCTTACTTGTACACCTTTGGTAGGTACTCACCACTGCATACCAGGACACGCCCCACAGTACCTGCCATGCTGGCGATGAACAGACCCAGTAGTTTTAGTAGTCTTGATGTAGCACTTGTTAAAGTCAGATCCTCTTTATTTATATTTGCTGAACCACTTAATCCTTCTAGGGCACAGGTGTCAAATTCAAGGCCCACGGGCTAAATTTGACCCTCCGACTCCTCTGATGTGGCTCGCAAGAGCTTTCAAAGAATATGATTATCATACACCTTTTGCATCGACCGTTACCATGAAACCTAATTCATCATCCTTCCACTAGGTGGCAGCAGCCTGTTTCAAGTAAGCAGCTAGTCAGTCATGTTTCAAGAACAAGCGCATGCTAGCTTGTCGCTGTTAATCGTCAGAAAATGCAAGTGAATAAAGGAAATCATGATAAACGCCTAAACGAATCATTTTATCATGCAGATTTGCCCTTTTAGTATAGATTAGATAGAACAGATGATTCGGCCCTCGATCACCTTTAAATTTAGGGACGTGGCCCTCAGTAATAATGAGCTTGACACCCCTGTTCTAGGGTCTCAGCCGACACTGGGCGAAGAAGGTGGGGTACAACCTGAACATTTTGCCAGACCATCGCAGGGCCAACGCACACACACACACACACACACACACACACACAACAAGAGTGACACCTAGGACCAACTTGGAACAGTCAGTCAACTTAATGTGCATGTTTTTGGACCTTGGGGGGAAACCGAAGTACCCAGAGGAAACCCACACAAGAATGTGGAGAACATGCAAACTCCACACAGAAACACCACCGACAAGCCGAGGACTCAATCCCAGGACCTTCTTACTGTGAGCCAGACATGCTAACCACGACACCGCTGTACCAGCCAAGCCAAGAAACCAATGATTATTATTGATTATTATCTTCTAACGATGTTTCTAATGTTCCACCCGTGACATGAGGATTAATGACCATCATTTTTGGTCATTTTTGAATTATTTGAGTATTTGAGTACAATCATGTATGATCATATATAAAGTGTAAGCACTTAGGCGACACTAAGGCGACTGGACATTCTTCTGTTTTTCTTCTTCTGCTTTCAGCTGCTTCGGGCTGACCACAGCGGATCACCCTTCTCCATCTCGCTCTGTCCTCTGCATCCCTCTCCATCCCACCAATCACCTTCAACTCCTCCCCAACCGCCTCCATTAATCTGCGCTTCTTCTCCTACCAGGCAGCTCCATCCTCAGCATTCTTCTACCAGTATACCCTTCATCCCTCCTCTGCACCAAGTCCAAACCATCCCAATCTGTTTTCTCTCCCTTTATTCCCAAACGCTCCTCTCTGTGCTTTTTAATTTTGTCCATTCTTGTCCCTCCCAGAGAAAATCGCAGCGTCTTCAGCTATGACACTTCCAGCTCCGCCTCCTGTCCTTTAATAAGCACTACCGTCTCCAAACTGTACGGCGCAGCTGGCTTCACTACTGCCTAATAAACCTTATATATATATATATATATATATATATATATATATATATATATATATATATATATATATATACCCTTCACTCTTACAGATATCATAAATCACTCCATCCACTCTTCTCCACCCATTCCACCCTGCCTGCACTCCCTCCTTCACTTCTGTTGACTTCAGTTCATTGATTCTTTTGATATTCTCATGATTATGGGACTGATAACCACAAAGGTGACTGTATTTAAGAGTAATTACATTAAATTACATTTAAAAACGAATATATTTATTCATTTATCTCAGCCACTTTATCCTGCACGTGTTGCCAGTGGATCTGAAGTTTATCTCAGGAACACTAAGCAGGAATACACCCTGAAGAGGACTTGAGTCTACTGCAGAAACTTAACCTGCATTATGGTGAATATATTTATTACCAACTATCCAATCTATTACCAAAGAAACTTCTGTGTAAAGAAAAGAAAAACTTTAATAGAAATCAACATTCATTTTTCTTTTCCTTTCATTCATTCATTTTATAAGCCGCTTAATCCTAATTAGGGTCACGAGGAGGCTGGCGCCCATCTCAGCCGACTCTGGGCGAGGGCGGGGTACACCCAGAACAGCTCGCCAGACCACTGCAGGGCCAACACACACGATCGTTCACGCTCACTCTCACACCTAGGGGCGATTTGGCCTGTGGTCATGTTTTTGGACTGTGGGAGGAAACCGGAGTACCCAGAGGAAACCCACGCAAGCACGGGAGGAACATGCGAAGTCCACACAGAAACACCTCGAGAAGCAAACCCAGGACCTTCTTGCTGTGAGGCAAACGTGCTAACCACCGCGCCACCGATGGTGGCACACCAATCAACATTCTTCTGAATATAAAACGAACATCGCATTAACCTCCGGTTCTTACGGTACAGTCTCGTATACAGTATTCATCTGCTATACGTGCTCTGGGTTCTCATGGTTAAAGCGATCTACACAAACCTGAGTATCTTTTATCAGAGTAATTTCGTTCCTCAGCACTCATGACATTTCACTACAACAATGTTCATATTCTAATATCTGATTGAGTGTTTTATCCAGAGGCTTCTTTCGGTCCAAGGCCCGGTGAACACACCCACTTTTAGGTTCCAAGCCGTGAATCGTATCATGAATAAAGATTTCCGTGAAAAAGTCTTTTCTTTGATGATGGACTTAAAACATCGCTGCCCTTTTCTGGCCATGTCTTAATAAAAGGAGGCTGAAATCAGGTCCTGGATATCAAATCTGTAAAGATTTAACTTTAAAAAGATGTGTTCTTTTTCACAGGCTGTACCACTAGCCTAAATACACTGAGTGGCATTTACACACACACACACACACACACACACACACACACACACACACACACACACACACACACACACACACACA
>JAOUQZ010000004.1:23924531-23949346 GCA_028564935.1 Neosilurus hyrtlii
CACACACACACACACACACACACACACACACACACACACACACACACACACACACACACACACACACACACAGCGATGCTTTTGAGTCTTTGGTGTTTTATCAAACGGTGGGAGGGGAAGAAGCTGAACGCCTGTGAGCAGCTCTTATTTGGGATGATGGTAGAAAATGGTGACTGATAGCTCTGAATGCCATGCGAGTTTCATGCAGAGACAGGAACCGCCTGGCCGGGGAGTCTAATAAGGCAGCAATAAAATAATTTCAAAGGTGCATTTAGATGTTTGTGACCATGACATGGCCTTGTTCTTTGTTCCCGCAGATGAGATGAAAAATGTTGTTAGATTCTGGTTTTCCAGATGATGTACTTACACCCATGGGAACTAATTCCTATTGTCCTTTAAATGCCTTTGTAGTTTAGATAGAAGTCCCACTTTCCTGAAGAGCGTAAGCGGGCGTCCGACGGAGCGAAACTTTGTGAAAGAAAATGATTTGGTGGTGAAAGTCTTCTCCGGTGCTGCTCTAGACTCTCAAGATATCCTGGAGGATGTATGGCGCTGTCCATTTCGGACCCTGTGCAGATGCGTTACGTGTACGGTGGTTATACTGTACTTATCCTGAAGTCGTCGGTTTTCTCCCGTGGAGCCCCGTTACACATCTGTTATTCATCAGATCCCTTGTCGGTAATCGTTCGTTAACATGCAGTCCATGTCCGTCGCACCTCCTGGTCACCTGTCAGGGAGTCACGTCCAACGGGCATCGATGGATGCGAACTGATATCTACAGAGTTCCTAACAAAACGCATGTCCAACGCACAACAACCATACGAATAGTGGGCGCAATTTCCCGTTGGACACCATTCCAAGTTTGCTGAAAGACTCAGCAGACCTCACCTAAGGAACGCATTCACTGAATAAGAAACAAACAAGAAACAAATTAAAAAATGTTTGCAATACAGTAAGGTGTGACTGCTCCCTAACCCTGGCTTTACACTGGGGCATGATGTCCGCGATGTCCGTGATCTTCACGATTAAAAAAAGGCATGTAGCTCCACGATTTATGAGCACGCTTGGAGCATGATAAAAAAAAAGGATGCAGGGTGCATCCAAGAGATGAAACTTGAAGGAACTGTGTTGCCAGGTTCATCGAGGTTCTGCTGAAATGGCGCACCATGCCCTGTTACGCTCTGTTAAGGTCTTTTAAGCTCTAGTGCGCTCTACTGCACTTCCCACGTTCTATTACGAATGGTGTCAAATCGTAACACATCATAATAATTGTGTCAAAACGTTTGACTGTCTGACGATCACTGCGGTCATCACGAATCGAACAAGTTCCCTCAAGATCGTCACGATTTGAGCCCACAGCCCCCAAACTCATCATGATTCTCTCAAATCGTGGAAATCCTCATGCCCCAGTGTGAACCCAGGGCAACTAACACCGACACAGACACTGATGCTGGGACAAAAGGTCCATGGATCAGATGTGACTGCTACTATAACAAGTATGTCCCAAGTGGCTTCTCTTAGAACATGCAAACAAACTTACAGCAGCAACAACAACAACAAAAAGCATTTCTCCTCTGATGGCGTTGAAGTGCCACTCCATTTAAACTTATAGAAGCAACGCGTTCAGCAGATCCAATATGAATTGATTGGTATTCCAGGCTTCCCCCTTTATTGCCTTTTCATCTCCGGCAACTTGACTTGAATGGATCCAGCGCTGCTGTAGTGCCACTCCACTGGCCCCTTGTGAGATAACAAAGCTCAGCTTGACCTTTCCGCAATCAAAAGGCCCCACAGCTGAGGCTCTATCAATGTCCCAGTGTGGGACGCGTGTTCACTCGCGCCAGAGATTGCACCCAAGGCACCATCTAACAGGATAAAGAAATTCTGCCTATCACGGCTCACTTTTAACAAATTATGACCCACAATCTCAACACCGTCTGAGCGCCAGCGCCTACACGACATCAACGGCCGTAATAACCTCCTCAACAACCATCCGGCTCTTTGTGTTCCGCCCCGCTCAGTGCCCTGTGAGTGGAAAATCTGACAGAACCCAGTAGCTAATTGACGAACAAAATTGCTGAAGGAATACAGTGAGGGAGAAAATGGCTAAAGGTCTCACGGTTGACGGAGTGTCAACTAACACTCGGGGCATGAAAAAGCCCAAAGAACATTCTGGGGGGGTTACACAGGAATAAAAATGTGAGGTTTATACTAATGCATAAAATATGAACTGATTACGTATATCTTCGATACGGTGTACATCTATAACGGTGTATATCTGTTCATAATATAATCAACTATTTATGGTGTAGCCATTTTACATCTTTGTCCCAGTCCTCAGTCGAGAAAGGATATTCCCCGGATAGTTCATTATATTATTACCCATAATGCACTGTACAACCAATGCACACAATGTACCAGAATACATCACAGTTGGTTTTAGTTTATTTATTTGGTTAGATACTGAATCAGACAGCATTATCTATAAATTATATTATTATAAAATAACAGAATATAATAATCCACAACCGGGAGACGCACAGCCGAGTGAAGTAAAGTTACTGTTCACGCCATGAAGTCTTTTATCTCTCTTATAGTGATTCATGACTCATCGTTATTTTATTTATAACACGTACTTAACGTTATCATTTCTGGTGTAATGATGTTAAGTAATTATCGAATGCAGTGACGTATGATGGGGTGGCACCGTGGTGTAGTGGTTAGCACGTTCGTCTCACAGCGAGAAGGTCCTGGGTTCCAGTCCTGGGCTGATGAGGGCGTTTCTGTGTGGAGTTTAGCATGTTCTCCCCGAGCTTGTGTGGGTTTCCTCTGGTTTCTTCCCACAGTCCAAAGACATGCACATTCAGCTAATCGGCTGTTCAAGTTGTCCCCAGTTGTGAGTGTGAGCGTGAATGGTTGTGTGAGTGTGGTTTCAATCAAACACCACTACATCCGTGCCATAGTGCTGCTGGCAAACCGGAATCTGATTCGTCAGATTTATTTTGACAGACAGCGGGTGTGTAGATCAGAATGCAGAGCAGGTTGATGTTTGGGTGGTCAATGTCAGGTTTCCTCATGAATTAGTAGCTACCAACTACCATCTCACAGAGCTTTTGTTGGGTGGAGTTTGCATGTTTTCCACGTGCTTGCATGGGTTTCCTCCGGGTACTCCGGTTTCCTCCAACAATCCAAAGACATGCACATTAGGATATTCGGTTGTTCTAAATTACCCCTAGGTGTGACTGTAAGTGTAAATGGTTACGTGTGTGTTGACCCCCGGTGATGGACTGGCAAGCTGTGTAGCGTGTACCGCGCCCTCACCCAGAGTCGGCTGAGATGGGTACCATCCTCCCCGCGACCCTAGAAGAATTAAGCAGCTCAGTGAATGAATGAATGAATAAATGAACAAATAAATAAATAAATAAATACCCTTCCAGTCTAATGAGCTGAGGTCCATTTTATCTGTTGGTGTAACTAGATCCAGGTGAACTTCTGTAATATATGGAAATATATTCACCCTCAGAGCTTGTGATGTGTCCGGAACATATCCTACAACAATAACAACAAACTTAGCATGATCATTTTGTGATCACATTTTCTTTGGAAAAAAAAGAATTGCAGAATTTCTAGTATGTTTATAAATGTTTACTTAATAAAATCCGGGTTGAAAAGAAGAATGCTCGCCTCCGGATAACACCAACTTTGCTTTTAACCATGTAGTGGTAATATGGTAATGACTACAGTTATATTACTGAGCGCATGGCATTAAAATTTTTATTAGGTTTTTATGTGAGACAGTCGAAAGCCAGTGTACAATATGCTGACGATACATTTCAGGATTTATTTGGAGAAAAAGCTTCCTGAAATTTATACGAACTTGAATTTACTGTGCAGCCCCGTGCTCGACTCTCACAGATGTGCGATGTAAATAACGAAGTGCCTTGAAATGAACAAAAGCTGTAGGCCGGCTCCCGAGCGATGCAGTGGGGAAGCTTCTGGCCTGTGACGGCCTTCTTCTCTCAGCTCAGAAAGGTGCGTCGGCTTTGCGCGTCTCAGCGGAAACACTCTCGCCCTCACAGAGTGTGACGGGTGCTGTATTTTCGACAAAACGCTTGTGTACCTCAAAGTGAGATATTATAGCGAACTTGAACTAGTTCACGGTTCTATAAGTGTATACTGCGTTTAAAACATTTTTCTACATCATCATCATCATCTTCTTCTTCCGCTTGTCCCGGGTCGGGTCGCGGGGGCAGCAGCGTAAGCAGTGAGGTCCAGACGTGCCTCTCCCCAGCCACTTCCTCCAGCTCTTCCGGAGGGACACCGGGGCGTTCCTAGACCAGCCAAGAGACGTAGTCCCTCCAGCATGTTCTGGGTCGACCCCGAGGTCTCTCCCCGATCTGACATGCCCGAAACACCACACCAGGGAAGCGTTTGGGAGGCATTCTAATCAGATGCCCGAACCACCTCAGCTGGCTCCTCTCAGGAGCAGCGGTTCTACTCCGAGCTCCTCCCGGATGACCGAGAGCCCCGCCACTCTGCGAAGGAAGCTCATTTCAGCCGCTTTTATCTGCGATCTTGTTCTTTCGGTCACTATTCAAAGCTCGTGGCCTTTGGTCAGGGTAGGAACATAAATTGATTTACATTTTACTGCATACTCCTCTATTTTTTCTTAAACTTTTCATTTTATTTTATAATGCCATCTGCACGACCAACATTACAGCAACTAATTCATGTTCATTTGAGGTATCAGTATCAGCCATTAAAGTCCATCTCTTGCTCTCTCTCTTTCTCTGAAACATAAGGGTAAAAGGCCTGCTTTCTTTATTAATGAGGACCATCTGTGATGTGGTGAGAGAGACAGAGAGAGAGAAAGAGAGAGAGAGAGAGAGAGAATGATAAAGAGAGGCACTCAGCAGGGTAAGAGATAAAAACCGGAGAGAAATGATGATGTCTATACATCTGATCTACTTCTTCCCCCGACACTAAAAGCACTGAAAATAAATAAAAATAAAACCACTCCCACACACTTGTAATATTTTGATGTTTGACTCAGTAAACTTAGTCAAACTAGAGAGAGAACACGAGTTCGATGGAGACTATTAAACACTTTTAAAGGTCTATATGTGTATTTATACCCCAAAGTGAAGAGTGACCCCAAAACAACCTCCCACATTTTTAAGGTAAAAAAAATGTAAAAATTTAAAAAGAATGAAATGTTTATTATCGCACACGTGAAACCTAGTGATGCAGCAGAGGCGGTCCTGTGGTCCGTTGTTGCCCCGACTCCATCTTCAACCGGACGGAGCGATGGCACACACACACAGCTGGAAGATCGTTGGAAGTGCTGAGGGAAATGGTACCGGATTGGGTGATCTCGTGGCGTGGCGATGTCGGGCGGCGGCCCGTTCCCCTGACCCCGCCCCTTGTGATTTATTTCTGTGGTGCTTCCTTAAATCACGAGTGTATCCTCATCCACCCCAAACTCTTGAAGCCCTTAAGTTCACTTTTCAGCAGGAGATCGCCACCGATCCACCCGACACGACATCACCTCCGAGAGTACAGACAACAACGGCCACCATGTAGAGGATCATCTTTAAATTATGATGAATAAAAACTCTACTGAATGAAGTTTCATGTTTGTAAATAATAATTTAATTTTATTTAGTGATTTAATTTTTTATTCATGTTTGAAATGTGGGAGGTTTTATTGGGTCTTGGTTTTATTGGATTATTGAGTCACCCTGTAGAAAAACTGAAGCCTGAAGCATTCTTATACTTGATTTATGATATTAATAATAATAATAATAATGATAATAATAATAATAAGATATTAACCTCTTGAGACCCCACTGTGCTCATATTTTCATATGCATCATATTTTCTCTGTGTATTTTCTTGTAAGATCCTTTTATAATTTCAACTGGGTGTTAATCTTTGGCCCAACTTTTTCCTGTTTAAGGACGTCGATCAAGTTCAAAAATTATCAGGTGGTAAGGAACATAAGCAGTGTAGAGAAATGAGAAAACCCACAACATTGTGGTTTGAGTCTTAGGAGGTTAAGAAATATCACATATATTTGGAGTAAATTTACATTTTTTTTAATAAATGTCCCCTATGGGCTATTAGACACAGAATATCACCTGGAGTGAATAGTGTTTTATTTTAGCCTCTGGATTGTAAGAAGTATAGAATTTTTATTATTGTATTCAAATTCTTGCAAAATTTTTTAAAATATACATTCTTACCATAAACTACAGGAAAGCCGGTTAGCACGGCGCTAGCTGGCAGAGACCTTTGCTTGTAGAGCCTCCAGATGGTTCTTGTAAGTCGACTGTCTTTCCAGTTACATCCTGAGGTTTGTTGAAGATGAATTATAAGGTGAAGAAGAGGCATTAAATTAAACAAGTCAATTAGCTGCAGTGGGTTTTAGGTGGAAAGCCGTAGCTGTTGTTTTTGCTACACTCAGCTTCAGCCTCTACATTTTGTGATAAGGAAAGGCATTCTTGACTATTAACCAATTTCTGTCTGAGTGCAGTAGTGAAGGATCATCTGCATAGCCATATTATTTTGATATGGTGACAGGCATGTTAAAGATTTAAAGGTCAAACATCATTGGTGAGAGGACTAGCCCTTGAGGCACACCATTTCAAAGGCTAAGATGGCTCCTGCTTTGTGACCGGGCTCGAATCTAGACTTGATGCCACTGGTCAGCCTCACAATTTGGTTAATACTGCCTCAACCACGCTGGTAGCCAGCTAGTTGTGGTAGACAACTGGTTCTAAACATGCAAGGATCAGACGTTCAAGGCGCTTAAAAGGGACGCAGAGAAGCAAAATGGGCCTGTAGTTCCTTGCATCATGCCTGGGCTTGTTTGGTTTGGGCAGAGTGACGACTGTTGCTTTAAGCCTTTGTTATAGCCTTGTTGTGGAGGCATAAAATGACTTCTTCGGCCAAGGTATAACAAGAAATCATGAGAAACAACCTTCTCCATTGCCTTGCAGGCACCTCCTGGGGAACCAGCCAGAAGCACTAGCAATTGTTTACAGCACAGCAGAATACACTGCCCCTGCATGGTGCTGATGCTCTCACACTAAGAAACTTGACACGACATTGAATAAAAACCTCAGATTGATTACGGGCTACCTCAGGCCAAGACCCGCTGAGTTCCTTCCAGTGCGAGCTGGCATTGCTCCTGCATCCCATACGCAGGGAACACAAGATGTATAACCTCATCCAAAACCAACAACACCCACTACATGACATCATAGAGGAAGCACAACAACAGGGCCCACAACGCTTGTGCTCTCACCTCCCTTTCTGAAAAAAAACATTTTCTGTTCACAACACAAACTTCAACATCACTGAGGTCCGAAGAACCAAGTGGCACCAGACTCCCAGGCCGCCACAGTTCAACATCATACAAATTCCAAAGCCACTTCAGGTGCAGACCTTCCTCGCATGGAATGGTTTACCCTGAACAGCTTCAGGATGGGTGCAGACTGGTTCAACATCACCATGTACCAGCAGGGTCTAGTGGCAGCCCAGAACACACCATGCAACACATTTTGCACGACTGCTCAATGTTACGACCTCCGGATGATGCTAATATTGATCTGGTAAAGCTAAACATTCCAACAACTGCCTGTTTACAGTACATGGATGAAGCTACTTAAACTCTTACGAAAGAAGAAGCAAAAGACAGAGCTAGCTTATTACCTGAAGGTCTGTTCCTTTAGCAGTAAATACATTAAATAAATAAATATGTGTTGGTGGGAAAAAAATGTTCTAATTCATTAAAAAAATCTTATTATAAAATACTTAAAATATAATTTTGTAAAGAATTTTTATATTTTGTTGTTTTTCTTGGAAACAGAGTTACCACACCATACCATACCATACCACTTTATTTATAAAGCTCTTCAAAAACAACAACAATGCTGACCAAAGTGCTGCACAGTAAAACAGAATTAAAGGAAAGAAAGGCCATAGTAAAAAGTTGAAGAAAAAATGGTGCTAAATGATTAGCACAGAGCTAGCTGGTTAGCTAGAAAAAAAAAGTATAAAAATTTATAAATCTATAAAATATAAATTTATAAATCTTAAAAATAAAAAGGTGAAAACATTCTTAGTATTAAATAATTAAATTTTATGTTTGCTGCTTTTCGTGGAATAGTGTAGACTGGAAAAACCCGCGTTAGCATCACTTCCATTTGATGAGCGGAATTAGTGGAAGCTAATTACCTGCACTTCCTGTTTCCAAAAAAGTCAAGTTGAGATTTTTTTAAAAATCTGGGGTTTTTTTGTTTGTTTTGTTTTGGGTTTTTTTGTTTGTTTTTGTTTTTTGGTTTTTTGTTTCTTTGCTGTTGTTGTTGTTTTTATAATAACCTTGTGTTTACAGTATATACTGATATCATATGAGTAGCTCAGCCAATCAGAGTGCAGAATTGCTAATATCTAGCGATCTAGACGGGAATAAATATATACTGACTGCACTGCAAAAATTTAGCTTCCACAGCCTGATGGAAAATGTGACTCTGTCCATCAGTAAGACGCAGCAAAATCTCACTAAGCAACTGTCAGGCGGTTTTTTTCCTGACAGATTTATTTCTGACTTCCTGTTTCAGAAGAAAAACTTCAACATATGGAATCAAATCCCAGCCCCGAGCCCATATTATGGAAACTTTAAATTCATGCCTACAACCCGAGTCCTTGATCTGTTCCAGTATTAATACAAGCTATCTCAGCTGTACAAACAGCATGTCTTCATGATAAATGCTAAACGCGAGTCAATCCCTCGATTTATTACTTGTTTTCTCCAAACGTGTCAATCAATGTCTCAGGCTGGACTCCCAGGCCGCTATTAGCAAGCAGCATGAGATGCATTCACGTCGGACTGATGTAGCTTATTTTCTGCTCTTTCCCTCTCCTATCGGTCCTAACATAAATGTACTCATTATGCCATTATATAATCAATTTACAGGAGAAAAGGGAATTAATCTTTGTTAATGAATCCGATGCATGCGCTTAATAGGGGAGAGAAGAGTGAATTCTGTGTTCGATATGGGTTACAGAGCCAGTGCAAGGAAACGTACTCTCATTGCCGTATCCATTGGCTAATTCACAGCATTAATCTTGTGTAACAATCTGTGCTAATACATTTACTCTGCTGAACATCTCAGTTTATCTGCTTCTTTCTTGTTCCTTCGGTGGAACTATAGAGTGCTGCTTTATGTCTTCAGTCTTAATGGCTACTTTTACTGAATTTAGTGTAATATAAGTGCATCGAGTAAGAAATAAAACACAACATGGTGTTTAAGAACAAAAATCAATGACAGGTGGGTGTGATGGTATGAACAACACTTCAAGAGGTTTTTATTCCTCTTATTCCGCAGCGGTTGGTCAATGCTAGCAATCTTTTATTACCTTAGCCAGGGATGTTATGTTTTTGCCAGAGTTTGTTTGTTTGTTTGTTTGTTTATTTTTCTGTTTTTGAACTGTTGTGAAAAAACTTACGACCTGATTTTCCTGAAATTTTCAGGGAAGGTGGGGACTGGGTCAAGGAACAAATGATTAATTTGATCGAGAAGAAAGAAGCAGAGAGACTGGCCTTCCTGGGTGGAGGTTTAGTTTAGGTTCTAGTTAATTTATGCATTTATTAATTTATTTAAAATGACTCGGCGGCACGGTGGAGCAGTCGTTAGCACGTTCGCCTTTGCGGTTTCTCTGTGGAGTTTGCATGTTCTCTCCATGCTTGCATGGGTTTCCTCTGGGTACTCCGGTTTCCTCCCACAGTCCAAAAGCTGCACAGCAGGCTAATTGGGTGTTCCAAATCGCCCCTAGGTGTGAGAGTGAGTGTGAATGATTATGTGGGTGTCGGCCTGCAATGGCCTGGCGAGCTGTTCTGGGTGTACCCCGCCCTCGCCCAGAGTCGGATGAGATTCCAGCGTCCCCGTGACCACAGCAGCATTAAGCAATCCAGCAAATGAGTAAGAGTGAGTGAGTTATAAATAATGTTCTGGAACATTCCTGTTGTCACTTATATTATAGCATCTATTAGTTAAGGGGAAGAGGCCACGGATATCGGGTCCGAGTCGAGATCAAGACCTTAGAGCACCGAGATGGAGATCAAGACTCTTCATTTTGATGCTGAGGCAGTCGAGAAAAGTCAGTCAAGCTTTGTGAGAAACAGAGACAAAGTCGAAAATGAGAAGAAAAAAAGGTCTTTTTTTAATGTGTACCTCTTTGGACTGTAGGAGGAAACCAGAGTACCCAGAGGAAACCCACACAAGCACGGGGAAAATGTGCAACATGGATTGAATAATTCTCCATATCATATTTCACCTTATTCAGTAGTTGCTTATTCTCCAGAGTGGATGATCCTTCAACTGAAGAAGCTGATAAATACCCCCGGTTTGTCGGGGTCAGTAGGAGCAGAACCGCCACACTTTAAAAGATGGAAAAATTGACATTCCGTCACTGGGACTTTACGCAACATCCAGCGCACCTACAGCGAATAATTGTTAACTAGAACTCAGGAGGTTTTGTATTAAAAGAGACATCTGAAAGCTTCAGAGCAATGTTTCAAATGCATAAATGATCTACATATCCTTCCTGTTTTATAAAAACATGATGCGCATGAATGGAAAGGTCAGCATTAACAGTCAAAGCAAGCGATACTCTGTTTCAAGCAGCCGCTGTTCCAATACCCTCGAAATTCTCAAAGGCCACTCAACCTCGGAGTTATTAAGAATCCTACCATGAACAAAACAGGCCTGGAAACATACACTGACCTTCATAGCTTCAGATATTGCCACTTTTTCTTTTAATAATTCAATTATGGCATTTTGAAAGCATTATTACATTTTTTCTATTCTTCTTGAAAAGGCCGAGGTTACTTTGTTAAAAACGTTTAATTGCGCGGTATTGCGGATCACAGGCGACTAAAACGCAAGAACAAAGACACATTATTCCCTCTTTAAAAAGCATGCTACGGTGGCCCTGAAGGTCCAAGCAAAACAATGTTTCATTTCAGATTACGGAAAGGGAAGGACAACAGCCTGTTTGTGATTGGACAGAGAGCTTGCTGACACTTGCATATCATTTCCTATTTCTAACTGCGCAGTAAATCGCAACTTTTTACGTACAGTGTTTGTGCACGAATTTCAAACTGTTTGTGATTGGATGGAACTCCAGTCAATTCATCCAGCGCATGTGTTTATGTTGGGTTGGTGATAGACAGGATCAGTCTGGCGCTGCTGTAATGGACCTTTATCATATCGTGTGTAGAATTTTGTCCAATCAGAACGGCTTATTTTCTCAGGCGCCCGCCTCCCACAGTTGTGGTGGAATACCACCTCACAAACACACACACAGATCCTGAAACACTGCAGAAGGCTCATTATTCTCTCATATTCTTTTTCCGTAGCCTAAAACCCAGACGGATGAGTGTATACGATGGATTAAATCATACAGCAGGCGCCACCCACCGCTGAATGTAAACAACATTAACAAACATAAGGCTGTTTGATTGGAGGTAAGCAAATAAATAAAAAAGGGTGTGTGTATATAAATATATATAATATGCTTTGTTTCTAGCTTTTAAACGAGGATCATAAACACTTCAGTTTATTTAGATGGATGTATTATCCAGAACTAATCAACTAATCAGCTGCGTCACTCAGTCGGCGGCCATGTTTGTTTATACAGTAAATGATTTCGAGTAAAAGTATGACCATAAAAATGTAGGTAGAACCTTAAATATACAAAAATATATAGCAAAACAAATAAAAATACAACACTACTCACCCTGCTTTATACGTGCAGCAAAGATTACACCAATCTGATGCTACAATCTGACTACAATTGAAAGTGTATCGGCATTGGTCATCCTTACAGCGAATCCGTGCGTATGTAATATATTTAAGTGATACAGATGATTATTTTAACATAAATGACCATAACTTGTTAATTTTATCCCATGGATTGCTAGCGGTGGTCTAGTTACGAGTGTTAGCAGCTTAGCATTCGTTTTTTACCTGGAACTGATGTCATCGTGTTGGGCGGAGTGAGACGTCACGTTCTAGTGACTCTGAGGACAAGAACGCTGCCAGAGATGAGGGTGACGGTGAATCCAAAATGGTTTACGCAGCCATTACGTTTTGCCGACTCGGAACAAAAAGAAACATTTTCTGTGATTTCTGCGCTTGTTGTTTGAGCAGCGCAGCACTGGAGGATAATGTGTCATGATGCACGGGGTCAGTGACGCAGCCCAGCCAATCCAACGAGTTCACGTCACTACCAGGCTGGAACAGCCAATCAGAAAGGCGGCATGTCCACCACATCCACCACACCACTGTGTCTCTCACGCTGTGAGAGAACTCGAACCCAGGACCTTCTTGCTATGAGGCGGATGTGCTGATCACTACACCACTATGTACACATACATATATATATATATATATTTATATATTGTATCCGATATTTTTTTCCTCAGATGTATATTTTATTTAATTTTATTTTTATTATATTTTTATTTTATTTTATTATATTTGTATTATATTTTTATTTTATTTTATTCTATATTTTTCCTATTTCTATCATTTGCCTTTATATAGATAATTATCTGATCTTTGCTCCTTGTTTTTTTGTTTCTCTCCTTGTTACCTGATCTCATTGTTTATTGTTTATTCTTTACATTCTGGACAGTCGTACTAAGCATTTCACTACATATTGTACTGTGTATAATTTGTATGTGATGAATAAATTTGAATTTGAATTTGAATTTGAATTTGAAAATGCCACCTTCATCAGCTTCATCAGTGTGGTCTTTGTTAAAACATTCCCCAATAATTTCTCTCTCCACTTCCATCCTTTGAGACGAACTACACAGTTTGGACCTTCAGGGCCGCCGTACCACGTACTTGCTTTTCTTTTTGATTATAAGAGCAGAACAAACCGCAGCCGGGTGGCGCAGTGGTTAGCACGTCTGCCTCACAGCAAGAAGGTCCTGGGTTCGAATCCCGGGCTCAGGCGTTTCTGTGTGGAGTTGCGTGTTCTCCCTGTGCTTGTGTGGGTTTCCTTTGAGTACTCCGGTTTCCTCCTACAGTCCAAAGGCATGCAGTTAGTCCAAGGCATGCTTTAGGCTAATTGTCTGCTTCAGATTGCGGCTGGGTGTGGCTGTGAATGGTTGCGTGTGTGTTGCCCTGTGATGGTCTGATGAGCTGTTGACCTAGAATGATTAAGCAGTTCGGCAAATGAGATGAGTGAGTGGTGAGTAATATTAGGTGCAGGGTTGTTTCTGGTCCGGACTGGACACGAGAATTACAGGACGTCCTTGATATTTATTTATTTCTACTCGTTTAACATGAAACACATCTATAGAAACACAATGGTGCTTTCTGTATAGTCCCTCCTTTTTCTTTATTTCTGTTTGGATAACCCAGTTTCGTTTTCATGGGAAAAGGAAGGAGGTGTGTGATTTTCTCCATGATTACAGCTTTAAATAGGGAGTCTATGTGTGTGGCGGAGCGAACCACTTGCTCTTTGGACAGGGGAGATATGCCTCCAGAGAACTTTCAGAATTTTTATGGATGGAAAAATCAGTCTCTCTGCCGATTTCATCTGCCAGCATTCCTAATTTATTACTTTAATTGCTTGGTAACTTAAAATGACAGACCCAAACATTTATTCCAGTCCAGATTTCCATGTTTTCCCCCCAAAGCCCCTTATAGGAACAGCGAGTAACCGATACCACCATTCTTTGGACAGTATTACAAACACCATGAGATTTACAGCGCTGTTGGATTCTTGATTCTGATTGGTCAGAAGGTGCTGATTAATGTTGTGGAACAGCAGGCCTCGGAGAGTTCCAGCTGCATGTTGTATCAGTCTCACATGTACGTTATGGTTTCTATAATAACAGCAGAGTACACAGCAAGTTGTTTGGGGGGAGGATCAACATAAACAGCGGGGGGACTGGTGTGGGAACTGGTGCATGGTGCACTCTCAAAGGTCCTGGGTTCCAGTTCCAGACTTGGGGAGGGTGTTTCAGTGTGGAGTTTGCATGTTATCCCCATGCTTGTTTGGGTTTCCTCCAGGGACTCCAGTTTCATCCCATGGTCCAAAGACATGCAGGTTAGGCGGATTGGCTGTTCCAAATTGCCCCTAGATGTGAATGGATGTTTGTCCCAGAGAACAGGTTCTACAGGGGGGTTTGCATTCATTCATCTATTCAGCTTTTTTGCCACACAGCTTAATCTAAACTAGGGTCTCATGGGAGGCTGAAGCCTATCTCAGCCGGCTTTATGCGAAGTCAGGGTACACCCTAAACAGCTCACAAGTTCATCGCAGGGCCAACACAGACACACAACCATTCACTCTCACACTCACATCTACACCTAGGGGCAATTTGGAACAGCCAGTTAGCCTAATGTGCAGGTACTTGGACTGTTGGAGGAAACGGGAATACCTGGATGAAACCCACGCAATCATTGGGCAAACTCCACACAGAAACACCCCCGCTGAGCCCAGGACTTGAACCCTGGACCTTTTTGCTGTGAGGCGGATGTGCTAACCACTTCACCACCGTGCATCATATAGTTCTCTTGAGAAAGTGTCTCAATGCATTATGGGTGCGGAATAGGAAGTGGGAGTGAGTGAGAAATAAACTATTAATAGCTGCTGTAATCCCATGATAATGACTAGCTCACTGTACGTCAACACAACAAACATTTTACATCTCGGAATGTCTAAAAAAGGCTCGTGTGGAGCCAGGAGCCTACCTCAGCCGACTCTTGGTGAATGCGTGGTACAGCCTGAACAGCTCGCTCGTCCATTGCATGGCCAACACACACAACTGTTCACACCCAGATCTAGGGGCAATTTGGAACGGCCAGTAAGGTTAATGTGCATGTTTTTGGACTGTAGGAGGAAACTACGCAAGCATGGGGAGAAGATGCAAACTTCCGTGGTTGCCCGGGCCTCGAACCCAGGACCTTCATGCCGTGAGGCGGACATGTTAACCACCATGCCAGGATTGAAATGCCTTCTGTTCGGAAGTACATTACAGCAGTTATAGAATCCCGGGGAGATGTATCCACATTGTCACACTGTTATGTGTGTTTAGCAAGTTGTTTATGTCCACGCCATGAGCCGTGTCCGCTGCTAATAGAATTGCAGGCTGACTCACCCCTGTGTAATCTGTTGCTAATTGCTAATGTGAAGTGGTTAAATATTCATGACCATTCGCACTGCTTCAACACCGTGCTTCTTTACTTCTTCAGCACAATCTGGATGGCATGGAGAGACGCACATTTCCATGATGCTGTGCACATTTAACACAGTTGGTAGAAATGGCCCATTAGCAAAGCCTGATATTTTCCCAGCTTTAAAATCCAATTTGGGAGTGTAATTGCAGTGAGTCAGGTTTCTGTTGCTGTTGTTGTTGTTGTTTGTTCTCCTTTCAGTGTGTGTGTGTGTGTGTGTGTGTGTGTGATGGTTCAGTAGAAAATGTAAAGTGAATATTGTGCACTTGAAACCTCAGTAGTGTGTGGAGTCTGAAGTCGGGAAGGTTTTGCTCAGTGAACATTAAAGTTGGGATTGTAAACTTTTTAGCTGTAGACACGAACTGTTATATTGTTTGAAATAATCTTCACACCCAGACTGCAATCAATAAATTATGAGATATAGGAACGGTTTGTGAACAAGAATGTTTCACCGATCAGTCTACGGTCATGAGATTTGCGTAGTGACTTAAAGAATATGAATAAACAAGAAGAATCAATGGGACGGAGCTGAAATGAGTTTCCTTTAGAGGGTGTCAGGGCTCAGCCTTAGAGATGGAGTGAGGAGCTCAGACATCAGGAGCTCGGGGTAGAGCAGCAGCTCTGAAAGGAATAAGTTGAAGTGGTTCGGGCATCTGATTAGGATGCTTCCTGGCTGCTTCATTTTAGAGGTGTTTTGACGCTGGACAGACCCTGAACTTGCTGGAGGGATCATCCTGTTTGGCCTTGGAACACCTCAAAAGGATAAGTGGAGGAAGATAGATGGATTGAAAAGGGTCCAAAAAGCACCCATCATCTGTGGACCTGTACTTCTGCAAAAACACGGACCAATCACTGCCTGGTGGTCCGCTGACAAATATCTAGTCAAATGCTCCCATGTCTCGTTGCTCGTGTGGGACGCTACCGTGCATGAACCAGCAGCTAGATCAGAGCTCATGCTTGTGGAATGGAGGGGCCTGGCTTTAAACGAACCCCCCGGGCAGGTGAAAGGTTTAACCAAAGTCTTCAGGAGATGCGACTTTTAATATTCTTCTAGCTTTCCAGATTACCAACACTGGCTTTAACGCTCGAGCCGGCAAGATGATACACAACGGTTAATTGACCTCATCTCTCATCCTTTGCCCTCTGAAACCAACTCCATGAGCAAAAGGAAATTCATTTAATGGGTCTAATTTGTTGCAGACTCATGAGACAATAGCTCTCAACCACCACCACCACCCCCCCTAACCACCCCTCCCCCCACCCCCCAATCATATATTCTTTCTTGCAGTTTTGACGGAGTGAGTGTTTGAAGTGGAAACTCTGTCAAAATGTGACCAAAAACCAGAGTGCATGCCCTCAGGCAGTCGCTGGAAATTGCATGTGCTTTACATGAAGATGATCCCCCAGAACCCCCCCCCCCCACACACACACACACACACACTCCAAACCTATCATTTCTTTTTTTTTTTCCATCTCCTCATTTCAAAAAATTGAATCTCGACTTGTTCAGGTGGTGTCCGATAGACGTGCCTTTATTAGCATTCTGAACAGGAGCAGAGGGACGAGTGTGCAGCACACAGCACCTGTACACATGTGCGCACAACCAGAACTGAAATCAACACCTCAATCAGCACCACCCTGTTTCTAACCAAAATGTGTGTGTGTGTGTGTGTGTGTGTGTGGAGGCGGATCAGCCAGTCATTTTCGTTCATCATGTTTCGCAGACTGATGAAAGCTCCAGAGATAACCCCCCACCAGCCCCCATCGCCCCCACCCACCCTTACCTCCCTCACAAGACCACTTCAGGCTGATGAAGAGAATTAACAGACTGTGAACACATCACGTTTTAGGTCGATTACTAACCTTGGGGAAAGACAAAACAACCCACTCCTATGGACAGGAAACTGGGCCAGATGCTGCGTTTGCACCAGACGTGGGCACTGGAGGTTGTGTGAAGTAAGGAACGAGTATGATTCCTGTTAGGTAGGAGAGGTAAGATGAGAGGATCATGGAATGAAAAGAAAGTAAGGCCCAGAAATGACCAGGGATTACTGTTGAGTTCTGCTTAAGGAGTGTATGAGTGTGAGTAATCCCAGTAGCAGTCTGAAGCAATAAGCAAAAATCTAGATGAGATGAAAGCAATGACATTTGATTTGAGTTGGCCTGGATACGTCTAGACTGAAAAAACTTGATGGAATTTCGCGCAATGCTAGGCGGCGCGGGCGTGTAGTGCTTAGCACATCCAACTCACAGCAACAAGGTCCGGGGTTCAAGCCCCAAGTTGCGAGAGCGTTTCTGAGTGGAGTTTGCATGTTCTCCCCATGCTTGCGTTGGGTTCCTCCAGGGTACCCCGGTTTCCTCCCATGGTCCAAACACATGTGTGTTAGGCTACCTGTCTTGTCCAGATTGCCTCTTGGTGTGGGTTTGAGTGTGAAAGGTTGTATGAGTGTGTGTGTGGGCCCTGTGGAGGTCTGCCGAACTGTCCAGAGTGACAGAGTTGCCCAGAGTCGGTTGAGATAGGCTCCTGCCTCACCACGACTCTATGAGTTAAAGCGAACAATGGTAGAAAAATAAGGGGAATTAGCTAGGAGTACCACAGATATCCTACACGGATGTTTGATGGAGAGCAAAATTTCGTGGTTCGTTCTCGCTTGGCATGCATATTTTTTCAGACCATGTTCGTTCCTCGTCCTGTACTTGTCAGTTTGGATCCGTTGATGTCCCACTGACCTGACTTGTAGCTGGACTACGAGGGAACAAGAGGTATGGTGGACATAGGCCTCATATTCAGCAGACAATTACTGATAAGGAGCGCATGGAAACTGATGGAAATGGGGTAAACCCAAATCTACCATGCCACTACCTACCGTACATGTAACAGGTCTTCACCGGGTCCGAAACAGTACATCCTCTGGGGTATGCAACAGTACAGTACATCCTCTAACATAAATCCTTTAAAAATCCCTTAAAATGTTTTTTTATTTTTTTATAAAATTTAAAATTTTTATTTTTTATTTTCTTTAGAAGGTTTTTCTTCTAAAATTTTAATTATTGTTCTTTTGTTCTTGCTGCTTTGATACATTACTCTTTACATTTGGACAGTTGTACTAAGCATTTCACTACATATTGTACTGTGTATAATTTGTATGTGTATCTTGAGAGTCTAGAGCAGCAACAGAGACGACTCTTGATGACCCACCGGTTAATTTTCTTTCACAAAGTTTCTATCTGTAGAACATCCGTTTAGACCGTCCGGTGGGAAGGGACTGCTGTCTAAGGAATGAACCGATTTAAAACTGATATTAATAGGAGCAGAACCTTTTTTGGGTACGAAACTCCCATGCCAACTGTGTCTGGAAGAGAATCCCACAGGATGGGAACTTAGGATCGTTTTTTTTTAATGAAACTCTGAATGAAAAAAAGACTAATATAACATATTTTAACAGTTCGAATATATTCAGCTTTTATTTATTCTATATTTCTATATCCTTGCCTAGTCAGGGTCGTGGGGGTTTAAATAAGAGTACCAGTTTATTTTTGGAATTTTGGAAAATATAAAGCAAGTAGGTGCGAAGATAATAATAGCTGGATGAGTGGGTTTTACAAAGCCGTGCACACGTCTCCACTCGAGTGATGTAGATGAGGTGGAGAATCTGCCAGAGCCAGAATCTGCACACTGTACTGACAGTGCTGACATTTCTACCTCTGTTTCTATTCCTCTGGGTGTTCTGCAGTGTTCCCCAGGGCGTGATGATAAAAAGCTAAATAAATAGGTAAACAGTTAAACAAACAAACAAACATATAAAGAAATAAATGTTTTTATTTTACGCTATAACCACTTTGTGTTAAAATCCAAATATTGATGGTAAAGAAAACAAATAAATACATAAGTAAATAAATAAAAAGTTGGACAGACAGACAGACAGACAGATAGACAGATAGATAGATAGACAGGCAGACAGGCAGACAAATTGATAGACAGATAGATAGAGGGGTGGACAGACAGATATATGGATAGATGGATAGATAGGTGGATGGATAGATAAAAAAAAACAACAAATGAATAAACAAACAAAATCAATAAATAATCAATTCCAGGTCAGGACAAACCCACTGCTTCCAATTAAAATAAAAAAACTGAATGATGGATAGAAGCAAGCAGACAGACTGATAGATAGAAAGATAGCAAATAAATAAATCTACAAATAAACAAACAAAGAAGAAATTAATTAAATAAATAAATGCATAGGCTTACTTCTTGTTTAGGCTGTACTCACGTTGGCTTTAAATTGAAGTATAGATATGAATAACAAACAAACATAGGCAGAATGAATTCTAGAAAGAGTACCAGTTTAGGCCACACCCACTTTTACATAATACAGATACGACTACGTGGAGCACTTAACAGAAAACTAAATACGAAATGTGTTGAACAGTACGGCAAGCTGAGCACCCAAATCTGTCCTTTAAATATAAAAATCAATTAATTTAAAAATAGTGACTGAAGGGGGTTTATTTTCCGTATTAGAATTTCAAATCTGTTTCAGTTTACGCAGCTAACACTCCGGTTCTCTTTCATATACATCACAGTTCACTTCAGCCTCCAATCTGGAGTGGGATCTATCATATAATGGGGGACCTGTGGAAATGTCCTGGGCCTGTCAGGCAGCGCCGTGGCGCCTCAATGTCAACCTCCGAAACACAGCTTGGCAATAATGGTCCACAGATGTACAGACGAGCCCTCAGCAAGGACAAGGCCAGACTTTAAAGGGAACCCAATTAATCGTCCGATCCGTCTTTCCTCCTTACGATTCCGTTTCTACAGGGACAGATGAAAAGGTCAATTATACTTTGAAGTTGGATTGAACGCTGTCAGGAGAATTCGGGACGGTGGGGGTTGCCTCCCCCCACCACACCCCCATACCCCCCCCCCCACCCACCCCTTTTCTTCTTGTGCTCAGAATCTAAAATCCATTCATTTTCTTCCTGAAGTGCAAGACAAACACTGTGTAATGGGAATTACAGAGGCAGAGTAATGACAAGCTTTCTGCTTAGTTTACTCAATTCACCTAAAACAGAGGACATTAATTGACACAGTTCTAGCCTTCTTTTTTTCCAAGCATCGTGGGAGTTAGGCTGGCTGGTTGGCTGGTCTCGTATTGCAGTTGTGCCACTCCGCCTCATCATTTTTGACTAATTGAAGCAGCTGCTTTTTATGCATACATGATGTATTTGTGCAAGTATTCAACAGAGAGTCTGTGAGAACATTACTTGTCATGTCTAGCTGTTATCTCTCTCTCTCTCTCTCTCTCTCTCTCTCTTTTATCACACTGGCACACTCTGACAGTAAAACAACATTGTTTGCTATTACTGTTTATTCGTCATTCTGGAACAACATTTCCATTTCTTTCAAAAATTTTGCTCACCAAACTCTTAGTCCTACAACGGTTGAGCCTATTGGCTCATCAGGTCGGAGCTTTTCCCTGGTTTCTGTAGCTTGGCTCCTCCTGAATGGGATGCTGGTCCATCGCGGTACCTATTTATTTACTGCTGGGTGGACAGAGGCACATTTGTGGTTAAGACCTTGCCCAGGGGTCAGACGGGGATTTGAACCCACGACCTCTCAATCATGAGCCGAGCACCCTAACCACTGGCCCCAATGGGTCATGGCCCATCATCATCTTAGCCAACTCTGCACAAAGCCAGGGTACACCCCAAACAGCCCCCAAGTCCATTGCAGAGCCAAAGCACACACACTCACACCTATTGGAAATTTGGAACAGCCAGTTACCTTGATTTTCATGTTCTGGGAAGAGGAAATTAGAGTTCCCAGAGGAAACCCACACAAGCACAGAGAGTACATACAAACTTAACCTCACCAATCCCGGGACTCGAACACAGGACTTTGTTCCTGTGAGGCAGACGTGCTCACCACTACGTCACCGTGCCGCTCATGAGAATATTATTTTTGCTCCATTGCACTGAAAATGTGTAACTCAGCCAATTGCAGAAAATCGACCTAATAGCTTTATTATGTCTGCGATGGCCTGGCAAGCTGTCCAGGGTGTCCAGAGTCGGCTGAGATGGGTGTTACCTTCCCGGTGACCCTAATTAGGATTAAGAGCTTCAGAAAATGAACAATGAACGAACTTTATTATGTGTGTAATTTATTAATAATGATAGATTATTCATGATACAATTTAAAGATCTGACATTATCCCCATTATCAGACCTTTATTTTTTATTCCGGACACCAATGGAGCGCTGAAGTTCTCTTCCGAATCCAAAAACCTCCACAGTTCTTCAGGAAGCTGCTTCCCCCCATGTACCTCCCCCTGAAACACTGATTTTGAGTGTGAGTGCTGGACTGCCTGTTTGGCTTCCTCCTCCCATTTATGGGCTTATAGAGAGCAAATAGATGGCCTGCATCACCATAGGATATGAAATAGGAAAGAGCTATTGTGAGATTAACTGTACAAACAGATTCATCAAGAAATCTTACTGACAGACTACTGAAAGTTAAAAAAGAGAAAAGCAAGTGAGTTGTTTTATGATGTAGCCTGACTACAACCTTCACAATTCTTCATAAATTACTGTTAATAAAAAGACTATTTACTCACTCACTCATTTGCCATAATGATTAATCCTAATAGGGTCACGGCGAGGCTGGTGCTGGTGACACGAGGCCAAGGTGAGGTACACCCTGAACAGACTATTGCAGTGCAACACACACAACCATTCACACTCACACTCACACCTAGGGGCGATTTGAAACAGCCAGTTAGCCTACTGTGCATGTTTTTGGACTGTGGGAGGAAACCGGAGTACCTGGAGGAAACCTAGCAAGCACAAGATAAAAAAAAGAAAAAGTGGTTCATGCTCATGGTGTGTGGCTATCAACCTGGAGACCACGAGTTCGAATCCATCAATATATATGCAGCCATCTGCAGTCAGGAGTCCGTGGGAGCTGATTGTCTTGGGAGGGGTAGCATACGTTCACCTTCCTGTCACTCAAAGTGATCACTAACCAATCCTGACCTGCAGTTATCATATCTATACAGCTGAGCAACTGAGGGTTAAGGGCCTTGCTCAAGGGCCCAACAGTGAACAGTGGGGATTGAACCGTTGACCTTCAGATCAGTAACCCATCACTTTAACCACTAAGCCACCACTGCCCTGTATATAGTTTATCATATCAAGGTGAACTGGTACTTGCCTACTCAACATCTCAAGCGGGTACCACTGGTTACAGAAAGCCTATATATTCTTTCACAGCTACAGTGTGTGTCAGAACACTTTACCTACTGATACAAACCATGCGTTTTTAATAGGGTTGCCAGATCATGTCTCAGAAAACAGGAGTTCTTGAAACACACACACACACACACACACACACACACACACACACACACACACACACACACTCTTTATCTTATCTTTTTCTTTACTTGGTATGGAGCAACTGTGTGCACACAGCTTCCTCTGGGATCAATAAATTATTCTGATTCTGATTGGTTCTGATTCTATGTGAAGGTCCACATTTCCACATCAACTCCTCTATTCTACCTTCTGATACCCCAGAAGTTTTGCCCCATGCCAGAGATCAGACTATAAAAATAAGGCCCAGACATAACCAGCTTGTCTCCCTTCTCTTAGTAGTACAGTAGTTTCTCTTGGTAGGCTACAGATATTCACACTACACACACAAATCCCCTTGTTGACTGACGCATCACTTTTACAGTACAGTTATGGGTTAGCGATCAGTGCCAACCTCATAAAAAGGCCTACAAACGAATCTCCACAAGGAAGAGCTTTGAGTTTGGAGTTTGGTTCAGAGCTTTGAATTTGGTGGCTCGCTGGTGAAGTGTCACCAAGTAGGACGACTTCGGATTCCAAAACGCCGCCCAGTAAAAAAAACAACAACAACAACAACAGAAAAGCAAGCTATACCAGCATGAATATTAAAGTTTCAGCAGAATATGTTGAAAACTGCTGGAGGAGAAGCCTTCTGATGGATAACAGCTTTTATCTACTTGCGCAATCCCATTTATTAAAGAGCTGAGCTGAGCCGTGTCAGAATATAGAGCAAAATCAAGCAAACAAGGTAACGGTAATGTATCCTGTGTCAATACAATAAAGACAGAGCCATTTAGTTTCCACTTAAACATCTTCTTTCTCTGCATACACTTATATTGGGCAATAATCTTCTAATATTATTAAAGTTTAAGCTTAAATATGTCTAAAAGTCGCTGTATTGCTGGCTGCAGTTTCAACAAGACAAACTATTTCCACTTAATCATATATAAAACCCAGACTGTGTGGATAATGGAGACTTAATTGTATAATAGCAGTTTAACAGTCTACGTCTCTCCAAAGTGCAAAATACGGATATGTTTTAGCAGTTGTGGAGTTTATAGTTCAGATATCAGTACATTAGTCAGGACGTGACTATACAGCATGGCTTCACTGAATAAATATTATTATTATTATTATTATTATTCACTCATTTATTCATTTTCTAAGCCGCTTAATCCTAATTAGGGCTGCAGGGAGGCTGGAGCCCATCTCAGCCGACTCTGAGTGAAGGCGGGGTACACCCTGGACAGCTCGCCAGGCCATTGCAGGGCAACACACGTACAACCATTCACACTCACACCTAGGGGTGATTTGGAACAGCCAGTTAGTCTACTGTGCATGCCTTTTAACTTGGGAGGAAACCAGAGTACCTGGAGGAAACCCATGTAAGCACTGGGAAAATGTGCAAACTCCACACAGAAACGCCCGAGCCTGGGACTCGAACCCATAACCTTCTTGCTGTGGAGTTAACTTGCTAACCAATACACCTCTGTGCTTCCCCTTCACTTGAAGTATTATAGTTGATAGTATAAATAAGGTGTAATAAAGAAAAATCTGGCAACCACGTGACGGTGGGACAGAGCACTCATGAAGTTATTTCTGGTTTAAGCCACCAGAGAAAAGGGTGAGGCGGATAACCTGTTGAAGTAGCAGTTATCACCGGTGAGATTAGAAAGCATGCTGTACATTTATATCCAATTATTTTTCACTTTTACATCGGGTTAAGGTACAGGGTCGTCCACGATGTCCCTACAGGGTGAAAAGTCCAACAGTAATGGGTGGTGGTGGTGGTGGTGGTGGCGGATGAGTATCCCAGAAAAAGAAAATGACACCATGCTTTGGGGTGAAGAGGAATTCTGGTGTGTTACACAAGACTGACAGTTAATGTGTAGACAAAGCAGTGGGTGGTGCACTGGGTGGTGTAAGTGGTGGTGCACTGGGTGGTGTAATAAGTGGTACACTGGGTGGTGCACTGGGTGGTGCAAATAGTGGTGCACTGGGTGGTGTAATAAGTGGTACAGTGGGTGGTGCACTGGGTGGTGTAATAAGTGGTACAGTCGGTGGTGCACTGGGTGGTGTAAATGGTGGTGCACTGGGTGGTGTAATAAGTGGTACAGTGGGTGGTGCACTGGGTGGTGTAAATGGTGGTGCACTGGGTGGTGTAATAAGTGGTACAGTGGGTGGTGCACTGGGTGG
>JAOUQZ010000004.1:23951669-23964098 GCA_028564935.1 Neosilurus hyrtlii
GTGTGTGTGTGTGTGTGTGTGTGTGTGTGTGTGTGTGTGTGTGTGTGTGTGTGTGTGTGTGTGTGTGTGGAGGGTGACAAGAAAAAAAATCACTAATTGCCTATTATTGATTCTACTATAGTGCATATCATACAGTCAATTACAGTCTATCTATCTATTCATCTATCTATCTATCTATCTTTTTTAAGTTTCCCTTTGTTTCACCGACAGACAAATAGATAGACAGACAGACAGACAGACAGACAGATAGAAAGATAGATAAATAGATAGAGGGACAAACAAATAGATAATTACCACTACTTTGCTTTAGCATCTGTCTGTTTGTATATCCCTCTATCTATCTATCTATCTATCTATCTATCTATCGATCTATCTATCTATCCATCCATGAAGTTTCCTTTCAATAAACATATAAGTAGATAGACAGACAGACGTATGGATGGACAGACAGACAGAAAGACAGATAATTCCCTCTACTTTTACTTGAGCATTTGTCTGCCTGTCTGTCCCTCTATCTATCTATGAAGTTTCTCTTTGTTAAACATATAGACAGGGACTGACGGATGGACGAACAGAGGGACAGACGGATGAATATATTGATAGAGAAACAGACAGATAGATAAAGAGATAAATAGATCTATAATGATGTATCTGACCTGTCAGTTTATCGGCTGTTGATCTTGGATGAGTTTCCTCCTCTCGTAACACAAAGACAACAACATAATGTAATATTGCAGTGAAATTTAATGTTAATAATCGAGGAGTATCAGAAAAGCCCCACAGCACACTAACACAATAAAGAGTGGATGGAGGAACGGAACAGGTAACTTAGTTATGCTAATTGCATTTGGCTTGTAATAGTGCATCTTTCCATCCAGGGTAATACTGTAGGAAAGAATAAGATCTCCTTTCTGCAGTGTGTGTCAGATATCTGACATACAGGATTAGGGCAAGAGTGTGGGAAGCAGGAGAAGAAAGAAGTGAGTGTTCTTCTGTGGAAAACAAGAATATTCCTTCATCTGGCCTGTGGAGAATTGTTCAGCTATGAACGGGAGCAAAACAAGTCAGAGGGTCCTTTAAACGCTCCTGTAATTTCTGGGTTATATACCCAACATTTATTGTTGTCTGCTTCTTCATTTTTTATTTTTTGTTCTGTTTGTTTCTTAGCAGGATTATGCAAAAATTACTCAGCTGACTTTTACCAAACTCAGTGGAGGGACAGAGAATGTTAGATGGGCCTGGTAAGAACCCAGAACATTTTGGAGCAGAATTTATTAAAGGCTTTTTAACATGCATTTATTAAAGGATTTTTTTTTTCGGTTAGCATAACTGCGTTAAAACTACTCATCTAATTTTCATCAAACTCAGTGGAGGGGTGGAGGGGTGGGGCCTAAGCCTGGAAGGAACCCATTAAATTTTGGAGGTGTGAGATCATGTTGAAGAAAAATCCTGAATTTCCAAAAAATTCCTACCTTTAATTGACATGGGGTAAAATGTCCCCACTAGGGGGAGACATTTCATTATTATCATGCCAAGCTATAATAATCCATTTGTGCCTAGTGGAGGTACTTTGAACTCTATGAGTGACCGTCTGGTCCATTGTTCATTCATTCATTTATTTTCTTAGCTGCTTAATCTTAATTAGGGTCGCGGGAAGGCTGGAACCCATCTCAGCCGACTCTGGTGAGGGCGGGGTACACCCTGGACACCCTGGGCTCACCAGGCCATCGCAGGGCAACATGCATACAACTATTCACACTCACTCTTACACCTAGGGGTGATTTCGAACAGCCAGTTAGCCTACCGTGCATGTTTTTGGACTGTATGAGGAAACCGGAGTACCCGGAGGAAACCCACACAAGCACATGCAAACTTCACACAGAAACACCCTGAGCCTTGAAATCAAACCTGGGACTTTCCTGCTGTGAGGCGAACGTGCTAACCACTGCGCCACCGTGCCGCCTCGATTTATTGTTGTTGCCATTTTTTTCCATTTTTGCTGTTAGCAGACTGGCGAGTGTGGGAGGTTTCTGGAGAAGTAGGTGCTTTTGTTCACAATGCAAACTGCAAACGAGTCGATCCTGATGCGTAAACCCATCACAGACTGCATTACGCATGGCTTCTAGTTTGACCCGTGGCCCGCGTGTCAGACTCCATCTCTCATGCGCAGATTAAGGAAGAGAGATGTGGATCTGCAGTCTCAGGCAAATGTCAATGTATAATAACCATGCAGCTCTGCATTCTGTCCTTATCATGCAGTGGAGAAGTGCAGATAGCTACACTAAGCTCTCCTGCACTGGTGATGGAGGCTCTGAGGCCCACCATTAATCTTTCATTGGCTTCAGTGACATGAGCCAAGTGGCTTAGGAAGGAGAGAGAGAGAGAAAGAGAGAGAGAGAGAGAGACAGAGAGAGAGAGACAGAGAGAGAGAGAGATAATCAAAAATGAATGCAAATCTCAGCACTAAATTAATATTGATGCTGACACAACTGGACTTTTTTCCCTTCATTCTTTCTGGCATTATGTTAAATTTGGGGAGGAAATAAGCCTCTTTCTGTTCAGGGCTTCATAAGTTTCTTTAATATAATCATCAGAATATTCACACAATAATTTAGTTGCAAATCTGAATTCTGGCCACAAGCCAAGGACTGTATGATGATGTTAGAAGCTTTCCAGAACAGAGAAATGTTGTCTTGAAGAAATTATTGATCTTCTAGGAAATTTTCATACTATGGCTTACTATTCTGTAATTCGAATATGGCAATATATTCATTTGCAGAAGCCAGTTGTGTGTTTAAAGCTCAGGAACATTTATATGGATATTTGTTTTCATGCATAGTGTAAAATTCCATTTGGAACTTTCTGTATTTACCTGGCAACACTTAACAGACTCATTCATTTGCTAAATGTGTTTAATCCGATTTGGGTCGCGGGGAGGCTGGAGCCTATCTCAGCCAACTCTGGGGGAAGGTACACCCTGAACCATCATAGGGCCAATACACACTCAACCGATATGGGCCAACATAGGACTCCTAGGGGCAATTTGGAACAGCTAATTGGCCTAATGTGCATGTCTTTGGATGGTAGGAGGAAACCAGAGTACTCAGAGGAAAACCAGGGTACGATATTTTACTATTCTATTCTTTAAAATTTAATTAAAACATGGTCACATACTAAAAATAAAAAATGTATATACTTAATTTACTTAAGTAAGCTGTCTCATTATTGTTACTGTAAACATACAGAACCAAAACAAGGTGTAGAGCAGATGAATGAGAGATACGAAGCCCATGAGCTGGGGTGGTTTCACCAGGAAACCTTTATATTCATCCAGCATGACGTGGTAATGGAAAATAAAACACAGGCTGGATCTTCACTAGTAAATGGGGAACTTTAAGCACTGATGCCCTTTGACCTCTCTCTCACCACTCTAACCTTAAGGCCACAGTCTCCTCCCAGTCTCGGCCCTCTGGAGTTTAGTCCATATACCCAGCCCTGTTTCCGCTGCGTGACCAGCCAGCCTCCTCCCCCTCCGTAGGCTTGGCGTGAGCTCGCATTTGTTTATTTTTATTGTGTCTTACTCGTGAGGCAGGCTTTGATCGCACCACACGGTGTGGACCAGCAGCCCTGCAGTGCCCAGGTGCCGAGTGAAGCCATTTCCGTTGGGGCCTAATTTTCCCCCCGCCGGCACAGTTGCCTTTTTGTTGAGGTTGAGCACCCGACCCGGACTCCACATCCTTTCTCAGAACGTTGTCAGAGACTGATGGGAAACACTACACTGATGTAGAGAGTGCACACAAAGCTAAGTCAGTCTTATGTAAGCCCAAATGTTGGCTTTAGGTCATTCCAGCCCATATGGCTCTACCATTAGAGATAAGAGACGTACTGTATGAATGGGCTTCAGATGTGCTTGTAAAAAGTTACGATTCATATCTTTTCAAGTACTTGTGACGCCATGACAGGCAATCCCAAGTCACGACTACCTGCTTTAGACCTTCTACAATACAGAGTATATAACATGATACAAAAAGCTTCAGATTTATCCTGATCGTTCCTTTTCACGAGCTATGTGATGTATCTTATTCCAAAGCCAAAAGCTCGTAATCTTCCATCTTGTTTCAATCCGACGGCTGTCGAGCCTTCATGACTTCATTGTCATCCATGATGCCAAAAGTTGAGGTTTAACGTCAAGGTCCACTGATCGACACAGTCACCTCCAAAGCTGCGCCGCACATCTGGTCAAAGCTCCGAAAGAAAAGAAAAGGAAAAAAAAAAAAAAAAAAACAAGCTCCCACCCTGTTCGCTACAGTATTTTAGTGGTTACCTTGTTAGATTATGTTACACCGCACCGCTTAACCCACTTGTACAAACAAGTAACATGGTAAGTGCTCGAGCAGTTTCACACTCCTTAAGAATTAGTTGCAGAAAGAGAAAGGAGGAAATTCACATAACTCTGTGGAGCATGTCATGTGCAATCATCTTTAAGCCCGTTTTGTAATTTAGGAACTAGCACTTTTGCTTTTATAGTATCTCCAGAGAGGGCTTTTTGTTTTGAATTATGGAGCAGGCTGAGGCAGGAGTGAAAACCGAGCCGGGGGAAGGCGGCAGCGGCGGTGGCGGCGTCTCGGACACTCGGGCCGCATTCCCATCGGAGACAGCTCTTGTCGGGACCACCGTGGAGGATCCTGCCAGCTTTCTTGCTAGATTAGACCCTCCGATCCTCCTCCACAGGAAGGCAGTACTGTGCTCTCACTGGCCTGACTTTAACTCTTCCACCTTGACTTCATTTACAGGCTGTTTTCAGCAGGGGTTGGGGTTGGGAATGGAGTGGGTTGGGGGTGTCGTCTCTCTGCTGATGTTATCTTTTGATCCCTGTCTCGCCTGTTCTTTTTTTTTCAGCTGTAAAAGTGTTTATATTAAAGCATATGGAGGCTCGTCCCCTGGGAGCTGTAATAACACTGCATCAGGCCTGCAAAAGAACGAGAGGAGATGTTAAGTCTGGAGGAAATAAAACGAGGCCGGAAAATTATATGTCTGTATGTCAGGATAGAAATACGCGAAAGTAGTAGAGAGGTGTTAAGCTGTCCTCTGGGTAGTCTTAATGAAGAAGACATTCTTCAGATCTGGGCTCGGTATCAAAGTAATTGTTTCAATAGTCGAGATTTTAAGGGAAAGCCGTTTCTTTTATTCTCATGTGGTGCTGGCATAAAAATCAAACAAGATCATCCAACTATGCCCTTTTTCCAAATTTAATGTAAGAATCTTTCAATTAAATGTGAAACAGGTCATACTTTTTATTGGGGCGTATAAGGATATATTCTCGTAGGTTTAACAGCTATTCCATGACCTCAAGTCGAATATCATCATGAGGCAGAGCCGAGCAGGCTATCAATCACATCCGATGAGAGGGAGTAGAATATTGTTTTATTCTGTCATCTTAGTATGGCACTAGTACTAGTTAGCATAGGGCTAGCTATTTAGCTGAAGGCCTGTAGTCTAGTTATAGCATTTGGTGAAAAAAAAAATTGTCAAATGAATAATACACGGTGCCGCAGTGGTTAGCACGTTCGCAAGAAGGTCCTGGGCTCGATTCCCTGGCTCGAGGTGTTTCTGTGTGGAGTTTGCATATTCTCCATGTGCCTGTGTGAGTTTCCTCCGGGTACTCTGGTTTCTTCCCCCAGTCCAAAAACATGAACAGTAGGTTAAAAGGCTGTTTGAAAATCGCTCCTAGGTTTGAGTGTGAGTGTGAATGGGTGTGTGTTGCCCTGAGATGGTCTAGCAACCTGTTCAGGGTGTACCCCACCCTCGCCGAGAGTCGGCTGAAATGGGTGCCAACCTCCCCGCGACCCTAATTAGGTTTAAGCGGCTTAGAAAATGAATGAATGGATGACAATCATACTATTAAATTTATTCTTTTGTAATAACAAAAAGTTTTGTTGCTTTTCATGGAGTGCTGGTTAGCACAAAGCTAGGTGATTAGCTGAAGGCCTGTAGTCCAGTAGTATTTCAGTAATCTAATCACATTTGGTGGGGGGAAAAAAGTCACATTTGTAAAATAAATAAATAAACAAATACATAAAAACTTATTATAAAAAACTTCATTTCCATATTTTGCTGCTTTTCATAGATTTGATTAACATGGAATTAGCTAGTAAGTCACCAAACCCTGTCCAATCCTCTTAAAAATGTTCTTCCTATCAAATTCTTTAATTGTATATTGTGTTGTTTTTCATGGAATTAGAATGAAAAATTGTTGGCAGCACTTCCAGTTTGCTAGCAGAAGCTGGCATTACAGGAACTTCTGGTTTCCTGAAAAGTTGCGTTTGGTAAAAAAATAAATAATAATAATAATAAAGGCTGAAGATGCTTAATTCTTGAAAAAGAAAATACAAAAAGTGTTTTTATTATAAAATACTTTAGCTTTGAACGGGTGAGGACGATTTCTGTTTTATTCTTTTTCTTTAACATTGAGGTCACATTATATGAGCTGATATTCTAACCAGGAGCAGATTCACCAATCAGAGAACAGAATTGCTAATATCTAGTGACCTAGGATAGAATATATATATATATATATCCAGACCTAATTCCTTTTAAGGGTTCCTTCAGCTTGTAAGTGTACAGCATGTGCAGTACAATCATGCGCTATCCTCTATTACGATCCTTTTATAATAATCCTGGTATTATTACAGTGAAATATATACGCACATCACAGCTTTGTTTAAAGAGTGGCAGAAGCAGTGGAATGGAAATAAGTCACCTGTGTTACAAAGGATGTTACGCAAACAGTCAGCTCTGAATTATCGACCCTACTGAAATGTTGTGTGGAGAATAACTTTCTTTTTTCCATTCGATGCCGCTTGCAGAAAGGGAATTATAATGTCTCCATGGGTGACCTCCAAATATTACCATTGATGTCTGTGCAAGTGAATAGTGGATTGGTGCGCAATAGGTGAATATTACATCCTCAGGCATGGGGAAGCAATCCTATTAAAACACACCATGGAATGTGCCAGATCTCCACTTTCACTCTTTCTCTCTTCCTTTCTCTCGCTCATTCGGTTTTTTCCCCCCCAAACTTGACTGGCAGGTATGAGGGCCCCCACGGTTCGGGATGCTTCAAGCTGTCAATCAGGCCTCCACATCGCCCTGCAGGTTGCTTCCTGTCTCCCAGCATTCCTGTGTAGTGCTAATGCTAAAAAACGAAAACGGCTTGTTTGGCGAGGCGTTAGCATTTTTAGCATTTTCCCCTCCCGGTGGATGAGGCTGTATTGATGTGGCCTGCTCAAAGCGGAATTTTGATCTCATGAGGGAAAATGAATTAAAAATAAAAAAGAAAGAAAGAAAGGAAAAGGAAAAACATTAAGGAGTGATTTTGTTTTGGAATAATTCAACAGCGCAAGAATATGAAAATATACCAGAAGGCCAAAAACAAACTATCCCTTTCAAAACAGTGAAACAGTAGCTCTCAGGAATGGCAACAAAAGCACCGCCTCGTAAAAACAAACACAGGCCCTAATTTATTTAACAAATTTTAGACTCAAATGTTGTTTTTATTCCAGATCTTTATCTCTCATCCGTTTGTAATAAGAAAAACATTCTGTAACTTTATTATGCGTTCTTTCCTGTAATGCATACCGGTGACCCTCTTTAGCATGGACGGAATTAGCGTCTGAATAAAACCCTGTTGAACTTTTTTATTTATTTTTTTTTTTTACGGGTAGTGAGTGAGTGGGTTGATTTAAAAAAAAAAAAAAACGAAAATCCTCAGCAGTGGAAAGAGGGACTGTTTGCCAGAAGAGTTCGCCTCTATATCATTTCGGTTCAGATAAACGGAGCTGACAGGAAACAGTTTTGTTATACACAGCGTACAGGAAGATGGAGGAGTGCCAGTGATTGCTGTTTTCCAACCACTGTATTATCGCAGAGGAGCTGGAGGATGATAGTTCTGCCCTGACATACACTAACCAGGATATTTCTTTGAATCACATTGCACTTCATCTCGAACACACGATTCGTACAGCGAGTTAAGTGCACATAAGGAGGAGCCATTTCAATCATCCGAATGGGCCTCCTAGAAAGACTTGCGTGAGGCACAAGACTGAGTGAAGAGAACTTTTCCAATGCAAATATTGATATCTCTTTTGAACTGAAGTCATCTGTTTCTGAATAGGGTCCACATACTTTATTTATGCTTAAAGGAAAACGCTGGAAAAACGCTTTTAACCTGAGGCCAATTCTTCCCATCTGTTTCATTCATTTTTTTTTTTTTACTAGAAAAAAAAACCGATTGAAATCTCTCCAGTATTGAGTTATCACGCAATATCTGGCAACCGCAAAAGTCTATGCACTGTGACCCTACTGAGCAACAGCTGCGTCATAATCAATTGCCGGTTCATAATCTTATTAGAAATGTCTGACAACATGAGTTTCACTCTCTCGCTCACTCATTTACTGAACCGTTTAACCCCAGTAGGGTCGCGAGGAGGCTGGAGCCTATCTCAGCCACCTCTGTGCGAAGACGGGGTACATCCCGAACAGCTCACCCAAGCACACACACACACAAAACTGTTCACACTCACACTCACACCTAGGGCCAATTTGGAACCGCCAGTCGCGTCCTAACGCGCATGTCTTTGGGCTGTAGGAGGAAACCAGAGTACCTGGAGGAAACCCAAGCAACCATGGGGAGAACAAGCAAACTCCACACGGAAGCACCTTCGCCACCCCCGGACTCAAACCCAGGACCTTCTTGCTTCTTGCTGTGCCATCGAAGTGTTACTTCCTTGTGTATTTATAAACTTCTTTACAAACCCTCCACAGATCCCCGGGGTTTAATAAACAAACATCGCACAGTTTTCTTTTAATAAGTGTTTAATAGAATGATGCGTTCGAGCACGGCGCTGTCCGGGAGCTCGGTGTCACCTGGAATTGCTTCGTATGCATCATGGCTTTCATTTTGTGCTGCTTATCTCATGCAGGAGTCCATCAACAATTCTATTCTCTCTATCCTCATATCTGCTTTTCATTCATCCATGCAAGACACACACTCATTCCCTCCTAGAGGCAATTTAGTCCAGCAAATCCACCTAATGGCATGTTTTGGGAGGTGGGAGGAAACCCGAGAACCTGAAGGAAATTCACTGATCCGCAGAGAGAACATGCGAAACTCGGTGGACCTCGGCGCTGTGTGCCAGCAACACTACCCGCTGCATCTACTGTTCTCGACTGGATCGTTTAAGCTTGCTGTGTTATTTTCAAACCCCCAATCACTCAGAACTCCGTGGCGTTCACTACAAAATACTGACATATCGATGTCCTGGACCCGCCATTTAAACTAGTCTCACCACGGCATTGTTGATTGATTAGATCTGATTTGTCAGAGGGTGTTGATTACGTTTCTGTAACAGCAGCTCTAGCAGTGGTGCCAACTGTCAGTCAAACCACATTTAAATTAAAACGCACGCATTCTGATATGTTATTGTTTCAGTAGGAACAAATCGCTCACACAGACTGAACTGTACACACTTTATAATCTAATATTCATCATTCATCATTTTTCTAAGCTGCTTAATCCTAATTAGAGTCGCGGGGAGGCCGGCGCCCATCTCAGCCGACTCTGGGTGAAGGCAGGACACACCCTGAACAGCTCGCCAGGCCATTGCAGGGCGTACACACGTGCAACCATTCACACTAACTCTCACACCTGGGGGCAATTTGGAACAGCCAATTAGCCTACTGTGCATGTGTTTGGGCTGTGGGAGGAAACCAGAGTACCCTAAGGAAACCTACACAAGCACGGGGAGAACACACAAACTCCACACAGAAACGCCCGAGCCGGGGAATCGAACCCAGGACTTTCTCAGTGTGAGGTGAACATGCTAATCACCGGTGGTGTGGTGTTAGCACTTCCGCCTGACAGCAAGAAGGTCCTGGAAATTTGTCCCGGGCTCAGTGAGTGTGTTTATGTGTGGAGTTTGCTTTGTTCTCCCCGTGCTTGGTGTGGGTTTCCTCCCACAGTCCAAAAATATGCACAGAAGGATTATTGGCTGTATCAATGTGGCCCTAGGTGTGAGTGAGAGGCGGGGCTTTGGACCACAAAGAGTCCGTTCGATTTTGGAGATGATCCGGATCAAATTCTGCATCGCAGAATTTTTTAAAGGATTCTTTAACGCTATGAGATGTCCAGCACACCTCTGGCATCTGAGCCCTATTCAGCCTGAGGTTTTTGTTCACCGAGAGATCACAGGAAAGCGGAGGATCCGTCAGGGCTCATCGATCGTGAGGAGTGGAGGCAGCGGCCTGTGTCATTATTGGAATGCGTTATGCCTCGGCCCGTTTTCCATGCTTTCAGCCACCGGGCACACCATCGACTAACGTGTCCAACGCGACACCCTCCTCAAAAAAGAGCAGTCCGCAAGAACTCAAGCCGAACTATTTCAAGAAAGTATCTTAAAGTTTTACTCTGTCTTTACTTCTGATGCTTTGACTGGCCCGGCCACTGTTCGCTAATGAGACCACTTCCACCGTCTGACGTCAAGTAATTGTGCGGTAAAAGTAAGTGTGTGGTATTTAGCATCGGAACACTGAAAACCCAAGTGACTGATGTTTTATCCTGCTCTCTGTACTCCATTACTTTTCAATTCAATTCAGATAATGTTATCATAAGCACACGAGCCAGAAACCTTTAATGGTGAGTGGAATTTAAGTAAAGGTAAATGCAGCTTTATAGCTGCTGACATTATTGGCAATATTTCACTAATAACGTTTTCTTCCCACTGTTTTGAATCGAAGCGATGCATGCAGGCTTTATCAGGATGCTAGAAACAACGATAGCGATTTTGCCATCTAAATTCGATTTATTCTGAACCTATCCCAGAATACAAGAATTACAGTCATAGGACGGAGTCGGATGATTAGATCACAGGGGCCACAAAATAAAGTAAAAAGTAAAATAAATGAAAACTGAAATAAAACTCTCGGGATGTTTTTAAACTTAGCCCTTAAATACACTGTGTATATATGTAGTTGCAGTTGACACTAATTTATGACATCATTTCCTGCTTATAATTTACATTTTGATTACCAGTAGCTAATTGATGCATTTCTCTTTCTCGCTTCTGCGATGTATCACTGCATCCGCCGTATCAGAAACATGGCAGGTCCGCCATGGTAAAATAATCTGTACCAAATTCTTGTTACAGAAATCCGTAGTGATTTTGATTATGGGCGACACGGTGATGTAATGGTTAATCTCATAGCAGGAAGGTCCTGGTTTTGAGTCTTGGGCTCAGCGAGGTCGTTTCTGTGTGGAGTTTGCTTGGGTTTCCTCTGGGTACTCTGGTTTCCTCCAACAGTCCAAAGACTTGCACTTTAGGCTAATTGGCTGCACCAAATCCCCCCCGGGTGTGACTGTGAGTGCGAATGTTTGTGTGAGTGTGTGTTAATCTGCAATGGTCTGGCGAGCTGTATAGGGTGTCCCCTGCCTTTGCCCAGAGTCGGCTGAGATAGGCTCCAGCCTTCCCAATCCTAGTAGGATTAAGTATCTTGGTAAGTGAATGAATGAATTTGATTAAGCCTAATTACAGAAAATCGTTATGTAGGCTAATGATTAAAAAAAATCGCCCTGTCAGCCTGGATCATGACTTTTACTGCTCAGGAAACTCAGAATGAACCTCAGAGTGAACCTCAGAGTGAACCTCAGAATGAACCTCGGAATGGTGTTTTCATGTTAAATTCTGTAAATAAAATAACTTTACAGCAGCTTTGATTTATTGGTTTGTATTCAGTAGTGCTTTAGCAAAGTCAAACACACCCTGCAGAGGAGGCCCTCCCATCACATCTCAACATGCGTACACATTCACACCATGCATTAATTCACACCTTGGGGCAGTTTTGTGTGGCCAATCCACCTTCTGGCCTGTTTTTTTTTTTTTTTTTTTGGAAGATAGAATGAGCCCAAAGAATATGGTGTAAACAGACACAGAGGAAGACATGGGAAACTCTATACAGCCTGTAACCTGAGCTCAGGATCGAATCAGCGACCCTGAATTTACGAACACTGGGAGGATGGATCTTTAATTAGGTTTTATTAAGTTGTATTTAGTGTGGAGTTTAATATATTTAATATTTCAATTAAAAAAAATCAATTAGTAAATCAGTTTAAGCGCTGAAAAATAATTTACTCACTAATAAGGTCAGCTGCCCTTTACAAAGGGTTAAAAACTCCGATATGAAGATTTGAGGATTATAATAAATACAGAATAACTACATGAGAACCTGGGAACTTTTTATACTTTAGTACTTTCCAAAAAAATAATAAAAATCAAACAAAAATGACAATTTTATAGGTTTATGTATATATATATATATATATGTGTGTGTGTGTGTGTGTGTGTGTGTGTGTGTGTGTGTGTGTGTATATATATA
>JAOUQZ010000004.1:23979964-24015894 GCA_028564935.1 Neosilurus hyrtlii
TCCTCATTCTGAAGCCGATTCACTTCTCTTTACAAACATATCAATATCTCAGTATCTCACATTTCATACTTCATCCCTATTATCCTCAAAAGATGCTCAGAGGGTCACTGGGTATTACTCTTACGCTCAACTCCTTCCTGTTTGAAGACACTGAACAGGTTCGAAAGTGATCATGTGGTAAGGAACAGAAGCAGTGTGGAGAAATGACAAGACACACCATGTTAGGATTTGGGTCTTAGGAGGTTAAAATAACCCATCGGTGCCTGACGGAGGTACCTCCACGCTCTAGATTTCAAACAGAATCACATGTTATTGTAAGATTTTTATGGTGATTTATGGCTTTATTGTTTGTGATCAAGCAGAGACCGAGTGAATAAAAACGTTTTATGAAACAGCGTGTGTTACTGTAACCTCCGAGTGACCTGAATGATTTATTATTGCAGGATTGTGGAGAGGGGCTACTACAGTGAACGAGATGCTGCTCATGTAATCAAGCAGATCCTGGAGGCAGTCGCGGTAAGGCCCAGGTTTAGTGTACTTTTATTTCATTTATTTATTTCCTATTGAAGTGTTTTGATGGATATGTTATAATCGCTGGGGCAGTGGCGGGTCCATGGTGGTGGCTCAGAGGTTAAGGCTCTGGGCTCTGTCGTACCAACCTGCTGCTGTTGGACCCTTGAGCAAGGCTCTTAACCCTCACCTACTCAGTTGTATAAATGAGATAAATTGCAAGGCACTCTGGACGTGGACATGTGCCAAACACTGTACATGTAAATGTCCGTTTGTCAGTTTGACCAATGCACAGGTTTTTACCAATCTCAACGGGGACACTACACGAACTGATTCCCAGAGACCAGTTGATTCTGGAATGTCAAGGTCAAAGGTGAAGGTCAGAGTAAGGTCGCAAAGTTATGAAGTTAGAGCACTTATAACCTTAAAACGGATGCTGATAGACATGCCGTTACTATGGAACACTAATAATACACCACATATGGACTTTGAAATGAGACAGTTACCTTTGACCTTGAGTGACCTTGAAAGGTCAAACCCCAGTGATCTCATAAAACCTTCAAACAAGATGTTTTCTTTTTCGGTAATCTAATCACATCCATGTACTATAGAACATATTGAAGACAAGCAGATGGGTAATTAAAGCCTGTTCGCTACATTATCCATGCTGTGGGGCGGAGATGCCTTGCACTTCATGATTGCCCCACTGGTTAAAAGGGTTTACTTGTACATTTTTATGAGTATCACTTTCAAGGTGTCATACAAGCATGAAATCTTACTTACGATCGTACGTAATTAAATATCAGGCAAACGCCAGCTAAGAAAGTAATAATTATTTATTTATGATAAATTAATATTGTTAGTAAAAGGAATGTTATGTACATGATCATTAGCTATGGATCATTACTGAGCATCTATGAATATCTGGGCTTGTCAGCCATTTTAAACATCATCTCATCTGTACTTCTCACACACTGCTAGACACACAGATGGTGTCAGAGGAAAAGTTTATTTTCCATGGAATGCCCTGAGAGCTAAAAGCACTTTATAATCATGTCCAGACTCGTTTTAATGGAAATCTGCTGAGCAGTAATTGGACGCTGAAAACATTCACACCGACACATGATGTGCAAAACTGAATACAGACTTCATAGAATTATGTAATTTGATTTCCGGCACCGTCTGTTCAGGCGTCCCGGTCATGATGGTTGCTTGTGCAAATCATGTATTATACTGAGAAATGACAGGCACGATTATTCGTAGAGACAAAATAAAAGTGAGTGAAAAAATTGCTACATGACTTTTATCCATCCATCTATCCATCTATTCTCTTTTACTTATCCGAGGTCAGGGCACCGAGGCGACAGGTCTAGGAGGGAAACCCAGGAATCATTTTATATATATATGATATGGTAAAAATAATGATTAAAAAAAATTCAACAATGAGTTTGAGTTTACATAGACGTCCACCATGATAAATTTGAAGCCAACTCTGGGCGAAACCATAGGTTACACCCTGAACAGCTCGCCAGTCCATCGCTAGCCAGTAAACACACAACCGTTCTCACTCTCACACCTAGGACCAATACCGAACAGCCGATTAACCTAATATGCATGTCCGTGGACTGTAGGAGGAAACCAGAGGAAACTCGGACAAGTACATGGAGGACACAGAAACATCCCTGTCCACCCTGGGACTGAAGCCCAAGACCTTCTTGCTGTGAGGCGGACGTGCTAACCGCTACGCCACCGCACCACCCTTCGGGCTGCTTATATGTGAAACGAATACACCGAGCGGCAAAAAAGGACCAGTTTATTATGGTTAGCATGTCCACCTCACAGCAAGAAGGTCCTAAGTTTGAGTCTCGGGTTCGGCGAGGGCGTTTCTACGTGGAGCAATCTTAAAAGATGCATATAAGGCTAAATGGATGTTTCAGCCTTCACCTAGTTGTGAATGGTTGAGAGGGTGTTGGGCCTGCAATAAAATGGCCTCAGGGTGTTCCCTGCCTTCGCCCAGAGTTTGCTGATAGGCTCCAGTCTCCCCATGACCCTAGAAAGATTATGCTGTTCGGCCAATGATTGAATGAATGAATGATTGATTGATTGAATGAATGAGAGAAGAAAGGCTTAAATATTAGTTGTTGGTTATGCTTAATGTTAGTGCAGAATTAGAGGTCTAAAAAATACCATGTGGAAGTACTGATATTGCAAACTGTCATGATCTGGATGAAATAGTTCCCCCCAGAACCCCCCATACGTCCCCCCGAGAAAAAACCCTTCCAACGGATTAATGTTAATTAATGATGTTTGTTACTACGTGGTGTGAAATTGCTGACGGATGCCAGGCAGTGGTGTCGTTATTCAGAAATGAGCAGTATACTGAGTGGATATGTGACACTCTGCAAAACGTAAAATAATCCTCTCAGAGTTAAAAAAAAATGTTTAATCCGTTGCCATTTTCTCCATTCAGTTTAATCTCCTGAGTGGGACAGAACAGGGCTGGCTGATGTGTGACAGATTGGGTGCAGGGTGCATGCCGGAAAAAGGATGGAGGATATATGGTTTATTTTCGGGAGCCAAAGGAATGGGTTCTGTCCGTCTGTCCGTCACACTTAAGTTTCCAGACATTTACTTGCCGCGCGCTGAAGCTTAGCTTTCAGACTTGGTGTGCTGGATCACTACTATGAGTGCTAGGATGAGTTTGTGTGTGAGTGACCTTGACCTACTTTTCAAGGTCACAGATGAAAAACTGTGACTGTACGTTCGGTTTCTGGACATTTGCTTGCCGCGCGCTGAAGCTGGGGCTTTCAAACTTGCCGTGCTTGTTTTATATTGGCATTTTATGAAATGGTCCTTTTGGCCGGAGCGTCTGGACTCCGGTGGTCTATTTTTTAAATTAGACTTTGGATTCTATAGATGCACTGATGTGAGTGGCTAGCGCTGTTTTTGCTAATTGAAGTGTGTTAGTGTAGTTTATGTAAAGTTCTTACATGAAGCATGTAAAATGCTGGGGATTTTAAGAGAATGTACATGTACTGTTAAATGGCACATACACCCCGTAGCGTAGATTTGTTTAGTCTGATATCAGGAACATCAAGTGTTGTCTCTCACTGACTCATTTTTAACCTTCTCACTTGGGGTGCGATGAAAGCATGACGATCCTCTAGCATGTCAATTTAACACCCTGTCACTTTTGTGAGACTTCCATCAAAGTTTTTTATGTGTGATTTTATTCTGTACGTTGTTATATAATGGCGTAAGGGTGACGGCTGTCAGATTTTGGTGTCTGAACATCGTGACGTCCATTCACTTAGCAGGCATATTAAATAAACATGAACTACACCGGGTGGCACGGTGGTGTAGTGGTTAGCACGTCTGTCTTACAGCAAGAAGGTCCTGTGTTCGAGTCCTGGGCTCGGCAAGGGCGTTTCTGTGTGGAGTTTGCATGTTCTTTTCTTGCTTGTGTGGGTTTCCTCCAGGTACTCTGACTTCCTCCCACAGTCCAAAGACATGCACATTAGGCTAATTGGCTGTTCCGAATTGCCCCTAGGAGTGAGTGTGAATGGATATGTGTGTGTGTGTTGGCCCTGTGATGTGTTGAGGGTGTACCCCACTGTTGTTAAGAGTCGGCTGAGATAGACTGCAGCCTTCCTACGACCCTAATAGGATTAAGTGGTTCAGCAAATGAGTGAGGATGAAATACAGTGGGGTATCTCTTGGAAATCGGATCCACGATGTCTTTCTGAAACCGTTAGTTTCCTCCTGTACGCGAGTGTTAATGACCTGCACCTCCGCCACGATATTAATAACATCACCATCTTTTTATTTCTCCTGAAATCGTTTCCCTTCTTCTGTTTCTTATCACTCGATCTCAGACTTTTACACTTTCTACCAATCGCTGTTGCGCCACCAAGTTATCACACACACACAAGATCATTCCTCCGGTCACGCCGTCTCGTTATTGTTATTGTAAACATACAGAACCTAAACAAGATGTAGGGCAGCTGAATAAGAGACACTAAACCTGTGGGCTGGAGTGCTTTCACCAGGAAACCTTTCTATTCATCCAGAATGAACTGATAACGGAAGATAAAACACATCAGAATCTTCACCAGTGAATGAGAAACTTTAAGAAAAATGGAAAGCAGAACCACATTGTTTTTCTCCACCTTGCGTTATTTCCGTTAGTATTTTAAGACCGTGTTAAAGAAACGACATCTGTTGTACGCCTTCGCACACTAATTTAATTAACACAGCTCTTGGCACAGCGTGTGTCATAGCAGCTCTTTCGCTTGAGGCTCGTAGACACCCTTAGTGCACCATTACTTGGATTTATATGCAGCCAGGATGTTAGGAAAACTCGCAGGAAGAGAAATGGTTTTAAACTGACTGGTAAAGGCACATCCATCATCCTTTCCGACAGTAATGGAGGTACTGGAGGTGCTCTGGTGCTGTACGGAGTACGAGTGTGACTCTCAGGTTTTTTAGGCAGATGTGAAGGTGCAATGCCAAATGCGACGCCTCCACCACGGCGTTAACAAGCTCCCAGGTTTCATCTCCACCTTAATCCGGACATCTACGTGCCAGGGCTGCTTGCTAGATTATACACGCAGATATGCACACGCTACAACATGCACAGTGAGAGTGCCGTGTAATAGGCATTAATCAACTAATGAGTGAAATTGAAACAGCAAATCACCGATTAGTGCATCTCTGCCAAATTATACAGAAAGCTCCGATTCAGCACGGCTCAGCGTGGCCTAAAACTTGAATGGGGAAAAATCCCATCTGCTGCAGCTCACTCAGACGATGGCTGGCATTTTCCATTTCAATTAATCTGCCCAGCCTGTGGCCTGATTAAGTTAAATCCCATAGGTTCCACTAGTATTCTCCTCGCTCTCACTGTGCTCTCAGTCGATTCAAGGATTCAGACCTTTCAGAATAATGAAGGATCGTTCCACAACGGTGCTGATTAGTCTGCCAATAGTATCACTCATTTCCTAATAATTATTATTGCAGGATGAGATGCTGCAAACTTGTTCTTGAGAATAAGTTGCCTGCAGGAATTATCATCATAATCATCATCGTCATTGTCTTTCGCTTGATCCGGGGTCAGGTCACGGGGGAAGCAGCCCCAGTAGTGAGGTCCAGACATCCCTATCCTCAGACGTGAGAATTATAATGAGCAATTTTGTTGTATTTCAGTGAATAAAACCATAAGAACAGGTCATTATACAAAATATGTTGAGTGGGAAAGACTACATTGAACTACATTTCCCATCAGTCACTGCACCTGGTCACATGTGCTTAGTTGCTCACAGGCACCTTGTCTGCCCTCTGTAACCTTCTGTTTGTCCTCACCTTGTTGTAGAGCTTTTGTTACCTTCAAGCACTTTGTCCCGTTCGTCCCCCATGCCTTGAAATCTAGTTTCTGCACATAATCTTAATCAACTAGTTCTTTTACATACATTCCTCTCACCACAGACAAGTGAGAGACACGGCCGGCCTTTAATAACCCAGTTAGCTGCACTGGGGATACGGCATTCATCCCATTTTAAATTCGAGTTATACAACGGAATGCAGGATTGATGACCTGAAAATCATACAGGCCCCTATTTATTCTTGTGACACTGAATGTTAACATGAACTGCGAATGTGGGGAGGGGGTGGTATTCCATACCGAAGTTAAGTATCGCATGAGCCTGTAGTGAGCTCACAGTGCAGTAACTACAACAGTGTAGTATCTACAACAGACAGGCCTGCCTAGCTACATACACTGCAACAGACATCACTTGCACAACAAGTACAACAGTAACGCGATGTCTAGCCCTGTTGCCAGTGGATACCACATATTACAAGTACACACACCAACTTGACCAGCTTCACTTTTTTTGACGGACTTTTCTCGATTATTCATTCATTTATTCATTTCCTGAGGCGCTTAATCCTAATTCGGGTCGCGGGGAGGCTGGTGCCCATCTCAGCCGACTCTGGGCGGGGGCAGGGTACACCCTGGACAGCTCACCAGGCCATCGCAGGGCAGAAACACGCTGACGGCTTTGTAGCCTACTTTTGACGAAAATCAGCAACTTATCTCAATTTTCGCTCATTAACTCAGCAGGTGTTAGAGGTAAACCACACTTGATCAAGTTATCTGCTGCTTGATTGAATTCCCTCCCATATTGTAAAAAAGTTTACACACTGATAATACAGCGTCGAAGAGCTTTTCAGGAGAAAACAACCCTTTATCAAGTCAGGAAACGTGAAAATCCCCACCGCTAATGTTTGAAATGTGCATGTGCGCATTTGATTTTTCCGCACATGCGTACACGACAGTTCACAGCGTGTGCTCTTAGCTCTTAGTTCCCAACCGTTGGTTAACTAATATCTCACTGTGAGCTAATATATTTGAGGACTTTGAAGTGAAGTATGAGTTACTGCTGACCTCACTGTGACATATTCATTAGCTCACATGGTGACCGGGAGATCACTTAGCCAACGCTTCCCCTAGCTCTCAGAACCTACCTCCAACCTCAACTATTACAAACTGTTCATAAAGTCAGAATATATTCAATTCATCTTTATTTACTCTTCATAATGATTTCCAATGTTTTGATATGAATGGAAATTAGGTAAGAAAAAAAACAGCGCAAACACAACCTGGATTTTATCCCTTTATATCAGAGCAATTTTCCAGCAGTAACCATTTTTATTTATTAAAGAATGACACATCGTCCTTTTTATCTATTTATAGCTGCGTTTAATGTTGTGGAACATCTGCCAAACCAGCGGCTTGTCTTTTTGTAAATAGATTAATAAGTTGAATCATGTCAAGTAGATCTTTTTTGTCGTCATAGTGATATACAGTGTGCGGTACACGGTGAGATGAAATAACGTTTCTCCTTGACCCAGGGTGCATGATACGTGTATGACATGCACAGTGCTGGCGGGAAATAAATAAAATACTGCAGGAATAAGAAGCAGGTGGGGGGGATGGGGGGTATAGGAACTAGTGGGGTCGGAAGACAAAGGATAGTAGAACACAAATACTCTGTTCACAAAGAACATTTAACGCGACAGTAAAGCCCCGTCACATATTAGTGATTTGCAGAACTTATGCCAAAGTATGACAAAGTATCGCAGCATACGCTGAACTGTCGAAGTTATTCCAGTTTTGAACGTTTACACACTGTAACTTATTAGTAACTTTTGAAAAACCTATAGCTAACTTATATCCAACTTATCTCCAACGTATATTGACATATGTAGATGTATCCAACGTGTTTTCCAGACGACCGCTTTTACTGAACGTCTTTTTAATTTAAAGTGAGCGTATTCTGGACGTATTGGCTGCTTTTAAGGGGACTGGTATATAAAATGGGTTGCAAGCATGGAACCGGTCAGCTCTACTCAAGACTCCATCGTTGCCTATCACTGGTCACAAGTTGCAAACGCTGCCAACACGCTAGGCATTGGTATAAGTTATACATAGGTTCAAAGTATGCTAGAAATTATATTTAGCTTATGAGTAACTTACAAATAACTTACCTACGACTTAAGGCTAGGGTATGTGGAACGTTTAAGCCAAATGCTAGCATACTTGCACAAAATTTTTCCGATGACCTCGCCATACTACGATTTATACCAGCGTGCTGTTAACTACCACAAAACCTACCCATAACTTCAACGTACGCCAACGTTTTTGCCAAACTTCTCATACGTCGGTATACCGGTATACGTCGGCTTTTCACGTACAAGTTCAAAGTATTCTCCTCATCATCCAGAAATCACAAGTTCGAATCCCAACTATGCCACTGCCATCCATGACTGGGAGACCAAGAGAAAAAAACTGGATACACTTTCAGGAGGGAGGCGTGGCATACTCCCATCAATTCACCTCACCAGGGCGTCCGCAGATGATCCATCGTGAAGTGAACGCCATGCGTTCCGGTCCTTCATAGCTGATTCCGGTCTTTCATGGCTGTCAATTACAGCACTGCAACCAATCAAAACCAGTCAAAAGTGTGTTACACCACCCCCGACGACGTTGCTTCACTGAGCAGTTCAAAAAGATGTGGTCAACTGCCAAGCACATCATTTAGGGATTTATATATGGATACGTAAAGTTAATATATAACTCAGCCGAGTCTGAACGTAGGGGTTAGCACGTCTGCCTCACAGCAAGAAGGTCCTGGGTTTGAGGCCTGGGCTCAGTGAGGTTGTTCATAGCAGGGTCAACAGGCCATTCATACTCAAACCTAGGGTCAGCCGATTAGCCTGATGTGCTTGTCTTTGGACTGTGGGAGGAAACTGGAGTACTCGGAGGAAACCCCCACAAGTACGAGGAGAACATTCAAACTCCACACGGAAACGCCCTCGTTGAACCCGGGATTTGAAGCCAACACTTTCTTGCTGTGAGACACACGTGCCAACCACCACGCCACTGCGCCGCCATGTATATATATAAATATATATATGTTCCCATGATCGATTTTTACTTAACTGGTAACTGGTGTGTCATCATGAATGTCATCATTTGATGACTTTGAGTGATTGATGATTGAAATGTGATCAGAATTCTATTTCAGTGTAGTATTCAAGGCGCAGTGTTTTTCCTTCCTCCCCTCCTTCCATCCTCCCTTCCGTCCTTTCTTCTTTCCTTTATTGCAGTACTTGCATGAAAACGGGGTTGTTCATCGGGATCTCAAACCAGAAAACCTGTTATATGCTGATTTGTCTATAGATGCTCCTCTCAAAATAGGTAACCAAATACATGGCACCGCACCTGTAATCACAAATTGGTGCGCTAGTAATTTATATGAGATGTTTTTATCTCTGGCGTGTTATCTGAAACTTGTCCACAGCCGACTTTGGACTCTCCAAGATAATCGACGAGCAAGTGACGATGAAAACGGTGTGCGGCACTCCCGGTTACTGCGGTGAGTCTCTGTGATTGTCCAGATTACCTTGAAAATGGGCCAGGAATTGATTTTAGAAAGTTTGTCTGGGTGGAAACACACGTATTAAAAGCAGCACATAATTCACTCATTTATACATAGTGGTGATGTAATGAATATGTCTTGATCTGCTGTCAAAAATTATTTTCATATTTTTTAACAATTTTGTTGTCCCTGGGCCCGGAGAGGACGTTTCTGTGGGGAGCATGTTCTCCCTGTGCTCGTGTGGGTTTGCTCCGGGTACTCTGGTTTCCTCCCACAGTCCAAAGACATGCACATTAGGCTAATGGGCTTTTCCAGATTGCCCCTAGGTGTGAGTGTGAATGGTTGTGACACAATGATGATCTGGCAAGTTGTTCCGGGTGTACCCTGCCTTCACCCAGTGTTGGCTGAGATAGGCACGGGCCTCCCTGTGGCCCAAGATTAAGAAGCTCAGCAAATGAATGAATGAATAAATAATAATTTTGGGTGCAAGCTGTAGTTCAGGCATTCCACGGTAGTCTAACTGCTTCCCAGCTATCAGATTGCAGTCAGCTGCCTCAGGCCTAGGGGCAATCTGAAACATCCAGTTAGCATGTCTTTGGACTGTGGAAGGAAACCCACACAAGCACAGGTAGGTAGGGTAAAGTCTGTTGGGCTTTTTAAACCCGAGTCTACCGGCTCATCAGAGCCGGAATTTATCCTCGGTTTTCATAGCGTGAAGCGACTAGGAGTCCAACTTCTCCTGCATGGGACGCTTGTCCATCGCAAGTTACCTTCCCAGTATTTTTTATTGGTACCCATTTATCCTGCTCGGTGGACAGAGGCACACTTGTAGTTAAGAACTTGCCCAGGGGTTTTAGCACCCTTAGCTCTCTACGGGAGATCCGAACCCACAACCTCTCCATCATGAGCCCAGCACCCGGCCCAAAGCTCAGGGAAAACATGCAAACCCCACATAGAAACCCCTTCACCGAGCCCAGGACTCAAACCCAGGACCTTCTTGCTCTGGGGCAGACATGCTAACCACTACACCACCTTGTTTATTTATTTTTTCATGATTTGATTATGAAGCTATATTCCTGTGTATTTATTTGAAGATTTACTGGTTTTTTTTAGTTTTACATGAAGAATTAAAAACTCGTATGATCAAAATGTCAGATCACTTATTTAGAATAACACATAGTCAGAAAACAGATGGGGCAGTCGGTGTATTTCCTGTTTTTTCTCTCATCTTCCATCAGCTCCTGAAATTCTCAGAGGCAACGCTTACGGCCCGGAGGTAGACATGTGGTCCGTGGGAGTGATCCTGTACATACTGTGAGTAAACAACCAAACAAGCTCGCGGAACAAACACACATTACATCAATCCAACCTGCAGGGCAGCCTTTGGTACAAAGTGACTTTCACCCTCAAGCTGATCTTTTTTGTTGACTCCCCCAGGCTGTGTGGGTTCGAACCGTTTTTTGATCCGAGAGGAGACCAGTACATGTACAGCCGCATCCTCAACTGTGACTACGAGTTTGTCTCCCCCTGGTGGGATGAAGTCTCTCTCAATGCAAAGGATCTGGTGAGGACCCACATGCTTACTGTTTACGGTTTCTGGTTTAGGAAGCAGGGGGCAGCGGTGGCCTGGTGGTAAGGTGCTGGATTACTGATCCCAAGGTTGGGGGTTCAAGCCCCACTGTCATCGGGTTGTCACTGCTGTCCCCCCAGTGCAGCTAACTGGGTTATCAAATGCTGGCCATGTCTCTCACTATGGCGAGAGGAATGTAAAAGAACCATTGAGTACCGACCTACCGTCAAGAGTAGCTGCATAGCCGCCAGCGTGTTTCTGCCCTGCGATGGCCTGGCGAGCTGTCTTGCCTACGCCCAGAGTCGGCTGAGATGCGCGCCAGCCTCCCTGCGACCGGATTAAGCGGTTCAGAAAATGAATAAATGGTTTAGGAAAAGATGCTTCTCTCTGCACCTCTGAGTTATAAACCTCACTTTATTACATTTAATTAATTATGTTTTCTGAGCTGATAAATAAAGAGTAAAGAGGAAAAACAATTTAAATATAAGACACAGAAACATTATAAAGAGATTCTGTTCATTCTGGATGAATATAAAGGTTTCCTGGTGAAACCACCCCAGCTCACGGGTTAAGTCTCTTATTCACCTGCTGTACATCTTGTCTTGGTTCTGTATCTGCAGCGCAACAGCGATTGGCAGAAAGTGGAAAAGTCTGAGATCAAGTGTTAAAAAAACAGAAGAATGGATATATAAGAAACAGAAGAATGGATATATATATATATATATATAGCTGGTTTTCTCCCACAGTCCCATTGTCTTCTTTCACTTCTTCTTTCAGCTGCTCCTATTAGGTTTCTCCACAGCGGATCATCCTTCTCCATCTCGCTCTGTCCTCTGTATATCCCTCCATCACACCAGTCACCTGCATGTCCTCCCTCACCACCTTCATAAATCTCCTCTTTATCCGACCTCCTTCTCCTCCTACCGGGGCTGTTCAATCCTCAACATTCTTCTACCAATATACCCTTCATCCCTCCTCTGCACAAGTCCAGAAGCATCTCAATCTGTCCTCTCTCACTTTATCCCCAAACACTCCTCCCTGTGCTGTCCCTCTAACACATTCATTTATAATTTTGTCCATCCTTGTCCCTCCATATTTATTTCTGCCACTGTTCAGTTTTTAACGATTCTCTTTTTTGTATAAATATCTCTGTACCAGGCAAGTAGCTTTAAATTATTAGGCCACCAGGGCAGGTATAAAAAAAAGAAGCTTGTCGAACCATTCATGGAGGAAGCTTTACATGATCTAAGACTTAGAAATGTTTTGTTACTTAGTGCATAAATTAACGTCCTGGGTTCAAGTCCCAGGCTTGGCGAGGGCATTTCTTTGTGGGGTTTTCATGTTCTCGTCCCCTGCTTGCATGGGTTTTCTCCATGTACTCCAGTTTCCTCCCACAGTCCAAAGACATGCACAATAGTGAGAATAGTGTGGTTGTGATCCGTGAATGTTGGCCCTGCAATGGACTGGTGAGCTGTTCAGGGTGTACCCGCCTTCATCCAGAATCAGTTGCGATAGGGTCCAGCCTCCCTCTGACCCTAATAAAGGATAAAGCGTCACAGCGAATGAATTTGCAAAAAGACGTCAGTCGTACACACACACACACACACACACACACACACACACACACACACACAGCGTGTATATGAGAGAGGTAGTTTCCCTTCTCTTAGTCCCCATATACACCCATTTCAGCTGATTTATCGCTTCTAGTGGGGCAAGTTTTGCACTTGACACGTGCACTTCTCTCTCACTGGTCAGGCGAGATTCGCCCAATAAATCATGTTCCAGGAGCAGCGCACCCTTAATTAAAACTTTGTGTCTCCCACTTTATGTCCTACTCAGTGTATGTGGCTGAGTAGTCAGCGAGTACGTCATATCTTGTTCTGATTGCAGGTCAAAGTTTAAAATATTCCCACTACACGGCCTGCGATAGAAACAGATGGCATGGAGAGGATTCTGTTCCAGACAGAAAAGCACTTATTAAGGAAAAGAAAACCTGAAACTTTACAATTTTCCTCTACACTCGTTTGTTTGTTTTTCTCATACAGGTCAGTAAGCTTATAGTTCTGGACCCTCATAAGCGTCTGAGTGTGCAGCAGGCACTGGAGCATCCATGGGTGCTTGGCAAAGCAGCTCGCTTCTCCCACATGGACACCACACAGAGGAAGCTGCAGGAGTTTAACGCTCGCCGCAAACTCAAGGTTAGAAACAGCTGTGTGTGTTTTCAGGAAATTAGAGTAAAGAGATAGCTCCGCTGTTCAGGTTCGACTTTACCCCTCGACTAACAAGTAACACCTCACAAACAAGAACACTCAGCAAGTGCAAACCTCCACCAAGCCCAGTAATAAAAATCAGTATTTTTTTTGTCCAAAGCTCTGCCTCTGGTAGAAATTTTATGAAAATTAGCAAATTTTTTCATAATTCTACTTAAAAACAAACACAAGCATTACCACATACGTCCACTTCCAGGAAGGAGCGTAAGCATGCACATGCCCCCTCTGTGACATGCGATGCTGCCAGCCGCCTCTTTACGAACTGCTGTGCATGCTCATTTGGAGGGGGCCCAACACACTCGCAGGGAAACGCTGTCCACACCCACAGACGTCCTTGGATTGGCTGTGAGTGACAGTATGCCATCCCTCCTTCCCGTGAGAGCTCGGCCAGTTAGCTCCCATAGACTCCCAGTTGCTGATGACTGAGGCATTAGCCTGGATTCGAACTTCCCATATGTTGATAATCACACCTTGTTTTGACGTATATGCTTATCACGTGATAACTAAACTTTTATTGTTGTATCAATATGCTATGTCAAAATAACATGAAGAAATATTGCTGTAACCTGAAAATGTTCGGGCGGCATTGTGGCGTAGAGGTCAGCACATCCACCTCGCAGGGAGAAGGTCATGGGTTTGAGTCCTAGGCTCGGCAAGGGTGTACCAAATTGCCCCCAAGTGTGGGTGTGTGGTGGCCCTGTGATGGTCTGGGAACTGTTCAGGGTGTACCCTGCCTTCGCCCAGCGTCTGCTGACACAGGCTCTAGCCTCCCGGCGACCATAATAGGATTAATTGATTTGACAAATTGAGTCAAACTTTTCGCTTTATAATCGCTAACATCAAATGTTTGACGCTATAACAATAAACTTTTCCTGTTATAACTGTTTATTCAAAAGAAGACATTAATACTCATCGCGGTTTAAAATACATGGAGCAGGAAATGACTACGGTCATAGTGAGCCTTATTTATAGACTTGTTTTTGAGTTATGGGTTGGATTAAAGCTGTTCAATGCAAGCAAACAGTGAAGTCAACTGAAACCTACAGAAACCGAGTAATAAATTCAGCTTTAATAACGAATGGTTGTGAGTCATGTACAAGGTGTGATCCCATAGTCTCTCGTAATTCTTAAAAAAAAAAAAAAAAAAAGAACAGCCGGAGCATGTTTCCATCTGTGCATTGCCGGTGGAACTGTTGATTAACCATCCGTCCTTCAGTTACATCATTTCTTTCCCAATGCACATTTCAGATTATTACACCTATTTGAGAATATCCCACCGACTGCATTAATTATCTCCGCTGCTTGATGGGGAAGGTTATGTATTCACCAGCGTCTGTCTGTTTGTTTGCTCGTATATTAGCTACTACTAGACCAATTTTCACCAAACTTGGTGGGGAGGGGTGGGGTAATGGCCTGGCAAGAACCCGTAACATTTTGGAGCAGATACAGAACCAGATCCAGGAATTTATTAAAATATTTTTAGCAATTATTATTTTTTTTTTAAATTTCACCAAAACTACTGATCTGATTTTCATTAAACTTGGCGGAGGGGTGGAGTATGGACCTGGAAAGAACCATTACATTTTGGAGCAGATCGAGATCCCGATTCAGATCCAGGGGTTTATTTAGGATTATTCATAAGCATTCAGTCAATTCCACTGGCCGATACACATTTCCCCGCCCAAACAGGTACACATAGCCCACACGGCGGAGGTTCATGCACCGTCTCAGTGCTTATTTCCTAGATTAGAGTAAGTTGTCTCACCACGAACATATAGTACACTGTGTTCATGATGTTGAGTTAATACCTTGATTATATTTGTGTTACCTGAACCACAATATCCTTTGTCTCTTTAGGCGGCCATGAAAGCCGTGGTGGCAACAAGCCGCATGCATGAGGGTTCGAGGCGCCGCACCGACAGCTGTGAGATCCCAAGCTCTGACAAGAGTTCACAGAAGTGCAGCCTGGCAAAGGACACACCCATGGACACCCAGAATGAATCCATGCCTGTTAGGGAAGGCATGGACAAGGCTGAAGAGAAGCAAGCACCACATGACACTACTTCCCCAATTCACTCTCCCCTGAGCCACAAATCGTCCACTTTGACAATGGGGACCATGCCAACCAGGCCACCCTTAAAGGCAGAGGGGCTGAGACAGACCTCAGTCATGGCTATGGCTCCAGTTGTCCGGCCCAGGGTGCCAAAAAAAAGTTGCTCAGTGGATCCTGGGGTTAAGAGTGAGCCCTTGCCCGTCCTCGCCAGTCCACCCAGTCCTAACAGCATCAGCAATGGCTTTGTCGAGACTGGAAACAGCACAGCAGAGTGTCAGTGAGTCCAGGTGATCCAGAGAAATCTGGAATGATGACCCGTAGAACCGATGAAGCCTCTCAGATAAGTGGTTATATGTCTTAAGATGATACTAAAAATCCAGTTTACTTGACTTACAACTACCAGACATTTGAGATGACATGGAAAACCTTCACCGAAGACACAAACTGTATTAGAACCAATGGATTTATGATGAGGACGACACTCCTGTTTGTAGATTGTTGTTGAACTGTAGAGCAAAGGCACCGTATAACACACAGGAGCCTAATAACGTTTGTAATTTTTTTTTCTTCCTCTTTACTGTTTACAAATTTTAACACCGATCTTATGGCTCAGTAAAGACTGAACTCTTTCTGAAAATGTCAACTTTGAAATTCCTCCTAAGGTGATGTTATTATTAGAGCTAAGACACTGTAACAAGCTTGTTCGCTTTGCATGTCCTTACCTATGTACATGAAAGTGACTTTCTTATCTTGGAATTCATTTCTGTATTTTTTTATAGAATGTGCAACAAATTCAAAGATTTTTTTTTAACTAGCACTGAGCTAATGAGCTAAAACGGATAACGTGTTTGTGAAATTAATATTGTAAAAGTATATCAGGGTTTTTTTTTTCACTGAACCTAAGACTTAAGGGGGGAATCTCACCACATTGCGAAAGTTGTTGGTAAAAATGCCGTTGTTTTCTTCGCTAAAAATTCCCCAAGAATTCTTTCACTATTCTCGAGTATTCGCCACATTCGCAGAACGGACCACTGAGCCAAAAAAAAAACCTCACAGCAAGAAGGTCCTTGATTCGGGGCGTTTCCGTGTGGAGTTTACATGTTCTCTCTGTGCTTGAGTGGGTTTCCTCCGGGTACTTGGGTTTCCTCCCACAATCCAAAAACATGCACAGTAGGATAATTGGCTGTTCCAAATCACCCCTCGTGTGTGTGTGTGTGTGTGTGTGTTGCCCTGCAATGGTCTGGCGAGTTGTTCAGGGTGTGCCCCACCTTCGCCCAGAGTCCACTAAGATGAGCACCAGCTTCCCCGTGACCCTAATTAGGATTCGGCTGATTAGAAAATGAATGAGTGGATGAATGCATGAAAATACGCTCGCGACAAATGCCAGGGAAAAAAATCTCCAAACTTTCCCCATACTATTATCTACCATCTCTAATCCCTCACCTGCCATTATGGCACATGTCTGCTGTATTAGGCAAAAAAAATGGTGAATATATGGGGAACAGTTTTCAACAAAGTAGTGAAGTTTTAGAATAGTTTGGGAGTGTTTGGGGACCGTTTGAAGAAGCTTTTGGGAATCTGGGGACCCACTGTTTGGTGGCAAGAGTCAGCCACAGTCGGCGAATGCATTATAACAGTTTATTCACCAGATAGTTGAGACGTTTGCAGTTGGCAGTTAGAGAACAACTGAAGAATAGTTTGGGAATTTTTTCACACAATTATCTCCAGAATATCCCGAGCTATTCACCACAGTAAAATTTTAGTTCGTCCCAATTTGTCAGCATTCACTGAATTTTCCCGTTTGGTGAGACCCCCCCCTTTAAGGCTTATACTGTACATAGTCTTTTAAAGCAGAGATATAAAGATTAAATCATCCTTACTATAATTTGCCCATTGAGTTTTGTGTAGCAGTGAAGATGTTCAACCCGTTCGATATTATATTCCGCTGAATTCTGAGTCTTTCTTTTCCTGAAACATAATGATTTTCCTCTAAAGGAAATATTAGAATGAACAGAAAGGTAATGAGGTTCTCAGAAATTTCCTATTGTTATGTAGAAGAGTAAAGCTCTACAGAATGTATATAACACCAATACATAATCTTGCAAAATGGTTATTGCATAAATTATGTGAAGCCTTTAGTTGTGCTCATGTTACGGCTGATTTTTATATTCTGTGTGTGTATATATATATATATATATATATATATATAAGTATATATACACCGCCCGGCCAAAATAAACTGCACACTCTAATATTTTCATGGAGATAATTTATCCTGAGCTGTCCAGGGTGTACCCCGCCCTCGAGTAGGCTGAGATGGGCACCAGCCTCCCCTCAACCCTAATTACGATCTGGTTCAGAAAATGAATGAAATCGAATTAATAATTTATCCTTGATCACAGCATGTAATCTCCATGGCGTTGTTGCTCTGGATATAAAATTGGGACTCGGATAATGAGCGAGTGGTTCGGGGAGCACGAGGAATCATTTTCACATATGTATCGGCACCCCAGAGTCCCGACCTTAACCCTGTTGAGAGTTTTGGGGATGTGCCGGAGAAGACTTTATGGAGGGGTTCAGTTTTTCCCTCATCGATTCAAGACGTCGGTGAGAAATGAACCCGACACTGGATGGAGATAAACGTTATGTTGCTGAAGTTTGTTGAAATAATGGCATGACGATTACGTGCTGTAAGCAAGGATAAAGGCAGAACAACAACATGTGTGCATGTCTTTTGGGGGGGCCGGGCGGTGCATAAACACTGTTTAACAATTTTATTAGCACACCTGTCACGACTGGGAGAAATGTAAATAGTTTTTTGTGCTGGAGTCACTCACACACACACACACACACACACACACACACACACACACACACACACATATATATATATATATATATATATATATATTTTTACAATTCCAAACATGATATAAATTGTGTTGAAATTAGTTGAAGAAGAAACAGGGATCCGGAACAGTGGAAAGCGTCGACTGTCCAAGGTTCCAGATTTTAATCCACTTGAGCTAATAAGGGATTTAACTGAATCACAAATTAATCACATAAAGATTTCCTCCAAAAGAACAGCTATTGTTGCTTTGGAACACAGTGCTACAGAAACTGAGAACGAATAGATAAAAACAATTACACCCGCTGGTATTAAGTCCAAAGAAGTTTAAACTAAATACTGAAAACAGAATAACTGAGTTTTCTCAAATAAGTTGTTCAATTAGGGCGGCACGATCATGCAGTGGTTAGCGCGTCCACTTAACATCAGGAAGGTCCTGGGTTTGAGTCCAAAGTTCGATGTGGGCGTTTCTGTATGGAGTTTGCCTGCTCTTCCCCATGCTTTTATGGGTTTCCTCGGGGTGCTCCGGTTTCCTCCCACAATCCAGAGACATGCACATTAAGCTAATCGGCTGTTCTAAACTGACCCTAGTTGAGAGAGTGAGTGTGAATGGTTGGCCCTGTGATGGACTGGTGAGCTGTTCAGAGTTTAAAATGCAAATTATTTGCTCAGTTATTTCTTCAACTAACAAACACAAATAAAACAATAATTATAAAAATACATTTCAAAAACATTGGTATTTCTTTTATTTATGACAGGTGGTCTAATAAATTTAAGCACTATATTTATTGTTTTGTTTTGTTTTTGACATGAGGTTTCGCATTATTTTCAGATGCACATCACAACCACACTCTCTACCTCTTTCTCTTCAGAGGTTTATAACCTCCCGGACACTAAACCAAGTTCAAATGTATTAATATTACGCAGTGACAGTGATGGCCTTATTGGTTACTGGCATATAGTGAAAGAATATAAACCTGGGTTTTTTTGGCGCAGTAATTTGATCTCTTCTTTGAAAATGCATTGACCTGAAAAAAAAAAAGAAATGATATCTTGATTATGTAACCACTGACCCAATACCACTCTGTTCTGTTGCATAAACTAGAGCTTTGTACATACTGCTGAGATGCACAGCAAATCACATCACTGAAATACATCTATATGATTATGTGTGATATTTTACGATTAATATACATCACTTAAATATACTGACTTCAATAAATAGCCTACAAGCCGATGTAGAGCCTTTTTGTGTTTCATTGGGAATCGTGTTTTCATGTCTTTTGTTTTTGTGGAACTTTTAACGCACCACGAGTTTGTAAAGCGGCATAGCGGTTAGCATGTATGCCTCACAGCAAGGCATTCAAGGTCATTGCATGTCCTCCCTGTGCTTGGATGGACTTCTTCTGGATACCCCGGTTTCCTCCCACAGTTCTAGACATGCACAATAGGCGAATTGCTGTTCCACATTGCGCCTAGGTGTGAGTGAGAGTATGGATGGTTGTGTGTTAGCACTGCCATTTGATGTATCCTTCCTTCGGCTCCCCACGACCCTTGTAGTACAACACCTGTTGTACTGTGTAAACACATTTTGGTATTTACACGGAATAGGAACAGGAGAACATAAGCATGAGAACAAGCAAACTCCACACAGAAACGCCCTCACTGAACCCGGGACTCGAACCCATGACCTTCTTGCTGTGAGGCGGACGTGCTCACCACTATGCCAACGTGTCGCTCATGATGCTAAATTGGTTGCTGTTCAACTGAAAAATAGTAAACCTCCTGATTGGGTAGGTCGAGTCTCTGTGGAGAGTTGGATCAGAACTCTAGTTCAACCACCAAGTCTGCTGTAGTTAAGTGTCTTTATTCCATTTCTTGTCCTTCTGACAAGATGGATGAGATCTGTTTGTCCCTTTTATTAAACCCACATTTGTGAGACCCCTCTTACAGTCAGGATAGTGCTTGTTGTTTACAGTAGTTGGCGTTATCGCCTGTATAATGGGGCTGGAAACGTACCGATAGGAAAGGGAACACGAGCATTGACCTATGACATCACAGGTGGAAAAATACTGGTAATTTCTATGATATGACAATAAACGATCACAATGATAAGAGATCACAGTAATCTCATCATCTCTCTGTCGCGGTGTCATCAGCCAATTGCCCCTAACGTGCATGTGTTCTGACTGCGGAGGAAACCGGAGTACCCGGAGGAAACCCCTGCAAGGCCGGGATTCGAACCAAGGACCTTCTTGCTGTGAGCTGGACGCTAAAGTGCCCCTTAAATGTGAATGTGTGTGATTGGTGCACTATTCATGTGTTCCCAGATAAGATTCACCGCAACCTTGAGCAGGAAAAACTGCTAAAATGAATAAACGAACAAATTAACAAATAATCATCATCATCCTAAATATATTATACATCTAGTGTTTTACAGCGTGTAATATAGTGTGCTCTCGGTATTGATTAATATAATATGTAATATTTTATTTTATTTTATTGAATTGTATTTTATTTTATTTTATTTTATTTTGTTGAAGGGCAAGTTTACATGACCACAACATGGCGCTTATAACGTAGACCAGGTGCCGAATCCCAAATTACTTGTTATTTAATATATAGGCTGCCTATATGGCGCATTTAATAACGGTCCCCCTGTTATACGTAGCGCACTCGATAGCCAATAGGAATCGCTTTGGGCTGGGCCTTAGTGGCGCGTGCAGGCTGACCCCCTTCTCCACATCCGGTACAGGCGATTCTGTATTGTTTAGCGCGCGAGACGAGCCTCGTTTGACTGAGCTACTGCAATATACATCTGTTCTACAGATTCATCAGTACTTAACGTTTGGGAAGTGAGTTCTGTGGTTTAATATCATTACCACCCTCATCGTCGGTAGTTTAGATTTTTTTTGTGTTTTATTCGTTAGAGCGCGATGAGAGGATGGGCTAGCACGTGAGGCCCGGTCTTTCAGTGCGTGTTGCTAACTTGCTTCTAGCTAATGCTAACGAAGGATTCCGTTTCACCTCAGATAAAGAATGTAAACTACATTCGAAGCTGTTGTCGTTTTTCTAAACTCGGTCTGTTTTTTTCTCTCTCTTTAAATGGAGGATGTCTGTGTTTTTTAAACGCGGTCGTATTTATTAAGAAAATGCTACACGTTTCTTCTGAGGCTGTTAGCTAAGAAGCTAATATGGTGGCTACATGCTGCTAATTCGCTAACCATTGACTCAGTAAACTGGGCGTTTACTAATGATGTGTTATTGCAGTGTTATTTGAAAAAAGCAAGCTAATTTATTTAGTAACTAGTAGCTATTAAGGATAGGTTAACTAGCATCTGCGGTGTTAGCATCAATGGTGCTAGTTTACCTAGTGTGTGGTGTTTGTCTTCTAGGCCGGCCAGCACTTTTTACCGGTTTTTATTTATTTGTTTTTTTTTGTTTGTTTGTTTTTGGATGATGGATGCTACTAACAAGTTTGGTGTCTTGAATTCCTCAAATGGGGAAAAATGGAACTGTTAGGAAGCTTGAATTTTTTTTTTTGCTTTTTTATTTTAGATATAAATTAGAATCTTCGTTTTACCCCAAAGTAAAAATCAGTCACAATTTTATTTTGCGTTGTGTATCGTCTTACCCCTCTTCCGGTGCAGTATCTACATCCGGGTTCTGTGCGTGAATGGTTACGCGTGCTGGGGGTCAGGAGTCAAAGGTTAAAGGTGTCTGTAACACTGCTGTTTACTCACGGATGTAAACACGCTCAGTAGTGGGTTATTTCAGATAAATATTTATTCAGAACCTCGCAAAAATCGGTGGTGCTGTAGAAATGAATCAATCATAGGGGCCCAAGTGTCCAACAACAGTTTAAAGAGTATAAAATGTTCAGATTTAAAATTATTTGTGTGTGGATGGGGGGGTAATGAACAAAATTACGATTATCCTTTAAAAATAGTCTTTTTTTTTTTTTTTTTTTTTTTGGTGCAATGAAATTTCCGATCAGAACTTGATTACATAGAATGTTTTTGAACACTGGATTTGGGGTTACCCAAATAACAAAAGCCCTTTTTGGTTTTGTTTTTTTGCACTGACTCACTGTTTCCCTTGTTGTTCTTAGGTTTGAGATTGTACACATGGCTGTTAGAAGGGGACACATAAGATACCTGAAGGTAAGTAACTGTTAGAAATGTTTCACAAAGCAAGGATTTTAAATATATAAATAAATGTAGAGGTGTGTACGGTGGCAGAGCAGCATGTGGGTTCCAGGAAGTGGTTATTTATGAAGTGTAGGTGAGGAGAGTCAGTGTGATGTCAGAGTCACGCGCAACCTTGACGCCAAGTTCAAATAGTGGAATTGTATATACGTGTGCGGTCTCTTTTCTTCTGTCCTTTTTTTTTATTGTGTATGGGTAAATTTTTAGTCAGCACCAGCCAAATGTCTTACCATTATCCGGATGGGTTGGCTCCTGAAGCTTTGGGGTGAAATACAGAGAAATTAGCGCTGGTGTCGTTGGACATTTGCCATCACTGAGGGTGAGCAGGTAGTGCAACAGAGATGGTGCAGTGACTGCGAATGGATATGAGAGAGGATCTCCTTATTTGGTGTATGGGTCTCTCTAAGAGCTAAATAGTGTGATTGTATATGGGTCACTTTGACCTTGTTTAAGGTCACTTCTTTATATTGGATTTGTTGATCATTGTTAATTTGTTAATGTTGAAAGGAAATGACACAATTACCAAATTTTGTGAATAGGTCCCCCACAGGAAGGTCACAGGTGCGGGTTGTAAGTGGGGTTCCTTGGCCTTGTTTCAAGGGCACAGGGATCAACGCATTCTCAAGTGTTATTGTGATACTTTAGTAGGAGATGTCATAGGATCACCAAATTTGTTGCATGGGTTGTCCTCAAACAAATTTTATGGGGTTGTATATGGGTCATTTCATATTATGTCAGGTGGCATATAATAAAATATTTATACTTTTCATTTTTCCTATTTTTCACTCTTTTTTTTTTTTTTTTTTTTTTTTTTTTTTTTTTTTTTTTCACTTCAGGTTTGTGAGGTGCAGAGCCAGGGCAATGACCGGGATCTGCAGCAACTTGGCAAGGGTGCCAGTATGGCGGTAAGTCAGGTGCAATTCTTAATGATTCAAGTTATGTAATAGTAAAGCAGAATTAAAATACATTTAATGCACCTGAACACCACGGCTGCACAATAGTATAAAATAATTACTCTTGATTGTCTTCTTGGCATAAAATTGTAATTATGATTCTCACCAACAGTTTTACATTAAAGGGGAGATATGCGTTTTTGGGGGAGGGGTTTTTACCCATAAATGTTGTTACAGTGTTGAATAGACATATTAAATGATGCCTGAGTGTCATAAAGAGGTTAGCACATGTTTAAGTTTCTTCTCTAGGCTGTTTATGATGGCTGCAAGCACCCCGACCATGGTGCACCAGTGGTGTCCAAAATAAAGATCTGATAATGGGGTAGCATTAATCAAAAATGGCTGTTAGGTGTGAGCGAGCATATTGAAGGATTTTTCTGATGTTTGTTTTCGAGCAGGATGCCTATGACATCGCTAATGGTTTTGAGGGCCACTTGGGGGACGAGCCGAAAGATGCAAAAACAAACCTCATAGTCAATTACCTGCCACAGAACATGTCACAGGACGAGCTGCGCAGTCTGTTCAGCAGCATCGGTGAGGTGGAGTCGGCCAAACTTATTCGGGACAAAATGGGAGGTAAGTCTTTTAAAATTTATTTTTAGAGCTCGAGCTACCCTGTGTTTTTTTTTTTTGTTTGTTTGTTTGTTTTGTTTTTTGTTTTTTTTGTTTGTTTGTTCTTTTTAATTTATATCCCTTTTGGCACCAGACGTTTAAGAATAATCATACGGGTGAGAATGTTTCATGTAAACGACTTGTTTTAAATGTACTCGTTTCTTTTCACTTTTAACTCAACATTTTCACGTTCTTTCCTGAACCCACCGAGTCTGGAAACATTTAATGTAAAGCTGTCCACTTGGTTTTTCAGTCTCTTGTATGCCTTTGTGTTTATGGTATGATTTGAAACTCAGTAAGTTCAGTAAATTTTCTTTCTTTATTTTTTCTCACCATGTCTGTATGGCTAACCATAAAAAAGGCAAAATTATATGTAACTAGAAGCACATTCTTAGAGTGTAATGTACCTCCGCCAGGCGCTAATGGATTGTTATAACTTGGCATGGTTAAAATGAAATGTCTCCCCCTAGTGGGTGTATTGAGAAAAAAAAAAAAAACGGGGGCAGGTGGTTTGTAAACATGGTCCCATGCACGGATCACCTCCAAAATTTTTATATTATTTTTATAGTTACTTGTACCACACCCTACTGAAAAGAAAACGACCTGGCGGAGGTAATTTAAAGATTTTTCTTTTCAGTTTGTGATGTGAAATTGTTTTTGATTTGAAAATGTAAAATGGCCGACTTGTTTATTTAATGTATGTGATGTGCATTTGATTGTTTTTAAAAATAATACTCAAGTGTAACCGTTTTCTTTGAGGTCTAATAGTTGTTGTAAAAGTCATGTAATTTTTTTTTAATTGAATTGTAACCTTTGTTTTTTCCTTTCTGAAAAATGATTTGGTCTGCAGGATGTGGACAACCGTTTGTTGTTTTTATTTTGTTTTCCTTTTTTTTTTTCTCTAGGCCACAGTTTAGGGTACGGATTTGTTAACTATATTAACCCTAGTGATGCAGAAAGGGCTATCAGTACTCTCAATGGGCTGAGACTACAGTCTAAAACTATCAAGGTAACGTGCAAAGAGCTGTTCTTGTATCCCTGTGTAAACTGATAGATATGACATGTTGTTCCAGTAGCTTGTTAGGCAGCAGAGGAAAAAATCCCAATACTGCCCAGTGTGTTTTTTTTTTTTTTATTTTTTTTTATTTTAAGAAACACACTATACTGAGGTACGAGTCCTTTTTTCTTTCTTTCTTTGTTTTTTTTTTACTTTTTCATTCCCTGTTTTAATTTATTTTTTAAAGCTTGTTTGTCAGCTTTTTACTCCTCAGCCCAATGGGTGTAAGGGGTAATGTCACGCGCAATGTCCGCCCAACTGTCTGCAGGTACATTAACTCCAAAATGCCGTCACCGATCATCACCATTTTTGGTGTGGATGTTGGGACTGGGTAATTACACAAGCCTATCTATTTCCGGCATGTGACCGCCGCAGCTGCAGTCGTGAATTTGCATTTCGCACACTAGCTGAAAAACGCAGTCACCGTTCATCACCGTTTTTGACGTGGATGTTGGAGCTAGGTGACTATACGAGACTGTCGATTTTCCTCACAGTGCAGTATCCTAATATAGCCACTGCAGCGGCCATCTTTAATTTACGTTCCGCATAGTAAGCCAAAAACGCCATCACCGGTCATTTCCATTTTTGGTGTGGACGTCGGAACCAGGTAACTACACAAGTCTTGATTTTCATCCCGGCCTGATATCCAATATGGCCGCCACCGCCGGTCTGCCATCTCGAATTTGCATTCCACTCATCGACTCGAAAACCCGATCGCAACCTTTTTTGGTGTGGATCTTGGGACTAGGCATATTTTCTATAATGTGGCGCATGGGCTGAGGGGTTTTGTAAAATTTACAGGGCTGTTTTTCAGGTTCTCAGGCCTCGATCTCTATACGTTATTTATTTTTTTTGGACAATTGGCTTTCCTTATCGATCTGGCATGGTTTTATTTTCGGTACAGGATTATACTGAAGTTTTGACTTTTTTATTTATTTATTTTAAATAAACTTATTGATGTTTTGCCTCCAACACTTAAATTAATGTATTTTCTTTTTTTCTTTTTTTACTTAATTATTATTATTATTTTATTATTATAATTTTTTTAAGTATTTTGTTTTGGTGAGGGAGGCTGGAGTGATTTGCTTGAGTATGACATTGTGCCGAATCAAAGCCCTGCACAACAATCCCCGTTGACTTGATTTATTTTCCGTCATTTTTCTAACGGGATTGTTTGACATGGAAATTGTCCCTTTTTTTTCCTTTCTTTCTTTTTCTTTCTTTCTTTTTATTTTATTTAGATCTAGCCTGTAAAGCTGTAATTTGTGGAAAAATTGTCGTTTTTTTCCTCTGTAAGTTTTTGTAAGTTATATTTACTTTATTGGGATGTTTGTTGCCTCTGATTGACCTTTTTAATTCTTTATATTCTTTAAAAAACAAGTTAAACTGTTAAATGTTTTTCAGAGTTTTTTGGGGTTTTTTAATTCTCTTTCTCCCTTTATCAGGTCTCTTATGCCAGGCCAAGCTCTGACTCAATAAAAGATGCCAATCTTTACATTAGTGGCTTACCCAAGACCATGACGCAGAAAGACGTGGAAGACTTGTTTTCCCAGTACGGCCGCATCATAAACTCCAGGGTGTTGGTTGATCAGGCTTCAGGTATCAGCCGTGTGTCTGAATTGTCGTGCTGCTACTACTACACCCCCCCCCACACTTCTCCCTTAACTATGCTAATGGTAGCTTATCCTGTTGCAGGCTTATCCCGTGGCGTCGCCTTCATTCGTTTTGATAAAAGGATTGAAGCAGAAGATGCCATCAAGGCTCTGAATGGCCAGAAGCCCTGTGGAGCATCTGAGCCAATCACAGTAAAGTTTGCAGCAAACCCCAACCAGGCAAAGAACTCCCAGCTGCTGTCGCAGTTCTATCACACGCAGTCTCGGCGCTTCGGAGGTCCCGTTCATCACCAGCAGCAGAGGTTCAGGTCAGGACCTCATCATCCTGACGGGAGGCAGTTCATGGGGCTTTTTTTAAATATAAGAACAGCGCAGTCCTTCAGATTTATAGATAATTCACTCTGTTCTATTTTATGTGATTAAGTTTTATTTCTTGGTTTTATTTTCCTGAATCACAGCAAATCAGTCATTTAAACCTCCGTCCCCTAGTTCTTGACAGGATTACGGTCGGGACTCCTCCTGCTCCTTTGTCTTCTATATCGATGCCATCATTGTTAAAATCAAACTTCTAAAACTGACCAACTGAATTGACCTCAAAACATTTGACGTTTGACAGACGCTGTTATTCAGAGTATCTTAGGTTTTTTGTTGTTGTTTTTTTGTTTTTTGTGCAATTGAGGGTTAAGAGCCTTGCTCAAGGGCCAAATGTGATGGTACTGGGGGTTGAACCCCTGACCCTCAGATCAGGAACCTCTGCTTTAACCTTTAAGCCACCACTGCCCTGGTGGTCAGATCTTAACATTGATCCAGAGTTTTGTTCATTGGCTTCAATAAATGAAGTGTATTTTCCTTCATGTATTTTCCATTTATGGCATTTAGTCGATGCCCTTTTCCAGAACGACTTATAATTTTATCGCAGTTGAGGGTTAAGGGCCTTGCTCAGGGGCCCAACAGTGCAAGCTTGGTAGTGCTGGGGCTTGACCCAACAGCCTTCTGTTGAGTAAACCAGAGGTGGATGCACTGAGCTGTCACTGCACTCCCATTCTTAGCGGGCCGTGATCCGGCGTCCATCCAGTTTTCAGAACGCTGCCTCTATTCGTTAACCTTTTCCTTTTTTTTAATTTAGTTTTTCTATAGTTGTACGTGTGGGCTTTCAAATTTCTTCACAGAATTTGCAAATCCAATAATTATGCAAATTTATGCAAACATTTTCAAAGTGACTATAAAATATTTCTTGACTAAATTCTGTTTATCTGATGGAGCTCGTGGTCTATTCTACTGTTCAGTTCTGTGCATCTTTCGCTTAACTTCTATTCCCACGGGTCTGGACACACATTTACCGTTAATTTCTTTTCCCTGCGGAATTTAATGTTATCAGATATTTATGCATCGTCACATAAATGCATTAATCAAATGCAGAACCACACAAATAAGTAAAGTTCAGTGATGCTCCTCCCTATAAACGTGTATTTAAATACCTGCACCTGCTGAAGATAATTTTATATTGAAAAGGCACTGGATGAGCTCTACATCAGTGACGTCCTTTTTTTTGTTTGTTTGTTTGTTTTGGTGCCTCCAGGTTCTCTCCGATGAGTGTAGACCACATGAGTGGGGTTTCTAACATGAACGTGTCTTCAAGCTCGACCTCCGGCTGGTGCATCTTTATTTACAACCTGGGTCAAGATTGCGACGAAGGCCTACTGTGGCAGATGTTCGGCCCGTTCGGCGCCGTCAACAACGTCAAGGTCATCCGTGACTTCAACACCAACAAATGCCGGGGCTTCGGCTTCGTCACGATGAGCAATTACGAAGAGGCAGCCATGGCCATTGCCAGTCTCAACGGGTACCGCCTGGGGGACAAGGTCTTGCAAGTTTCCTTCAAGACCAGCAAGTCTCACAAATAAAAGGACTGAAAGTATTACTTTTGGGTTGTAAGAGCCTGTACACTTCTTGATTTAAACACCCCCCCCCCCCCCCCCTCCTCCTTTCTTTTTTTGGTCCTTTGATGTATGTTTGTTAAAAATAAATAATAAATAGGTTAGCAGTCTTAGTGTATTAATCTGGGTTCAGATTAAAGCTGGGGTTGGTAAATTTGAAACTTTCATCTCTTTAGGACTCAGAGGTCCCTTCAAAGCCACGCCCCCTCCACATGTCTTTATGCACGATGAGGTCATGCACGAAGACATGGGCGCATTTGATTGGCTATTCCCCTGTGGGCTGCGGGACAGTGGTCAGTGGTTTTACAGGATTACTTCTTTTTTTTTTTTTTAAATGACCTTTCAGCGCTCATAACTCTTAAAGTGTAAATTTTGACTAATATACCAGTTTGTGTATACAGCTAAAAATTTACCAACCCCGACTTTAACTGGCTGAAAGGGGTGGGCTACCTCACCTTAAAAACGCTGTCTGTTTAAATAGGTTTGCTAGTGTTCATAACCATATCATTTAATCACCTTGATGCTACAGAGCATCAGACCTCGAGTAGGCGTCTGTAGACGCAGGGCGTGTCATGCCTCTCACCATCGTCGTGTTTCCCGCGAGGCCGTTTTGACGACAGTCACGTCCGTGGCTTCATAAATTATTCTGAATATAAACCGAATTCCACGCTCCAGTTTTCAAATTCTGTTCGCTTTGCTCGTTCAGTGTGATTTTTAGAAACCCGAGTGCGGAGGTTTTGTAAATATCCTTCACGTCATATAATCCCACGAGTTTCTGTCTGAAGTGATTGAAGTTTGAAGGACCAAAGACGCTGGAGAGTTTGCCTTAATTCGCCTACATGTGCAGACATGTTCAACTTTTTTTCTTCTTTACTGTATAGTTTTTTGTATTCACAGGTTGGTGGGGTTTTTGTTGGTGTTTTTGTTTTGTTTGTTTGTTTATAAGCAGCTCTTGTTACCCTAAACCTGAACCCCTAATTTAGTGCTTTTTTTTGTTTGTTTGTTTGTTTTTTTGTTGTTAGGCTTCTCTCTTGTAAGTGGAATTGGTCACCTTTTCTGTTTGTTTAGAATGTGTGACATCCGTTTTCCTCCATCTGTTTTTTTTTTTTTTTTTCTTGCTTAGTATAACAAACGACTCTGAATCCCACACATGGAGTTTTAAACATTTATTAAAGTGTATTTTTGTTTTTTGAGGTTTCTGCTCTCGGTTGCCGGTCATGCCGGTCTGGTGTAGGTGTTGAATTTTTCTTTCTTGATCATATGCATGTTTATTTGATGTTACTTATCTGTAGCTTTGACATCATGCTGCGTATGTTTCACATCTGTCTGTTTCTTCTGAAGTTCGCTCTAGTCTCTTGTAGTATGGCATTTTTTATGTACTTATAAATAAACACCGTTGTTTTGTTGTATTTACTGATCGCTGGAGGTTCCCCCGTGCAGTATTTCTGTAATTATAATTACCGAATGGATAAAGTGTGTCATGTACTTCAGCCTGTTGATTCTGGAGAAGAAACCTGAGGCGATCCAAGTGTGTGTATATAAATATAATTCGATATAAGCTTTTGTTATTTGCTTTCCCTTTAATTAAATCTGCAGCTTATGGTTGTTGCCACCTTTTTGTCCCGGTACTGTATTTTATTACTAAAATGTTCTCGTTTAGACGAGACGGCACCTGTTAAAAGTTAGTCATTTAAAACCTGGTATTAAAATCTCTATGTAAAATCTGAGCGCGTTTGTTGCTATAGTAATGATTTTAAAGGCGACTATTAAACTGAATCTCAGAGCAGTGACCTCATCAACGCCCAAGTTAACGTGGAAGAGTCTCATTTCAGTATTTCAGATGTTTAAAGTTTGGCTCATTTTTAATAACTGCTCATAAAATCATTAAAACAGAAACTATCGGCCTAAAAGTTTGCACACAAATGAATTGAGAGATTTAATTAAGATTCAGTTTTAACAAAAAGTATCATCAGTACCTTGCTGGGAAAGTTGTAGTAGTGTTTTTTTTTTTCTTTTACCCCTCGGCCAAGCTGTCTGTCAGTCTGTCTGTGCATCTATCGTTGTAGCACTACAGTTTCTAATAATTCACCTTCTTACTTTAGGAGGTTTGATGAAAAAATAACCCAGTAAAAAGTTGAGGCCTATAAAATAAGTGCATGGTCTCCCAGAGCTCTTCAATTTTGCACATTTTGACCGAAACTTAATTTTCTGGATCAATAATCCATTTAACGTCTAATCGGACCGTGTAAATTAATAATACAATATGTTTTAATATATAAAGTGTAGTTTTATCCGTGGTGGCATGTTGTAATAAAAATAAATTCATCTGTATGTTCTTGTAATTATTCATAAATAACATCCAAAATGTGAACTTGCACCATATTTCAATTATTTCATGCAAAAGCAACATGTTTTGAAAGGTCTTGTTTTAGTCTCTGCAATAAATATATTGCTGTGAAAAGCCTAATCTGTATTCGATATTTATCTCAACACTAAACACGAAATACTGAAGCTATATTCATAATTATTCATATCAGTATTAATATTCAAACTTCCTTCAGACACACTGCACGTAGCGTTTCGTAGGTATCCTGGAGATCCGGAAGTTTTAGTCCATAAAAAAAATGACTTTCAGCACGAAATGTTAGTAGTTTTTATTTTCATCTGTTTTAAGGCAGGACATGTAATGCATCTGTTCTCTGCTAACTACTGACACGAACATCACTTGTGTAAAGTGTACAGCCGGCAATTTTTCAAGTTGGGACTTTAGTATTAATTCATATTATTATTATTATTTAAAAATCTAAAATCATTGTTTCCGGTTAACTACCATCAGAGTCACCAGTGTAGAGAATCCAAAAGGTGGTCGGAAGGCACTTGTGAGGTTAAACTTGACAGATGTTGTAGTAGACAGTAGGCCGTTCGGTCACCGTGTCTCCAACCACCTCATACATGCAGTCTTTCCCTGCAAGCAGCGGCACCTCGGTCAGATTCTCCACGTTCCCGCCATGATTTCGATTCTGGTACGATTCACTGGCGGATCCCTGGGAGGGAAGGGAGGTCAGGTTAAACGCAGTTATTTGCTTGTCTTGTGTCTGTGTGAAGTGAAAAAGACAATCAGAAGATTCATTTCCGGGTGTTCTACAGGGTAAGGATTTCCTATACTGCGTATAATGTGTGTTATAACGGGTTGGTCTGTCTCGAGAAGAAACTCAGAGTCTTAATGCAGAGAGTCCTTGTTCTTTGAACAGTTAAATCCAGATGTCATGATGTTGTTGACCCAGATGTTGTACTGCAAACTGTTTATGAAGAAGGTTATCAAACCCTGTTCAAAACAAACGTGTACACTACATTCCTCATGTGTCATTAGAAATAAAATCATATGCTGGACGGCGTAGTGGTTAGCACATCCGCCTGACAGCCAGCAGGTTTCTGTGTGGAGTTTGCATGTTGATTGCATGGGTTTCCTCTGGGTACTCCGGTTTCCTCTCACAGTAGGATGATTGGCGGTTCCATATTGCCTCTAGGTGTGAGTGTGAATGGCTGTGTGTGTTGCCCTGTGATGGTCTGGTGAGCTGTCCAGGTTGTACCCCGCCCTCGCCCAGAGTCGGCTGAGATGGGCTCCAGCCTCCCTGCGACCCTCATTAGGATTAAGCAGCTTAGAGAATGAATGAATGAATATTAATGCCTTTGACCTGACTTGAATTCGTGTAATGAGAGAATTAAAGAATTATGAACGCATCTAATGGTACTAAATGGAGTTAAAGTGAATTCGGGGAAACGTAATACAATATTAACCCATTAAAACAGGCCAAAGTGTCCCGACTTTTTTTTTGTTGTTGTTTTGTTTTGTTTTTTTAATGCGCAGAGGGAAATTTTTCAGAATTCACTCTCGAGATACTGAAGTTTATTGGTGTCCCGCGCCGATCCTCAAACCTACATGGATACAGGACCAATCTCACCATGAAATGATGTTATTCTGTCCCAAATCGCCCCTCGGTGTGAGTGTGAACGGTTGTGTGTGTTTTGGACCTGTGATGGTCTGGAGAACTGTTCAGGGTGTACCCCGCCCTCGCACAGAGTCGGTTGAGATGGGCGCCAGCCTCCCCGTGACCCTAAATCGCTATGAATCGCTATCTTGCTCCCAGAATAAAATATTTATTATCTGCAGTTGCGTTTGGTCGCACGTTTCGTTTGTCGTACCCTTTTATCAGGGGCGAAGTTTTTCCTACAGAGATGGCCAATGATTCCAGCAGCCAGGGAGTCTCCCAGTACATTAATCATTGTTCGAAATCGATCCCTTTGGAAGGAAAAAGAAAAAACAGATGAAACACACTGACACAGAAAGCATTCACTAAAATATCCTTATTATATCCGAACACACTGGATATGAGCAGTGGTGGGCTCTGATTAGCTCCTTGAATAATAGGATATCAGATCATATTCCATGGATACAGAAAAATATCAGCAGAGAATTTTACCGAAGCCCGAAAACAAGAATCCACAAATTAATATGAAGCAACGGAATTTGGAATAAACCGGCAACACGGTGGTGCAGTGGTTAGCACGCCTCCATCTCACAGCAACAAGGTCCTGGGTTCGATTCCCAGGCTCGGTAAGAGCGTTTCTGTGTGGAGTTTGAATGGTTTTCCTGTGCCTGCCCTGTGGGTTTCCTCCGGGTACTCCGGTTTCCTCCCACAATCCGAAAACATGCACAGTAGGCTGATTGGCTGTTCCAAATCGCCCCTAGGTGTGAGTGCGAATGGTTGTATGTGTTTCTGCCCTGCGATGGTCTGGCGAGCTGTTCAGGGTGTACCCCGCCCTCGCCCAGAGTCGGCTGAGATGGGCGCCAGATTCCCCGCGACCCTAATTAGGATTAAGTGGCTTAGAAAATGAATGAATGATTAATATTACTGTGTTGCGGTCGGGGTTGTTGCCAGGTTGCCGGATTTTTTTGTTTGTTTTTTTTAATTTTCCCACTCAATCTCCTGGTACATGGCTGATCGCTGACTCCGCGCTACGTGCCTCGCCGGCTGTCGTGTCACGTATGAGGTTTTATACTAAAATAATTAAGGAGACGGTTATTTGTTGTAGCCTGAATGAGTTACTGTTTCATCACAAGGGTTATAAAGGTTTTGTTCGACTTGCAGAATCCAGTCGATGGCTACAATCAACGTCACGTCATCCGGTGGCAATCCTACAGATGTCAGCACTATCACCATGGTTACGAGGCCAGCCTGAGGGATGCCTGCAGCACCGATACTTGCAGCAGTGGCTGTGATGCTGTAATATACAAAAAGAATGTCAGTAAAAAAAAAATTTAACACAAGGCTGAGAACGACATTATTTATTTATTATAAAAATAAAATACCAAGAAACGATCAGTGGAATTTTACATGTCGTGTGTTTTTAAAATGCAGTATGGGTTATTTCTAGCAGCTCCAGTTACCAGAATACTCTGGACAGGGAAGAAGGTGTCATTAGGTAGCATAAACAAATCACCATATGTACCAGACGGCTGACAGGAAACCATACATACTGGTTAAACTGGTAGAGCAGCTTTGCTAGCTGGTAAGTACTGGTAGGAAGAAAACTGTTTCTGAATTGCTGCTATAAATGATACTGTTACTGTAAGATTATACTGATCAGCCATAACTTTAAAACCACTGAGACGTGAAGGGAATTACAGGGATTATAATTCATTCAAAATATTTTCTCTCTTCTGATTGGTGGAAAGCTACTGGATAATTGTTGGTATTGTTCTACAAGCCGATTTACCACCACTGCCGTCGGATAAGTCAAATCATTACTGCATGATCGGCACACGCCAATATTCCTCCTTATAACATAGATGCACATGGTGCCGCCCGTCCGTCATCTCGGTCGGTTGGATTGTACAATTTACAGCGAGTCGCTGTGGCAGCCCTGAGCCATCAAAACGTCATTACGGCAACCAAGACAGCGGCACAAAGTCCTGGTACCCAGCAGCGCAGTCAGTAGGGTCTTATTTATATCTATGTTCATCTTCTTCCCCTCCTCCCACAGAAAGATCCGAAAACGGTTGCCCGAGTGGTATTCCATCATTACCACCGTTAAACAACAATGGCGGCCGGAATTTAAGGAAAAACACCTCAATGTGATGATCGAGTTCCATCATTAATTCTGTGTATATTGTAAACGAGTCGGACGGCAGTCACAGCCTGCTGTTGTTTTTATAATCATAGCACGACAGGCTTTAAGACGAAAAACCTTCATTAATAACAAATTCACCTGGTTTTCATGATGATTTAAAAAAAAATTCTATCTTAGTTGGTTTAGTTTGGAATTTTTTTCCACAAACCAAAATTTATACATTCTACATAGACTTTAAAAATAAATGTAATAATGAGTAAATTATAATATTTCACAATAATGCTTCATGTCTTGTATTTTTATATTAAGCCCATTACAGTGTTTAGTGCAGGATTGTGTAGTTTTAGATTCTGTACGTGGTTGTCACAGCAATCAGAAAAAAAAGCTTCAGCTGCTTTATCAGCAATTATTTTTATATAAAATATAATGTATATAATCTTATTTATCTTTATATGATATTATTGTTCTATTATGAGATTATTATATTACAGTTTATATTATAATTATCGAGCTGTCCAGGGTGTACCCAGAGTAGGCTGAGATGGGCGCCAGCCTCCCCGCGACCCTAAATAGGATTAAATTCTTCAGAGAATGAATGAATGAATGAAAATTATAATTATCTTTATATGATATTATTGTTCTATATGAGATTATTATATTACAGTTTATATTATAATTATGTTTATATGATGATATCAATAAATTTGTGACCATCACAGATTAGTGGGTATTAAGAGCTGATATCCTAAACTTTAAAATGAGACCAAATTTTCTATTTGTCTGGACTAGTTTTGGACTAACAAACCAAAACCGGCCAGGAATTTTCAGCCTTTTAAGCGACTTTTTAAGAGAAAAATCACGTTCAAAATTCATCAAAGTGTTCAATTAGTGAATTAGGCAGCCGTGGCCTAACGGTTAGAGAAGCGGGTTTGGGACTGAAAGGTTTCTGGTTCGGGAATCTGTGTGGAGGAAAAACGTGTGGCGGTGTTTTGGGGGGAGCTGCACCTTCCCTTCCTTCACCTTCATGGCTGAAGTGCCCTTGAGCAAGGTACCTAAACCCAAACTGCTCTCAGGGTGTCCACTGTGTCTGTGTGTGTGTGTGTGTGTGTGTGTGTGTGTGTGCACGCGTTTGTGTGTGTACGTGCGTGTGTGTGTGTGAATGTGTGTGTGTGTGTGTGTGTGTGTGTGTGTGTGTGTGTGTGTGTGTGTGTGTGTGTGTGTG
>JAOUQZ010000004.1:24015994-24023494 GCA_028564935.1 Neosilurus hyrtlii
CGCGAGAGTATACAGCACTAGTGAGTACAGCGCTAGGGAGTACACCGCGAGAGTATACAGCACTAGTGAGTACAGTGCTAGGGAGTACACCGCGAGAGTATACAGCACTAGTGAGTACAGCGCTAGGGAATACACTGTTAAAGAGTACAGTGCTAGAGAATACAGCACTATTGAGTACAGCTATAGTGCACATCAAAGCTGTTTTTAGCCGTGCTTTCGTTATGATAATGTCTGTGTTGGACCAAATGTCGTCCATCACCTCACCGTTTATTTTTTTTGTAAACACAAACTGCAGCCTCATTGTAAACCCTCAGAAGGATGCTATTATCCTAGTATTTGTCCTGCCGACACTGGAACACAAAGATTAGGGGCAGGAGATGTTCCAGTAGATTTATAGTTTATATGAGGGGTGGGCAGCATGAACTCACATTTATATCAGAATCATGATACTGCAATATATACAACCAAACTCAGTGCTAGCAAAATGTAAACAAAATGTTAGGAAAGACAGTAAAGCAAAATTAAATAAAGTTAATAATTTATTGCCAGTTTATCTTTAATCTATCAACTGATATTACAAACATATATTTACACTGATCAGCCATTACATTAAAACCGCCTGCCTACTTTCACCAACACAGCTCTAGACAAGTCATGGAGTCCACAAACCTTCTGAGGGTGAGCTGTGGTATCTGACACCAATGATATTGGGTTATTATTTAACAAGTTGGGTTGCTTTCTTGTTTATTTTCATACTGCAGTTTGTTTGGGCTTTTTTTCCCTAGGATTTCAGAATTAGTGATGGGGCAAAGCATGAGTTTTCTTTTTTCTGCGTTTTGATTCATGAATTTTCCCGAGTTTGGGAGTTGAATTATATCCATTAGTATAAACTACACAGAACGGCGCAATTTGATTGGTCTGTTATCTCAAAATTATAAAATATCATCACAATACCATAATGCTTGACTCTTTGACACTTTCCCACTTTAAACTGCAGCATTAATTTATTAAAAGTTTTGTTTTAGTTTGTTTTACTTGTGTTGCTGAGTTGTACATGCTAAAAGACCTTTACACCCCTGTGTATTTACTAACCTCTGAATGAGAAGGCTTCGATAGCCTGGCAGGCTGTCCAGGGTGTACTGTGCCCTCGCCCAGAGACGGCTGAAATGGGCGCCAGCCTTCCAGCAACCCTAATTAGGATTAATCATTTCAGAGAATGAATGAATGAATCTGTAGGCTAATCAGAAGCCAAGAGCTGCACGGCGCTTGGATCAACTCAGAGTGCCGAGCTCACCTGACCTGCATTTGTCATGGTTAAAATGTGTGAATTTAAACTATAAAAATCTTGTTTTAGTTTGCTTTTCTTTGTTTCTGTGTAGTACATACTTAACCTGTTAGGGATGCTGTTACATAGCTCTTGGATCTGCTCACACATGCGCTCGGAGCTCATCGGTGTCTGTCATGATTTACAAAGTGTACAAACTATAAAAATATTGTTGGAGTGTGTTTTTTGTTCATGTTTCCATGTAGCATATACTAAAACAATTATGCACCTCAGGCTCGGTGGATGTCACTGAATCGAACAGTCGCTTCCGTGTTCTGTCTCGGAATATTCAGGGACGTTCACTGAGTCTCTGGTGTGTTAATAAGTAATTAACAATTATGTCCCATTAACGAACAAGTCAGATTGCAGGGTGTATTTACATTATACACTAATGGAGGAAAATCTTTATCCAGTCTCTGAAAGTTAAAGTATTAAAGCCTTGAGTGTTTTGTTCTCGTTTCAGGAGAAGCTCGACCCTGCGGAGAATGATCCAGAAGGATCTGATGCTGTGCACATGGAACGTTTGAGAAATACAGCTTCCAAGTTCTTTCAGTTAAACCACGCTCTCCAGCAGCTTCACTCCTCTTTGTCTCGCACTCTTGGAGGTACGTGTTCCTGCTCCTGCGTGTTAGTATTTTTTATATGCATGCTGAAATATTTATAATGCATCACGTGTGTGTGGATTGTTCCACAGGTAGAGGCAGTGATGTTGGTCTCAGGTCATTCAGAGATACAATCCAATCTCTGACCAGATCTGTTAGCTCTCTCGTGCATGGATTACCGAAACAGACGGACGTTTGCTCCAGCGGTACTCTTCAGCTGCCATGTTTAAAGGGCGTCATGGATGCACGAGATGACCTGCACTCTGCATTATGCTCTCTCGCGGGACTGTTTAATGAGAGCAGCGAAGACGACGTGGAATCCCGGATCTTAGTGAACCATGAAGTCCGGGACGCAACTCAAGGTCCAAGAAACCGAACCGTTTCGAAAATGGTGTACTCGATGTCCTCGGGTGTCAGCTCCTGCTCCAGAGACATTCGCTGGGTTTGAGATCGAGGAGAAATGATCTTCGTGTTAGTGTGAACACCAGGACGAGGAAATTTCCAACATGCACCTTTTTCCCTGAAGTGGTACTGTAATATTAAATGTGCATTTCTAGATGCTTTTTACACCTGATTATGCCCAAATAATGCTTTTGTATTTAGAAAGTGTACTTGTTTATTATAATATAAGATCAATAGTGGTGGGTTTTAAATATTATTAAGGGTATAGTAAAAATGACTTTTTTATTTTATTTTATTTTATTTCAGTTTCTACAGCTCACTCATTACGTTTGTATGCACTGTGTTTTTGCAGCTTTGCACAAGAGTTGTACAAGTCTTCTCCCTTTACACTGACCTTAAACAATAGCATTATCTTTACAATCATGTAACTCCATAGGTTGTGTGTTATTTTTCATAATAAACACTGATGATATTTGGTCATGTTAATTTAATTTAATTTAGTTCATTTATTCACTCAGTTGTGAGGGTCATTCACTGTCCATGCTTTATGAATCAACTCGAGTTCATTTCAAAACCAGAAATGCATTCTTGTCACAGAACACTAGATTAATCCCCCGCATGGTCAACTGCACACTTGGTATCGTCATGGATTTATGAAATTTGATCCTTGTGACATGAAACCAGGTACGTCCATATGCATATCTGGTAAAAATAACAAACAGTCCTGTGCTAAAATTTCAATATCTAACATTTACATGACCACGTGTATATTTTATATGACCCTGTGACCTTAAAATTAGATCAAGGTGACCCAGTTTCAATAGGCTTGAATACCTTGACACCGAGTATAACGAGTATGAATTGTAAACCGATCCTACAAAAACTGCACCCCGTAGAGAGGTAATGGGCATTTTTGATGAATTGACCTCTTGACCTTGAAAAATTGGTCAAGGTGTTGACCATCAGTTTCGATAGGCTGATAGGGCGTGCAGTATGGACCATTCAACATGCATATAAAATAGTTCCATAAAGTACCGGCACTGCCAGAGTGTAAACAAGAGGCTGCGGCGGTGGACAGCCCCTAAAAACATAGCATCCCCCTACGCTTCGTGGGGGATATGTATATATATGACAACAAATTGGACATGGTCTTCTGGAATTGTGGCTCCGATAATTTCCAGTGTGACTGCAGGACAACCAAATTGTTTCTGCTATTCATACTGAATATAAAGTAGATTTCCCCCACTGACTGGTTAAATTTTGATCTTACTGTATTTAGGCAAAATTATTATATCTGCCCAAAATATGGTATTGAGGTGGGGTTATTATATCTGTTTTGTATTTTTTTTGTCAGTTTGTCTGCAAACAAAATTTTTGTAAAGAGGAAATTTACTAAATTCACAGCCTAATTAGGGTCGCGGGGAGGCTGGCGCCCATCTCAGCCGTCTGTGGGCGAGGGTGGGGTACACCCTGGACATCTCGCCAGGCCATTGCAGGGCAGAAACACACTGATGGCAACCCAATGGCCTACTCTTTACGAAAATCAGCAATGGTTCTTTTACATGCCTCTCACCACAGACAGTGAGAGACATGGCCGTCCTTTGATAACCCAGTTAGCTGCACTGGGGTGACAGCAGTGACAACCCGCTGATAGTGGGGCTTGAACCCCCGACCTTCGGATCAGTAAGCCAGCACCCTACCACCGGGCCACCACTGACCTCACTCTAGATATTATTATTATTACCTTTCATTCATTTATTCATTTTCTAAGCTGCTTAATCCTAATTAGGGTTGCGGGAGGCTGGTGCCTATCTCAGCCGACCCTGGGCGAAGGAGGGGTACACACTGAACAGCTCGCCAGGCCATCCCAGGGCCAACATACAACCATTCACACTCAATCTCACACCTAGGGTTAATTTGTAACAGCCAATCAGCCTACTGTTCATGTTTTTGGACTGTGGGATGAAACCAGAGTACCCGGAGGAAACCCACGAAAGCACGGGGAGAACATGCAAATTCCACACAGAAACGCCCGAGCTGGGAATCAAACACAGGCCTTCTTGCCTTGAGGCGAACGTGCAAACCACTATGCCACCGTCCCACTATTATTTTAATTTTTTTACACAAAATATAGTTACCCGAATCAATGCATATGATGTAAGGACTCTCATTACTATATAACACTCTAGTATTTGAACATTTATGAACAGTGTTGTTCATAGGCTAACACAGTAGTGTAGTGCTTAGCATGTCTGCCTCAGGTACTCCGGTTTCCTCCCACAGTTCAAAGACATGGACATTAGGCTAAATGGCTGTTCCAAAGTGCCTCTAGATCTAAGTGTGACTGTGAATGGTTGTGTGTGTCGGCCCTGCGATGGATAGACGAGCTGTTTAAGGCGTACACTGCCCTTGCCCAGTGTCCGCCTCCCCACAACCTCAGTAAGATTATATTGTTCAGCAAATAAAAGAATCAATAAATAAAGAGTGTAAGGGTTGCACGGTGGCGTAGTAGTTGGTATGTCCACCACACAGCAAGAAGGTTGTGGGTTCGAGCCCCGGGCTCGGGTGTTTCTGTGTGGAGTTTGCATGTTCTCCCTGTGCTTGTGTGAGTTTCCTCCAGGTACTCTGGTTTCCTTCTACAGTCCAAAGACATGCACATTAGTCTAACTGGCAGTTCCAAATTACCCATTGGTGTGTGTGTGTGCGTGCATGCTGGTCCTTCAATGGTCTGGTCTGCCTTCACCCTGTGTCAGCTAAGATAGGCTCACTTCCCATGACCTAATGGGAATAAGCAGTTCAGCAAATGATCTCATCATTCAATAATCACAACATCACTGAAAATACAAAGGCCCCCAACCCCCAAAATTGAAAATGTTTATTTTTGTTATCTTCAGGAAATTAAGATGATGAAATTTTCTTTGCAACCCACAGGGGCGGATGTAATGTTTCCTACGGGACACAACAAAAAATGTGCATTAATATGTACTTTTCATAACCTATAATAAAAAAACTTGGAAAAATTGGAAAATGGTTTCACAGAAACATGAATAATATTTTTTAAATATTTAATAATTATAGGTATCTTTAAGGTGTCTTTAAAGTGGGCTGGCACAGGCATCAAATTATGTTATATGTTTTAAAGTGCTAAGATATGTGTATATCTATTTGTATTGTTTATTCATTCATTTTCATCCATCCATCCATTTCCTAAGCCGCTTAATCCTAATTAGGGTCGCGGGGAGGCTGGTGCCCATCTCAGCCGACTCTGGGCGAGGGTAGAGTACACCCCCTACAGCTCGCCAGGCCATCACAGGGCGGATATACGCTGACGGCAATGCAGCTACTCTTTATGAAAATCGGCAATGGTTCTTTTACATTCCTCTCACCACAGACAGTGAGAGACATGGCCGGCCTTTGGTAACCCAGTTAGCTGCACTGGGGGGACAGCACACAACCCGTTAATAGTGGGGCTTGAACCCACAACCTTGTGATCAGTAATCCAGCACCTTACCACCAGGCCACCACTGGTAATGTTTATATATGACATATTATATAAATATGCAGTGTCTTTTTCATTTTCTTTATCTACATATTTCTGTTCTCGTGAACTCAGTCTCATGCTGTGTAGCATGCTATCAAATGCTATCAAAAATAAATCGCTACCTTATCGTGGTGGAGGTCTGCGTGTCATAATGAACCTGCCCATAGTAGGTTCACCCAAGACAAACAGGTCCTAGGTGAAGGTCCAGACAGCGCAGTTCAGAAGAACTCTATGAGCAGTATTTCAAGGACACAGTTTCCCGGATATTACCAGGATCCCCTTGGAGCCAGGCCTGGGGAAGGGGCTCGAAGGCGAGTGCCTGGTAGTCGGGCTTCTGCCCATGGAGCTTGGCCGGGCCTAGCTGGAAGGGTAGGTCTGAACCTGAATGGTGTTTTGTTGTTGGACTTCTGTGCTCATCATGGTTTGTCCTTCACGAACACCATGTTCGAACATAGCATGAGGACACCCCGGGCCGCAGTTCGATGTTCAACTTTGTATGTGTGTCATCGGACTTGCAGTAGCATGTTCTGGACACTCGGGTGAAGAGAGGAGCTGAGCTGTCAACCGATCACCACCTGGTGGTGACCTGGCTCCGATGGCGAGGGCCGTCCTGCAAGACCTGTGAGACCCAAGCGTGTAGTTAGGGTCTCTAGGGAACGTTTGACGGCGTCTCCTGTCAGAAAGGTCTTCAACCCCCACCTCCGGCAGAGCTACAACCACATCCAGCTCCAAACACTCTACAGGATCCTGGAGGGGTCATGGGAGTTTGCCCACCTGTCCACATCAGAGTGCGGATCGGGCTGCATCTTTCTGTCCGAGCAAGAGCAGTAACCGAAACTGACCTGAGCCCGACAAGCATTAAGATATTTATGTCCGAGCCCGACATATTTTTTGTCCTCATACTAATGGCACATTACATATACTCGGCTGCAGTAGCCCAGGTGACTTACAACCTCTATCCACGCTGGCACAATTCCTGGTCCTCTTGCTGTCATATTTCATGAGAACTCCTCAACCCCTGCATTGAACATAGCCAACAGGTTCATCACTGTCGGCCTTGACTACTCTGTAGAAATACTTCCACATTGTACACTTTCCTTGATTTTCAGAGGTTTTAAAGTCTCCTGATGCCCAATTCTTTCTAACGTCTTCCATCGCTGCGCTGCCACATGTAGCCTGATATGCACATGTTTTGTTGTCACAGCTACATAAACAAATTTCTGCACACAGGAAGATGGATGTTAGGGTAATATTTTACATTTATTTTAATCACAAAAACAAACCTTTGCATCGAGTGAAACAGGCCCATTGGCCACCTACATAACAAGCTGTTTAAAATTTGACATTTTCAATGCCTTTTGGCGCTGATGTAACCAAGCTCAACCCGAACCCAAGCATCATTTTTTAAATATCTGTCCGAAGTTTGGAACCCGGCACGACGTGTCGAATACCGTAGGGCTTGGGTCGCATGTCCACTTACTAGTCCATGTGTGCTTTGTGGACTTGGAGAAGGCTTTCAACCATGTTCCTCGGGCTATCTTGTGGGGTGTGCTCTGGGTATATGGTATACCAGACCCATTGCAACAGGTCATTTGGTCTATGTATTGCAGGAGCCAGAAAATTGGTAACAA
>JAOUQZ010000004.1:24028494-24042631 GCA_028564935.1 Neosilurus hyrtlii
CTTTTCAGCTCCTGCCCATCAGGAGCTATAGGATTGGGTTCCATCAGTCCGTCACACTTTTGTTTCCTGGCATTTATTTGCCGCTCGCTGAAGCTGGGGCGTTCAAACTTGGTATCCTGCCTCACTACTATGAGTGCTAGGATGAGTTTGTGTGTGATTGACCTTGACCTACTTTTCAAGGTCACAGAGGCAAAACTGTATATAACATTTCCGGGCATTTACTTGCCGCGCGCTGAATCAGGGGCTTTCCATCTTTTTCTATATTGGCATTTTATGAAATGGTCTTTTTGGCGGGAGCTTCTGGACTCTTGTGGTCAAATTTTTTAAAGGGTGTTACAAAAATACGCTATGAAAACTTATTAGCCTTGTTAGTTCGATCAGTTCAGTCTGGAATTTCCTTCCAGTGATTTAATCTCTCCTTCTTCATCTCAATCACTCATTCAGTTCCCAACCGCTTACTCCTACTAGGGTTGGAAGGAGGCTGGAGCCTATCTCAGCCTAAAAAGGGTGGAAGAGGGGAACAGCTGAACACCCACACACAACCATTCACATTCACACTCACACCTAGGAGCAATTTGGAACAGTCAGTTTACCTAATGTGTATGTATCTGGCCTGTGGGAGGAAACCAGAGTGCTTAGAGGAAACCCACACAAGCACAGGGAAAACATGCAAACTCCACACAGAAAGCCTGAACCTAGGACCTTCTTGCTGTGAGGTGATGCACTACACCACTGGCAAAATTAATCTACAATTTTAATATCCTGTTGGTTTTGATTAATGATATTTTAACATACAGTACATCAACATTACTGGGTCGGACGGTGGCACAGAGGTTAGCACATCTGCCTCACAGCAAGAAGGTCCCGCGTTCAATTCCTTGTGCGGAGTTTGCATGTTCTGTCCGTGCTTGTGTTGGTTTCTTCCGGGTACTCCGGTTTCCTCCCACAGTCCAAAAACATGCACAGTAGGATAATTGGCTGTTTAAAATCACCCCTAGGTGTGAGTGTGAGTGCGAATGGTTGTGTGTGTGTTGGCCCTGCGATGGCCTAACAAGCTCTCCAGGGTGTACCCCGCCCTCGCCCAGAGTCGGTTGAGATAGGCACCAGCCTCCTTGCAACCCTAATTAGGATTAAGTAGCTTAGAAAATGAATGAATGAATGAAATAACATTACTGTTTATATTACTAACAGATATCCACTGCCATGTCTGTTCTCCAAGGTACCTTAATCCTGAAATTCCAGGACAGAAGCGAACTTCAGTTGGCTCGTTTGTTGCACACGTTCACAAACATGGCTGCTGTGACTGTTTGCGCTCGCCTTCATTTCAGTCCGGCTTGCCATGGATCTTCCACTGTGTTTTCTTATTCCATACCCTCCTTCATTAACGAGTTCCAGCTTCGAGCCAGAGTCATGCCAAACCAGCCTGTCCATCTTGCCCTCCTGGTGCACGGTAAACATGGCCCCTACCTTTCAGTCTTTGCTAATGATGCCTCCTGGCACTCCGTGTGTGTGAGCTGGACCGGAAATGGTGGCAAGTGGGCGATCTCAGTGGATGGTCAGGAAATCAGACGGGGTATTTCCCTCTACTCAGGCTACATCGGGGGCGGAGGCATTTTCATCATAGGCCAAGAACAAGACACGTTCGGCAGCTCCTTCAAAAGGGACGAGGCCTTCTGTGGCAGCATTACCCAGCTGCACATGTGGGATCGGGTTCTGGATGCCAACGAAATCCAAACCATGGAAAAAGAGTGTTCAGTCATTCCTTCCGGCGTGCTTTTCACATGGGGCGCGTCCAGGTTGGAAATGAGGCCTTCTCTACAGGCCCACTGGGGCTACATCCAGTGTCAAGGTAAAAGCCTGTTTGGTGAGTTCTTTGGGGAATTTGGGGATTGCGGATCGTTTAAATCAGATTAAATGCTGGACTCCTTGCTTTGTGTCATTGTGCGTAAATATTTCCACCACTGCAGACGTTCTCTTCCACTCCCGAGTCATAATGAATACATAAACAGAGCCAAGTTGTAACTGGGAAACTCGGCCCTAAATGGTCATAAATATATCATGCATGCTGTAATTCAGACTACCACCCTTCAAAACAAACACGGTCTCTAATACATTCCCATCCCATGATGAACACACTCCAGACTTTTACTTCTCGTTCTCTAACGTCTCTCATGATCTGTATTATTTTTATACAGCACCTTTCAACTAACCTCCCAGTTTAAGCTTTTAGTTGAATTTACAGTGTTTCACCGCTTGCTTTAGAGCGTTCCCAGATGCCCGTGAATGAGAGCTGTGTAACATTTCACCCTGGCAGTGGAGAGTGGGCCTGGGACAACTGTGATACACAGAGAGGTGGTGTCTGTCAGTTTCTTAAAGGTAATAACTCTGTACACTTTGTAGACACAGTTCAGATAAACAATGGCCTTTTATCCAACATCTTATTTATAGCTTGTGTGTAATTACCGTGGACAGGAATTTCAATGTACTTTTTTAATCACAGCAAGAAGGTCTTGGATTTGAGTCCTGGCCTCGGCAGGGGCGTCTCTGTGCGAAGCGTGAATGTTCTTTCTGTGCTTGCATGGGTTTTCTCAGGGTACTCTGGTTTCTTCCTGCATTCCAATGACCTTTGGAAAGATAGCATAATAGGCTAATTGGCTGATCTGACTTGCCCCTGTGTGTGAGTGTGAATGGTTGTAGATGTTGGTAATGCGATTGATTGGCAAGCTGTTAAGGGGGTACCCTGCCTTCGCCCACAGTTAGCTAAGATAGGCTCCAGCCTCTCCGTGATCGTAGTAGGATTCTCGGCAAGTGAATTCTCAGCAAGTGACTCGGCAAGTTAATGAACGAATAAAGGGATTCAGACTGGGATGGAGCGATTCAGCAATATCCACAAAGCATGCCATAAATAATGGTTGTAGTGTGTACTACATGGGAACATAAGTAAAGCAAAACTAAAACAATGATCATACAAAGTGCTTTTTACCTAGAAAAATGCTAAGGCCTTACTGCATGGATATCTTTCAGTTTTTTGGGAGGGCATTTTGTTGTTCTTTTCTAGGATCTCAGAACCACTGACAGTGACAAACCCTTTTTGACTGAAACATTACTCCAAGTTTTGAAGGTGAATAATTTTCATTATCCTGAGATAGACTACGGATCTGACAGAACAGATATATAGTATAAACTACATGGGAATGGTGCAGTCTAATTGATCTGCTATGTAGGGATTAAAAGACATTAATTCCAATTTAAAGTATTCTCTTGTTTCTCATTGGTGGACAGACGCTTCGAGAGTGCTGCATCAGGCCGTTATGAAAAAGAAGGAGCTGTGCCTAAAGGCCACAGGTGTCAAACTCAAGGCCCTCGGGCCAAATTCAGCCCGCCAACTCATTTTAGGTGGCCCACAAGAGCTTTTATAAAATATGATTATCGTATGATCTTTGCATCAGCCATTAACATGAAATTCATCATTCTTCCACTAGGTGGCGGCAGCCTAGTTCAAGTGAACAACTAGTCATCCATGACTCAATAAAGATTGCATGCTTGTCGGCCCACGATCCCCTTTAAATTCAGTTATGTGGTCCTCAGTGAACATGAGTTTGATGCCCCTGCTAAAGGCAAACCTTTTGATTTACTGGTCTATCTGCGTTCCAACCTTCACTTATGGTCATGAGATTTGGGTATTGACCGAAACAATGACACCGTGGATACAAGTGGCAGAAATGAGTTTCCTTCGAAGGGTATTTGGGCTCAGCCTTAAAGATAGGCTGAGGAGCTTAGACATCCAGTTAGGGTGGTTCAGCATCTGATTAGAATGCCTCCTCTTCACCTCTCTTTAGATGTGTTTCGGGCACGTACACCTAGGAGGAGTCCGGGACCCAGAGCTCTCTGGTGGGATTATATATCCTGTCTGACTTGGTAATGCCTTTGGATCCTCCAGAAGGATCTAGAGAGTGCTGCAGGGGAGAGGGATGCCTGGGTTTCTCTCTTAGACCTGTTGCTTCTGCTACTTGTCCTTGGATGAATGGAAGAAAATGGAGGGATAGATGGATGGATAATTGGTGGAAAGCTATGAACTAACTCTTGGTATTGCATCAGTGCCATGAAATAACTGATTTATTGTATCATTGAGATGGGATAAGTTGCATGATTATTGCACAACTGGCACGTGCAGCACAGTAACGGGACCGTCTATTTTAAAATTATTTTGAATGAATAATAAATCCAAAAAATGATTCGGTCTTGGAGGGTGTTAGCAGATAACAACCCCTCGACCTAATAATTCTCTACGTCATTCTTCACCTCATTCACTAATTGCATATTATCTGAAGTGGATAATGCTTGAATTAAAACGATGCACGCTCACAATTTGTCACTTGGAGCAGGCAGCATCATTATTCACATGCTTTATTCATTCATTCATTTTCTGAACCGCTTATTCCTAATTAGGGTCACGGGGAGGCTGGCGCCCATCTCAGCTGACTCTGGGCAAGAGTACACCCTGGACATCTCACCAGGCCATCGCAGGGCAGAAACACACTGACGGCTATCCAGCTACTCCTGACGAAAATCAGCAATGGTTCTTTAACATGCCTCCCACCACAGACAGTGAGAGACATGGCTGGCATTTGATAACCCAGTTAGCTGCACTGGGGGGGGACAGCAATGACAACCCGCTGATAGTGGGGCTTGAACCCCCAACCTTGGGATCAGTAATCCAGCCCCCTACCACCAGGCCACCAGGCCACCACCGCCTGACATGCTTTAAAATAGACAAATTAAGCATAAAAATTTGGATGTTTAGTGACACCCACTTTGCCTTTCACAAATAATTCTTAATTTACTATAAAAGTTGAAGTTATGGAGAGACTTTCACAAAAAAAGTATTGCTCGATGAACTTGCACTAGTACTTCTTAGTAAACCGTTTTGTTTAATCATTAAAGTTAAATTCTCTCTCTAAAGGTCGGTGATGATTTTTGTGTTTAGGCTAGTTTGTAAATTGATTATTTATATGATAATGATTTTGTTTTGATCACAGAGCGCTTCGATGACTTTGGCATGTCCAATTTTCCCAACACCCCATTTTTTACACAAATCAGCAAAGATCTTCATGCCAACACTGTGAGCGTTTCCTAGCAATTATATGGCTGTTTATGCATTTTTTAAAGTTTTATCTTATCAGAGTTTATTTTGCTGTGTTTAGTCTGAAGACCACTAAATATTTTTTCTCTCCATAGACTGAAAACTATAATTTTTCCTCAATCACCGAACAAGAGTTGAATTGGCTGCATTCGCTCGCTCAGTCTCTTGTGAACACTATTGAATCCGATCCAGATATCATCACGCCATCTGACATGCTACACCTAACGCGAACCATCGAGCAGGCTGCAGCTTCTCAAGTTAATAAAACATCTGTCTCCTCTGGAGTCCTGAGGTCCATGGCTTCCAGCTACCTGATCCTAGCCAGTGGACTCCTCGATCCTGTCTTGACCAGGCAGTGGCTGGACATGCAGCCATTAGGTGTATGTTACAAAATTCAGTGTGTTAGAATAAATTTGTAATTACAGTGTACGTGTAAACACTTTTTAACGAGTTTATGTTTTCTACAGATTAACCTTCGACCATTTATGATTGTCGAGAGTATTGAAAAAATCCTGTGGGCTCTGGCTGATTCAATCTTCACAGACATGAAAACCTTTGCACTTTTAACAAAAAACATAGGTAAAGTTGATTGCCTAAGCTTCTGGCTCCAGAACAAGCTAATGTTGTTTCACTGTTAATAATTCTGAACTCTCATATCGAGTCCAGTTCTTTATCTGTTTGTGATCATTGGCTATAATAACCCAGTGAGCTCTTATGGCTGACTCACGCGTAAGTGATACAGTCGCGAAATAATGCGACATCGTTTTCAGTTGGTTTCAGACGAATATACCACCATTACGCTCGAAATGCTGACTCTTCGAAAACCTTCGAATATTTTTGAATATCTAATAATAATAATATCTATTAATTCTAATTTAGCACCAAAATCTTACACAGGTCCAAAGTTTTAACTATAACGACCACGGAAACGGATCATTTACCTCGATTGACTACTTCCGAAAGTATGCGAATTCCAGTTTGTATTTATTCAATTCCCTTCTAAATAAAATTGGCTTGTACTTTCGGACAAGATTGCTTACATGTGAGTCAGGTCTTAGATATCAAAGCTTCCAGAGTAGTCTTTGGTTGGAAATAGCTGCAAAGGTTATGTGTACGTATATACAGTATGCTTCATAACAGATTTCATGGATGTGGTTGTTTTTGTACGGTAGATATTCAAATGGAGCCGCGAACCTTATCTCCTGCGAACTGCAGGAGTGTGTATAAACCCTTAACAGTGGCGAATTATTCCAGCAGCCAAGAGCAAATCCTCATTTCAGAGTCCGAGATCCAGAGACTTTACTCTCTAGGTGAGAAATATCATGTTTTATTTTATATGGCAACCACATTCCGCGCAAGTTGATTGGTCAACGCGCGGTCAATAAATCCTGTATCAGGACTGGGGCATGCCTGACTGGAAAGTTAGGTGCTAGCTAGCTAGCTGCACTGTGCGCTATGATCATTTAATATGGCCTTTATGCATTTAACACATTCAAAGTGAGCACACACATAGACACTGAGCAGACACGGGAGCAGTGGGCAGCCTCGATACAGCACCTGGAGATCAGTCGGGCTTAGGTGCCTTGCTCATGGCCACTTCAGCCATGAAGGTGGAAGAAGGGGCGGCGGGTCCTCCCATGCCGCCACATATTTTTCCTGCTGGTCCACGAATCAATCCAGTGACCTTTTGGTCCCAAACCCTGCTTCTCTATCCATTAGGCCACGGCTGCCACGTACTATGCTATGTTAGAAGGATTTGGGATCTCAAATTTGAATATGTTAATCACAATATGTAAAATAACTCACTCATTTGCCGAACTGCTTATTCCTACTAGGGTTTCAGGGAAGATGGAGATCTTAGCCGATAGTGGCCGAAGGCAAGGTACATTCTAAACAGTTTGCCAGACCATCACATGGCCAACAAGCACACAGCCAATCACACTCACACTTTGGGGCAATTTGGAACAGGCAGCTATCAATGTGGGCGGAAACCCACGCAAGCTTGTGGAGAGAGTGCAAACTCCACACAGAAATGCCTGAGCCTGGGAGTGGTTAGCATAGCGGACGTGCTAACCACTACGCCACTCTCCCGCCCAGGTAAAATAACAATCATCCAATATACACTGGCAAAATATTGTAGATTCCTCTAAACTGCCATCAAAACAGTTGGCGGGAAATTTTATTTTATTTTACACATTATTTTGTTAGTTGTATTAATATATTCATCATTCCAGTCGCTTAAATTGTTCTTGTGCCGTAATTAAGCGCTCGGATGATTCATGGAACGGCATGGTCGCATAGTTGGCAGCACTTCAACCTCCAGGTCCTGTCTCAGTCACCCGACATGCACATTGTTCTAACTGGATGTTGTCAATTGCCCCAGGTGTGAGTGTGAATGGTTGTATGTTTGTGTTGGCCTTGTGATGGCAGGCAACCTGTTCAGGGTGTACCCCGCCTTTGTCCAGATTCAGTTGGGATAGGCTCCAGCCTCACTGTGACCCCAATAAAGAAAAAAGACTTTTGGAAAATTAAAATGAAATGCAGAGTTGAAATGTGGTCCTTAATATCTGCACTTGATAGCCAAACATTTCTTTTTTAGGTCACAAGAATGTGATGTTCATTCATACTTACTACAACCACATGATGGAGGTCCTGTCCAGCAGTGAATTTAAAGCCTTTACAAACAAGCACACCCAGAACGGACAGTAGGAGCCTTTAATATTATGAAGTAATAAAATTCAGATCCAGATTTTACATAGATATGTATTATATATGTATTAAAATTTTTTTTCAGATCCGTGTTTGGTCACCTGGCTACAGCAGTGATATCAGCCACAGTGCGAGATGTGTCGAGGGAAGAGAATGTTCCGGTGTCTGTGCAGTATACTTTGTTGACTGTAAAAGTGGTATGGAATATCAGTGTTATGTATTTTAGCATCTGAAAAGATCATGGTTGTGCAGCATCACTGTAGGACATGAAATGTGAATTTGAGTTTTTATTTTAGGTATGCTGGTAGTCTGATGTATCAGAGATATATTTCCTTTTTATATTCAGTTATCTGCGATGGCCTGACGAGCGGTCCAGGGTGTACTCTGCCCATGAGATGGGCGCCAGCCTCCCCGCGACCCTAATTAGGATTAAGCGGTTCAGAAACCGATGAATGTATATTCAGTTATATTTACATTTATAGCATTTGGCAGACTCATTTTGGAGTCATCTCATTTATGCAGCTGAACTGAGGAGGGTTAGGGGCCTTGATCAAAGGCCCAATAATGCTTGCTGGTACTGACCTTCAGATCAATAACCCAGAGAATTAACCTCAGAGCGACCACTGCATGCATGTAATATGATCGAATTCTGGACCCATGATGCAATGGGTCACTTTCATGGTTTCCTTTGCAATGTATGTTTTTACCTGAGAGGGTTTCGTGCCCCCTGCAGGACTTGTTCTCCATCCTGTTTGTTTGGTATGTGAGTATTACATATAGATAAATATGTGTAGGTGAACAATCGTGAATATAATCTTACAGATAATATGAATAAACCGTTAATCAGTTGCCTCAGAGAAAACACTGTGAAGTACGATTCAGCTTCGTTCTTTTATTTTCCTCCGAGCACATTCTTCATCGTTCCTCATCAGAGGCTCCGGCAGAATTATGGGATGCCATAGTTTAGCACGGTGTTCCTTTTGCGTAGATTTAGTTAATCAGTCAAATCCTGTTTGACTAATACTAAATGCCTACTGATTATCAGAATGTTTTTTACTAATATTAAGGAAGTTTGTGTATTCAGGTGTGGGCTGCACGGTGGCAGGCATGGAAAGGGTATTTCAGTGTGGAGTTCTCCCTGTTCTTGCCTGGGTTTCCTCCACTCTGGTTTCCTCCAACAGTCCAAAAACATGCATGTCAGGCTAACTGGCCTTTTCATATTGACCCAAATTGGGATTGTGTGTTCAGGCGAGCAGTTCAGGATGTGCCCGACCTTGGTCCGGGATCGGCTGAGATATGCGCCAACCTCCCTGTGACCCTAACAGGATTAAGCAGTTTGGCAAATGAGTGAGAGTCAATGTATACAGGTGCACCCATGGTTAATTATGAGACGTCATTTATTTATTTATTTATTTATTTTTCATTTTGGACAAAATCTTGTGATCAGAGTTTAGATTTTTTTTACCAATACCTGATCCTGAATCTTTTTTCTCAATAACGAAGCCTGTTGTGCGGAATATAACATGCGTGCAGCACTGAGTTTTAGAAAAACTGGTTCTTTCTGTTCATATGTTGGGTCTATATAGCCTACTCAACACATTAACAGCATAAAATTAACGTCATGAGAAGCCTGAATGAGAAAATATGTTCAATCAAAACCGATACCTATATAGATTGAACCCAGCAGAGTTCATTCTTTAAATTCTGCAGTGAAAAAAATCAATAAGTGCCGCATGGTGGCGTAGTGGATTGAAAGTCCGCCTCACAGCAAGAAGGTTCCATGTGGAGTTTGCATGTTCTCCATGTGCTTGCATGGGTTTCCTCCAGGTACTCCAGTTTCCTCCCACATTAGGCTGATTGGCTGTTCCAAATTGCCCCTAGCTGTGAGTGTGAGTGGGAATGGTTGTGTGTGTTGACCTGTGATAGTCTGGCGAGCTGTTCAGGGTGTATCCCATCTTCGACCAGTGTCGGCAGAGATAGTCGCCAGCCTCTCCATGCCCCTTATAGTATTAAGTGGTTTGGCAAATGAGTGGGTGGGGGAGAGTGATAAAAACACATAAATGAGTCCAGAGATATTATAAATACATTAACAGTATGTAATTTGTAATGCAGACTTGAATGACATCACACATCTCTTTTCATCGTAGGTGCATTCTTCCAGGCTTGTCACACCATTATGTATCTTCTGGAATGTCAGCGAGATGTAAGTAGAGTAAAAAAACAATTTTTTAAAAATGAAGGAAAAAAGCAGTACTGAAAAATCTCCAATTTTTATACATTTCCTTAGAGCTCCCAACGTGAGTGATTGGTCAGACAAAGGCTGTCAAGTGTTGGACTCTGGACCAAACGCCACGTCTTGCTTTTGCAACCACACCACCAACTTTGCCATCCTTATGAATTACATGGAAGCGAGGGTATGTTATTGAAATTTTATTGTATTTTAGTGTTTTATTTCAAAAATGCCTGTACACAAGTACGTAGGACATGTTATTTATTATTAAATTCAATAATTTCACCAACTACTAATAATTATGCGGCCAGTGGTGTCGTGGTACGGGTGCTGGGCTCATGATCGAGAGGTCATGGGTTTGAATCCCCGTTTGACCCCCACCGTGCTAAGACCCCTGGGCAAGGTCTTAATCATGAGTGTGCCTCTGTCTACCCACCAGTATAAATGGGTACCAGCAAAAATACTGGGAAGGTAACCTGTGATGGACCAGCGTGCCATGCAGGAGGACTTAAACTCCTAGTCGCTTCACGCTACGGAAACTGGGGATAAGCTCTGGCACTTGCCTCTAGAGGCAACTTGGTATCGCTAATCAGCCTAATGTGCATGTCTTTGGACTGTGGGAGAAAACTGGAGGAGCTGGAGGAAACCCACACAAGCACGGGGAGAACGCTCACACAGAAACTCCCGAGCCGGGGACTCGGACCGAGGGCCTTCTTGCTGCGAGGCAGACATGCTAACCACTAAGTCACCATGCTGCCCACAGTACCTACAGTAAAATACAATGCTTACTTCACAGTTTGTAGGAGCGTAAGGGGATAATGCGTGCAGTCCATTTATTTTAATGTGTGTAATATTAATTAGATGATATAGCTTAAAGAATTCTGTGTTCTCTACACTACCTTCTTAAAACAAAATCTCATTTTATCGGTTTGAATCCCTTCCAACCCTGCCCAGCAGAGGTCTCTGTTAGCTTACACATGAAATGGGATAAAACTTACAAATTATTATAAGAAATGTTGATTATAAATCTGTTTCATTTATTCTGTCGTTCAATAAAACTGAACGTTGGATCGTAGTTAAGAGTAAAGTGGCCCAAAACACGTAACACTATTAGTCAGAACATTTTATAACCTATTTTCTTTCATGAAACAGATTATTGTAATAAAATTCTAACTTGCAATGACAGAGGGAAGGTGAAGCTGAACCTACCCTGTTATTCGACCAGTCCAGATAAAAAATGGTATTTTTCCCAGGAACGTGACATTTTATTATTATTGTTCATTATATATTTACACCATTTTAAAGATTAGTCTATTTACAGGCACAGATTTTGTATGCGAATGTATGATATGTACTAATCACAATTTTTAGCTTTAATACAATTATTTTTCGTATCCCCCACAAAGCTTAGGGGATGCTACGTTTTCAGGGGCTGTTTACATCCGCCGCTGCAGGCACTTCTTGTTAACGCTCTGGCAGTGCTGGTTCTTTGTGGACTTATTTTATATGTATGTTGAATGGTCCCAACTGCAAGTCCTACTTGCTTAACGAAAATGGGTCGACCTATTTTTTCTATATTCTATCCCGTCCGAGTGGATGGACGAAACTGAAGCAGCAGAGGGGCACGAAATAATGTGCGATGAACATACAGTATAGTGGCATCAGTGACGGAGAGCGAAGTGAAAGTGAGGACAGTGACGACGAGCCAGAACCCACATTTAAAATGAATGTGATGAAAGAATGTGCTGATTCGCTCCTTAAGTTTGTGGAAACACAATACTGTGTATTGAGTGTCGGTTAAGTGTGTAAAAGTCCAGAAGTGCTGCTGAATAATGGTGATTGGTAGACAGATTATGGAAAATGTAGGGCAGCGGTGGCTTAGTAGTTAAGGCGATGGGTTAAGGCGATGGGTAACTGATCCGAAGGTCAGCGGTTCAATCCCCACTATCACTACTGTTGGGCCCTTGAGCAAGGCCCTTAACCCTCAATTGCTTAGTTGTATAAAATGATAATTGTAAGTCGCTCTGGATAAGGGCGTAAATGTAAATGTAAATGTACGGAAAAGGGTAGGGACCCCAGACATTAGCGATTGCCGGACGTTTGAGGTTCCTATCCCCCCTAATAATCCGGGATAACAAGGGTGAAGTGTGTATACATATGTGTGTATACACACAGTATATATAGATAGATATAGAAATAGATATGTATGGACAAAAGTTTATGGACACTTGGCCAAAACACTTATGTTTCTTGATGGTAGGGCTCCAGGTTTCGTTCCTCTTTCCTGTTATAATAAATTTCTCTCTTCTTGGAAGGCTCTCCTCTAGATTTTGGAGTGTGGCTGTGAGGATTTGTGATCATTCATCCATAAGAGCATTATTAAGGTCAGGCACTGATGTTAGGCGGGGACAGTCTATACAGTCAATATAGGGTATTCTAGTTCATCCCAAACGTCTTCAGTGGGGGGTGAGGTCAGGGCTCTGTGCAGGCGAGTCACGTCCTCCCACTTCAACCTTGGTGAGGCATGTCTTTATGGAGCTCACTGTGTGCGCGGCGTGCGCGTGGGGATGGGGGGACGGTGAGACGGTCATGCTAGAAGAGGTTTGATTCTCGTAGTTCTAGTGAAGGGAAATTGTAACCCAACAGCAGACGAAGACATTCTGCACAACTGTGTGCTTTCAACTTTGTGAAGAAGCTACATATGGGTCTGATGATGAAGTGTCTATAAGCTTTTATCCTTATACGTAATCTCACTCACTCATTAGATGAACTCTGGGTGAAGGCGGGGTGCACCCTGAACAGGTCGCCAGACCATTGCAGGGCAGCACACACACAGTCACATCTGGGGGCAATTTGGAACAACTAGTTATCCTAAAGTGCATGTCTTTGGACTGTTGGAGGAAAGCGGAGGAAACCCACGCAAGCACAAGGAGAATATGCAGGCTCCACACTCGCCGAACCTGGGAATCGAATCCATGACCTTCTTGCTAGTGAGGCGAATGTGCTAACCACTATGCCACCCTTATATATTTATATAATATGAAGCCATTTTGTGATACTATTAAACCGCGATGATTCACTGAGATTGTAAATGAACCTGCTGAACGCGGTGTATATTTTTGTTGTAAGTGTTGGAACTGCTTTTTGGTTAGCGTGTACACTTTGAGTTCCAGTCTGTTCTGCACATTCTGTTCTGAGCAGTGTGTTGTAATTTCAGACTATCTCCATCCCGGAGTCAGTGTACGTTCGTTTACGGTATGCATCTGAGTGAATCATCACTACGTAGTGTTATCATAATGATTGTGCAAGGAGTGTTCTTCAGCTTCATGAGAAATATTTCACATCATGCTTAGTGACTATATTCATGATGTGTGTTTCAGGAAAGTGGGAAATGTTGGTTAACATTCAATGCTGACATGATTTGCTATTGACCTGCTTTGACATAATGTTCTGTGTTTTACTGTGACAAGTTATTGCACCACTGAGCTGAATGTTCTTATAGGAGTTACATAGGAGTACAGTTTAAATTTCATTCATTTAGCTGCTGAACCACTTAATCCTACTACTAGGGTCGCAGGGAGGCTGGAGCCTATCTCAGCTGACACTGGGCGAAGGCGATGTACACCCTAAACAGCTTGTCAGAGCGTTGCAGGGCAACACACACACACACACACACACACACACACAACCATTGACACTGACATTGACACATCTAGGGGCAATTTGGAACAGCCAGTTAGCCTAATGTGCATGTCTTTGGATTGTGGGAGGAGACCCACGCAAGCACAGGGAGAACATACAAACTCCACAAATTGATTTGAACCCAGGACCTTCTTGCAGGGCGGTGCACGTGCTAAGCACTATGCCACCGTGCTGCCCTTCTGGAATATTACTGATGATAAATAAAAAGCATGTCTTGGTTGGTAGCTTGAATTTTTTTTGTAGTGGTCTTTCAGACAGACAGACAGACAGACAGACAGAGAGAGAGAGAGAGAGAGAGAGAGAAAGAGAGAGAGAGAAAGAGAGAGAGAGAGAGAGAGAGAGAGAGAGAGAGA
>JAOUQZ010000004.1:24042731-24053377 GCA_028564935.1 Neosilurus hyrtlii
TTTTCGGGGTAGGGCTTATTTTGGACCGTTCTGCTGAAGTAAGGGTAGGTCTTATTATCAGGGTAGGTCTTATTATCAGGGAAACACGGTAGTACTGACAGACTAGTAATAGTATCTTATCAGTAATAGTGTCTTCCTTAACACTCTACTGTTCTGTACTTTACTGTTTTTATTTTATTTTATCTTATTTATTATTATATATATTTTTTCTATCTATTGTTATCTATTTATTATTATTATTGAAAATTATTTTATTTTAGTGCCTAGAGGATTGATACTGTTATTAATGCTTAATTCCTTTTTCATTTTCATTTAATATATTTATTATTTTTTAATTTTATTTTATTAATTTATTATTACTATTTGTAAAATTTATTTATTGATTTCATTTTATATATTTATTCATTTTTAAATTCCTAATTCTGTTAATATTATTAATATTGATTTTTATTATTATCATTATTATTTTCCCCCCTCTTTTCTCTCTTTTTCTTTTTTTCCCTCTCCCTCTACCCCTAATGTTCGAACCAGTTAGTTCACTTATTGTTAATGTCATTTACCAATGTTTAAAATATGTTCACACATGTTTCTTGAAACTCTTTGGCAAAACTGTACATGTATATGGTCATGCTAATAAAGCTCATTAAACTGAGAGTGAAACTGAGAATCTGCACGGTTTATTTGACTTTCCTCTCTGCGTCCACAGTGGAGTGAAGAGGAGGAGGTGGTTCTGACCAAGCTGACGTTTATAGGATCAGGAGCGTCACTGTGTGCTCTTGTGGTGACCTTGATGCTGCTGACCGTGCTAGAGTAAGTGGTTTCCAAGGATACAATGCCACAGCAACAGTCCACCTGTAAATGTGTGTGTGTGTGTGTGTGTGTGTGCCAACAACTTTCTAATTTTTCACACAAGATGTGAATTGGGTGGCAATCTTGCACTCCTGCCTCACAGCAGGAAAGTCCTGGGTTTGAGCCCAGTGGCTGGAGAGTGGACTTCTGTGTGCAGTTATTCCTGTGCTTGCATGGGTTTCCTCTGGGTACTCTGGTCTCTTCCCACAGTCCATAAGGTCAGCTGGCTACTCTTATTGCCCCGAGGTGTGAGTGTGAATGTTCGTTAGTGTTTGTGAACTGGTGACCTGTTCAGGGTGTACTGCCTCTCAGCGGAGGTCCTCTAGGATTGGTTCCAGCTTCCCTCCAACCCTAATAGTATAGGTGGTATGGACATGATGAATGAATGTGGGAGGAACATTTAATTTACAGTGGTTAATGGGCCTGCCTCTTCCTCCTTCTCCTTCTCCTCTTCTTCTTCCTCTTCTTCTTCTTCTTCTTTTTCCTTTTCTTCCTCTTCTTCTTTCTCCTCAGACTCTTCTTATTCCTCTTCTTCTTCTTTTTCTTCCTCCTCCTCTTCTTCTTCTTCTTCTTCTTCCTCTTTTTCCTCTTCTTCTTTCTCCTCTGACTCTTCTTATTCCTCTTTTTCTTCTTTTTCTTCCTCCTACTCCTCCTCTTCTTCTTCTTCCTCTTTTTCCTCTTCTTCTTTCTCCTCCTACTCTTCTTCTTCTTGTTTCCTCCTCATCCTCTTCTTCTTTTTCTTTTTCCTCTTCTTCTTCTTTCTCCTCTAATTTTTTTCTCCTCTTTTTCCTCCTCCTCTTCTTCATCTTGTTCATTTTCTTTTTCCTCCTTTTCCAGCTGTTCCCGTTAGGGGTTGTCACTGCAGATCATCCTTAAAAGATTGAATTTTCATGTTTTATTTAGCACAGGCTTTTACGTTGGGTGCCATTCTTGTCACAACCCATTCCATTTTCTCTGGTTTGGGACCGATATTAAGCACACACTGGCTTGTGTGAGCCCAATGACTGGGTTGTTATTAAAATGTATAAAGTTATTGAAATGATTACTCTTTATAAATGAATTAAACCGAATGTCTTAAATAGAATCTTCATATTAAAATTAAAAGTGCCACGAGATGTGAAGGAGGACTTTATACATAATCCATCTGATATTTCCATGGCAATCTGAAAAGAATTGGTAATGTTCTTAGGTATATTTTTAAAAATTAAATTGCTAAAGGCCTCTTCATTAACGTCATGCAGTTTTGTCTGACAGCTGTTAGAACCCTGAAGCAGGTCCGGGGAGATTTTCAACGTCCCTACAGTAAGCCTCACACCACTGTGATTAGTGATTTAAGTGATCTGAGCTGTATTCAGTGGTCAATAACAGTCACTATTCGGAGGCAGGAGAATTATTGAGCCTTGCTAATCTGGTCATTAGTGTTCCGCACCTAATCACACACACACACACACACACACACACACACACACACACACACACACACACACACACACACAAACACACATTGAGGTGAGACCTGAGGGTTGATGGTAACATTACATTGGAGTTAATTAACCACAATGGTCACACAGGGAGAGGATAATCAGTACAGTACCGAACACGCTGATTAAGAAAGATCTGTCTATTTTTTTCCCCCATTTTTCTCCCCTAATTTTTAGTCGTATTCAATTCCCACCCATCAACTTTTAGCCTTCCGTAAGCATGCACACACCCCCTCCGTGACATTCGATGCTGCTGCCCGCCTCTTTTCGAACTGCTGTGCATGCATATTTGTGGGCGGCCTAACACACTCTAGGGAAAAGCGCTATCCGCCCCCTTGTGCGAATGAGCTCACAGCCGACTGTGATCGGCTAGTGATCGCTGAGAGTGACAGGGAAGTGAGCGTATGCCATCCCTCCCTCCTGTGAGAGCTCGCCAGTTAGCTCCCATGGACTCCCGGACACGTATGGCTGTGGCATCAATCCGGATTCGAACTTACGATCTGCAGGTTGATAGTCGCGCACCTTGTTGATGCGCCCCTTGGGAGCCTGATCTGTCTATTAAGAATTAAAAAAATAAATAATTTTGTGTAAAATTATTTCATTTCCTTCACCTATGCAGTATTCCAAAATCAGAGAGGACATCCATCCACAAGAATCTTTCCATCTCTCTGACCTTAGCCCAGATTGTCCTCCTGTGCAGCGGCTCTGCTGTTCATAATAAGGTATGTATGATGCTAACATAACAAATACACTGACCGACAAATATCCCTAATTATATCGATATATATACACACAAGCTTATTACAGGGCGGCACAGTGGTGTACTGGTGAGCACATCTTCCTCACAGCAAGAAGGTCCTGGGTTTGCATGTTCTTCCTGTGCCAGCTTGGGTTTCCTCAGGGTACTCTGGTTTCCTCCTACAGTCCAAAGCCAAGCACATTAGGCTAACTGACTATTCCAAATTACGCCTATGTGTGAGTGCGAGTACGAAGGGTTGTATGTGTTGCCCTGTCTCGGTCTGGCGAGCTGTACCTTGCCTTCGCCCACAGTGGCTCTGTGTCTTGTTACCTTACTGACATAATTGTCATGAAAGGTAAAGTGACCTGACCACCATGAGGGTGTATTTTTGACCTCACTTGCCCTGTGACCCTGTGTTGTTAGGTGGCCTGTACACTGGTGGCAGCTCTACTCCATCTGTTCTTTATGGCAGCGTTTAGCTGGATGTTAGTGGAGGGGCTGCTGCTTTGGAGCAAGGTGGTGACTGTTAACCTGAGCGAGGATCGCCACATGAAATACTACTACCTGATTGGCTGGGGTAATGGGGCTCTTGTCCTTATCCATTAACTACCTTTTGTATGTTTTTAATGATTTCAATTAAATCAGGTTAGTGACTTGGTCAGTATCCTTAAATGCTTTTACACTTCTTTTGTAGGAATGTATGATAGTGTCGACTAGCGTAAATGAAATGTGTAGTGACAGAAAAGCCTGTGCAGTTTAATTGTGTTGATATTAATACAAATGTACGACCTTCAGTAAAACAGTCATAGGGTCTGGTAGAGTGCAAATTTTTATTTATTATTCATGTCATTATAAAGACTAGTGTAAATCTATATTACACCGAATGTGCACTTTAATACACAGATGCTTATCATAGCATTGACTTTATTCTACCAGGTCTGCCTATCATGATCGTCTCCATTACTCTGGCGTCATCCTCAGGGAACTACTCAGCAGAAGAGTACTGCTGGCTCAACGTACACAACGGAGTCATATGGGGTTTTGTTGGCCCAGTCATCTTTATCATTATGGTATGACTGAGTATTTTCTTTCTACCTGTATATTTACATTCAGGTTATGACGATCTCAGACCTCTCTCCGGATCGATTAAAGCGGGTAACGATTTTGCAAACTCCACACAGAAAAATCCTTAACGAGCCCAGGACTCGAACCCAGGGCCAGTTTCTGCCCAAAGACACACACCTGAGGTGTGAGTGTGAATGATTGTGTGTGTTGCCCTGCGATGGACTGGCAAGCTGCTCAGGATGTACCTTGCCTTTACCCAGAGTCGTTTATGTAGTTTGGCAAATGAATGAATAAAATAGATTTTTAAATTAAGACTTTGTGTCAAACTATTGATTTCTGTAGTAAGTCCTGCTGCAGTTTTAATGACCAGCTTCCTGTACATTATATATGTTAAAATTATATTTATAATATATGTTTTACTTTATCTTCAGCTTGGTACGCTATGATTTTGTGAGATGAATAAAGTGTTGTTTTCATCCTGGTAAACAGGTGAACATCATGGTGCTGACGCGTGTGGTTATCATCACCATCTCCACAGCCAAGAGACGATCTCTGATGATGGCGGACAGCACTAGTCCCGTCGATCAGGTGTCTGAACAGATAAGGTAAAGTTTCTTTCTCTTCTCTCCGTCTCTTTCACTTGCACTTTGTCATCATTCCTGTCATCTTTACTCACCACATGGTGGCGCCATTTCTTAACCCATGTTCTCAAATCAGCTTTGTTTGTCCAGCAATTATGGTTACGACCTTATTGACTGACATTATTTCTTTACCAAACTATATTCGGATGATTTAACGTCGTAATAAAAAGAATTAAAAAGGAATAAATTATATTTCATTTGATTATTTAATGCTTTAAGTTTATTTCTAAACAAACTGAAACACTGCATTGAATTTTGTGAGATGACAATTCATTCTCTCCGTCTCATTGGCTTATAAATATCCTGGCTTCCTCTTGATTCTTTAAACAAGTCTGATGATTAAACTGCCACAGACGTGCAGAATTTGTTCTGGCACGGAAGTGAAAGTACAGAGTCTGAAGTGCGGGTGACACATTAAGGCCTCCTGTGTAAGCATTTAAACCTTGAATCTCAGTAGGTCTGTGTGAGCAAATATCAATACGGGCGTTGAAGGTTGGTGGCTAAACGCGCCGTCGGCAAGGGGAAACTCAAACACCGGCTCCCTTCATCCGCCGAGGCCGACTTTCCTCGCAGCTGGTTCATTTTAGCAGTCACTTGAACTGGATGGTAATTTTACACTAAACAGAATTAAAAGTGACTCAGTGTGGAAATTGTCACAATGTGAGACTAAGCAGTAGCGCTAGTCAGGTTCCGAATCATTACGAGTGTTGCCAAGCTGCCCAGTAAGTGTGGAGATTGGCAGGACCTGGCTGGGTGATTAAAAAAAAAAGTGTTGTGAAAATTTTTTTCAGTGTGAATGTGTGTGAGTGCGAGTGTGATATAGCTAGCACCCACTAATGGTAAGAGACTTGCTGTTTTTCACAGGGCGGCGGTTAAAGCAGTGCTGGTTTTGCTGCCAATTTTAGGCCTGACCTGGCTGTGTGGAGTCCTCGTGCCTTTCTCCATCATCATAGCCTATATCTTCATCTTCCTCAACTCGCTGCAGGTACATTTCACCCACCTCTCTCTCGTGTGCTGCCCCCCCCCTTTCTCTCTCGATTTCTCCCAATCTCTCCTGGGCTCTGTCTCTGCCTTCTCTCATCTGAATGCACTTGGTCAGAAATATTACAACTCTTTCACCTTTCCAAAGTGAGAGTAGGACTTGGAGAGTGCTTGGTGATTGGCGCTCACCCCTCACCAACTACAATGAATAGAATAATATTAATCAACAAGTGGGGACAGTGGAGATATTTTATGATTTATTAGTTCAGTCCAGCTGTGCGTAACTTTTGTAATTGCAGTATGCCACTGTACTTAGATAGATAAATAGACTATCTTAGATAGATAGATAGATAGATAGATAGAATAGAATAGAAATGCTTTGAACAAGATTTTCTTCTCCTCAGCCTGTTCAAATATCAGACTCTTTTTCAGTTAAATTAAAAATAAGATAAGACACGATAAGATAATCCTTTATTCGTTCTGTGACTGGTAAATTTCGTTGTTATAGAATTAAGAGTAAAAGTCACAGTGTAAAGTTAAAGACAAAAACAAAGAACAGCTATTGTACATGTAGGAACACTGTTACTGCACAGTGGTATTACACACGTGACCCATCACAGCAAAGTGGGTGTTAAGTCGGAGATTATTAAATACTTTGTTGAATTTAAACCTGATTTTCTCCAAAGTTGATTAAAAGGTTGAAAATTCCTGTCAGGTTTTGGTTAGCTACTCCAACACTAGTGACATTAATCACTAGAAATTTGGTATTATTTTAAAGATTGGAATATCAGCTACTAAACGATAGCAATAACCCAAAATTAATCATTTCTGAATTACTGCCCACTCTTCTGTGAGGGGTCACAGTTATACAGATAAATACTGATAATTCCAGATGAATTGGTAGTGAATTCCTATCCAAAATGTACCATATAAATAAAAGGAGATCAACTGTAATTTTGTTCATTAATTTGTTCAAGGGCACATGGCACATAAACAAGTAAAAAAATACATTTTAAATATTTCCGTTTTTTTATGATATTTGTATAAAATGTATTACTAAACGTAGAAATTCCTTTATATAACCCAGAATATGGGACGAGTGATATTTCCACTGCTGTGGATTTTTTCCCCCGTGATATATTTGAATTTATTTTATTTATTTATTATACTTTTTTGTGGTATAAAAAAAAGTGCAACCTATAAAAAAGTGCAATCCTAGTTTGATTACTCTGTTGTTTGTAATCTGCATTGCTTAATCAGTTGCATCTACAATAGAGCTGTATATTTAACTGGAAAATCAATAGAGATTTAGCCTGAGTCAGATCATTAAACACTACACTATAAATAGTCCAGTTTCTCTCGCATCTAATTAAGAAAATATTTTCACCGCAGCAGTAATTAACGCAGACGGGTCATCAGAATGAAACGGTGCTCTTTTAAAACACAACAAATAAAAAGTAGGCTTGCGTTTGTTTATGCAAGATATAGGCAATGTATGTGTGTCCTATAATTTTTTTTATGCATACACTGTGAATGGTGTGCATAGATAAAGCTAATACATATGGAATAACTCAGAGTTATTAACTATTAGGTGAATTAGACTGTTGTGAGGTGAGCCACATCCAGGGCTGGGTGTGTATATAATATATTAACGTTTATAATATTAACATATGAAACATTAGTATTCACGACCGTTCATTTTCAGAGCAGCCTTGAACTCTCAGCTGTAACATCTGGATCTGTCGAACAGCATCCCTTCCTCCTTCTTAAAGCATTCCTCACATACAAAAAGCTGTTTTTTCATCACCCGTGGTCTTCCATTCTCAGATATGTACGTACAGATAAGTTGAAGCTGAGCCAGTCAATTTCTTCACTCACCTTTTAAATAAAATTCTAAAGAATCTTTATGCTGTAAAATTCCTTACTGCTCACTGTTATCTAGCGCACGCGGTTTGAAAGTCGAGGACAAGTAACCTCAATATTACCGCATTACTCTCTGCACTTTTCTTCTTTTCTTTCTTTAGGAAAGACATAAAATTATCCTGAACTTCCATTTCATTTCCCTACTTTCATTCATGCATTTTCATTCAAGAAATGTATTTTTTATTTTTTATGTAGGATAGTGAGTATGAGTGGGATTGTAATACATACAAACTGTACATCACGGTAACTTCATCTGCCTAATGATAGATAACACATTAATGTAACCCACATCTGGGTCCTTTTCTGAAACTGGGTCAAATTTAATGACTCACATTTCAATCTAATATTTTCCAAAAAACTGTAAAGAATTAAAAGTGCAATCCCTGACCAAAATGTACCGCATGTACACATACAACATGTCAGACAAAATAATTCATTTACATCCAGCGGAAAAAATGACGTTTTGCTGTAAATTTGGTTGCAATGTGTGGATGAAAATTGTGACATTTTTTAGTTCCTGATGTTTCATGCCATGCTATCACCGAAGTATCAACTCAAAGTGCAAATAGTCGAGCTTGCAATAAAGATATTGCAATAAAATTTATATCCACAGTAGAAATTCCTGTTTTTCGTACTTTGTGAACTGAGAACATCACACATCGGTTTACGGTTCTGCGCGTAACCAGTGGCGACCCAGTTTTCCTGTGAGGGGTGAAGGTTCCATGTTACGACGTTCACTGTACAGTTGAGTTTCTTCTGAAGTGGATTTATTTCACACGTAGTCAAGTGCTAATTAATTTATTCACCTGAAACAAATGGGATGAATTTGGTGTCGATATGGATGTAAAGTGCAGTAATGTGCATGAAGTGGTTTTATATATTTATCAATGGTCTGACCCAGAGTCGGCTGAGGCCTCCAGCCTCACCGTGACCCTAATTATGGATAAACTGGTGCACGGGGGGAGGGGATATATGTGTGTCAGGGTGTGTCCTGCCTTCGCCAAGTGTCGGCTTAGATAGGCTCCAACCTCCCCACGACCCCAGAGTGTATCTATCTATCTATCTATCTATATTTATACATCCTGGAAATGAGTTGTGTATTCGAATCCATTTTAGAAATGTTGAAAATGAACCTCAGAAAAACTCATGAGAAAATGAAATGAAATCCCTACATGAAAGACACTTAAAGATATTTGTGGTCGGGGTGTCGTGCGAATTCATCCCTCGTTTTGAGATTTTCCTGTGAACCGATGGAGGAACGTTAGACATCCTCACCCCAGATGCAAAACCAAGGAGGTTTGTTTGTGGAGCTCCTTCCTCTATTCCTCTGTGTTTCATTGTATTTTCAATAGGCAGCAAAAACAACATAAAACTTAAGCACGAGAGTTTTACTGTGAAATCAATAAAGCAGATAATGTTGACAAGCCCTTTTCATTGCTCACTCGTACTCGTACTGCTCAGCTCATCTTTTTCTTCTGAGTACAAACTATTTTATCTGTTTGTTTTAAATAATTATTCTTCTGAAGAATTTGTATTAGAATTTTAACATGTATGTGTGGTAACTTTTAGTCCCAATAGATTTATAGCCAGTGTTTATATTGGATTTGGGACTGACGCTGTAGAGTACAATATTTATCTATTCAGTAGGGTGTCTGAAAAACAAAAAAGAGGAAAACCAGGTGGGTTAAATGATTTCGGTTCTATTTATGAACGCGTGAAGCTGTGCCTCATGCCCTCCTTTATCACTCCGCAAGTGGAAGGTTGAGCGAGGAGGAAGTGCTTGATTTGTCCATAAATCATTTGAGTCTCCGTCATCCAATCTCAGCGCAATGTCATTCAAAAGCTCCCCGCTATCTATTACCGGCATATAATAGGCCCCCGCCATGCATTGTCTGTTGCATTATTAGGCCATAACTCCACCCTATCAATAACTTTTGAGGATGAAGGAAGCAGAGGAGAGGACCGGGGTCACAAACTCAAGTCAACTTTTTTGGGCATGTGAAGCGTAGCGCATGATGTTGTTTAGGGTTGATTTATTGAAGCTTGTTAATAGGTGGGTAGTGGAAATTTTTGTTTTGTGATGGCTGTTTTTTTTATCAGTCAGTCACGGCCCTTTTATGTGAGGAAATTTCAGGGTTTGTATTTCATCCTGCTGAAACTATACTTCACTGCAAATCACATGTTTTTAATATGAGGACATCAGTCATCTCTATATTTTAATGTATAATATTTAAGCTCAGCTTTATGCATGAAATATGTGATACACATATTTCTATTGTATTTATGGCATTGTGCTTTTGTGGAAATAATTTTAGCTTCACTATCTTCTTATTTTTACATTTTAATTATACATATTATAAAAAGTATGCGATTTTCAGACATTTTTGATGATTTTTAACATACAGTAAATCTTTCTGGTTGTGTTGTGTGTGTGTGTCTTTGCTTTATTTCTAATAGATATATAATACATAGTAATGTAATATAATGTCAATAATAAATAATGTAATCAATATATTATAAATCACATTGTTAATTATATATGATTAATGTATACTAGTATTATATATTATATAATTATAATGTTATAAATAATATAAATAATAATTTATACATTATTAAATAAATAAGGAAAGACATTTAAAAGACTTACTGAGCCACATTAATTTTTATTCATTAGTTTGTAATAATTTGTTAATGGTTAATATTTCTTATCTTATAGGATGAACAAAAAAATAATTTTAATATGGGATTGATCATACAGTACAGACCATGTCATTCATTCATTCATTTTCTGAAGCACTTAATCATAATTAGGGTCGCGGGGAGGTTGACGCCCATCTCAGCTGACTCTGGGCAAGGGCGGGGTACACCCTGAACAGCTCGCCAGGCCATCGCAGGGCAGGAACACGCTGACGGCTATGCAGCCTACTCTTGACGAAAATCAGCAATGGTCCTTTTACATGCCTC
>JAOUQZ010000004.1:24059210-24075630 GCA_028564935.1 Neosilurus hyrtlii
CAAGCGCCCCCCCCCCCCCCCAAAAAAAAAAAAAACAAAAAAAACCATCAACATGGCTGGCGGTGTTTTATACAGTCATTTTTCTGGTCTTTGTCACGGAGAACAAGCCTGCATTTAGTCAGAGTCTGAGGCCAGGCCATGCCGTCTTAAACGCCTAAAACTTCACATTTTTCGACTGTCAGTGGAAACTATGTAATTATTATATGATTGACATTGCTTGTATAATTTCATGAGTTTTGACAAGCGGGGCACTCAGAAATGTCTCCTGGACACCTAAGTACCTTTAATTAAACAGCTTCTTGGCACACAGGCGCCGTTTTCTTCTTGGTGTTCAAAGCGTGTGGTTTGACCCATGTGCTGAAAGTTTGTATCAGTTTTCTACAGGGATGTTTGACTTGGCCCTTCAATATGAAATTGTCTTGTTTAAAAACTGGTTTGTTTACCATTCTTTCTCTCCTTACCCTCTCTCCAGCACATGTGCACCATGGGTTTTTGGGATATAGTTTCTTTGCAGATTTATTATCCGGATTTGTACTTTTATGAAACTTTTATGAAGTGTGTATCTTTTTGCTTTTGGATCCTTTCATTTAAATTTGTAATAATGTCTGTAACTGTGACGTATATAGACAGTATACACATCTGTCCATCCATCTGTTTATCCATCCATCCATCAATTATCTATACCACTTATCCTACAGTATTGCAGAGAAAACTGTAGCCAATAGTCCAAGTGGGGTGGGGTTACCCTGTACAGGTCACCAGTCTATGGCAGGACTAATGCAGACACAAACAACCATTCACACTCCCATCCACACCTGGGGGCAATTTAGAGTAGCTAGTTCATCTAACATGTACGGTATGTCTTTGGACAATGGGAGAAAAACCACACAAACACTGATAGAACATGGAAACTATCCACGTAAAGACTCAAGTCGGCTGCAAGATTTGAACCCAGAACCTTCTTGGTTCTGTTACTAAGTCACTTTTTTGTTATAATTGTTAAGTAAATTCCGCAAGGGAAACTGACTTCTGCAATTTACCCATCCAAAGTGAGCACACACACACACACACACACACACACGTAAACAGTGAGCACACACACACATACATGGGAGCAGTGGGCTGCCACACATTGTGGCCCCCAGAGAGCAGTTGGGGGGTAGGTGTCTTGCTTAAGGCCACTTCAGTCACGAATGTGGTGGAAGGAAAGGTGCAGCTCGCTCTCCCACCGCCACACATTTTTCCTGCTGGTTTGGGAGTCGAACAAGCAACCTCTCTGTCCCAAAGCTGCTTCTCTAACCATTAGGCCATTGGCTGCCCCCGTGGCCTAATGGACATTGAATTTTCTGTGACCGCAAGCCTTCACTAAGGCAAAACACAACGCCACCACGCAGCCCTCACGTTATAAGTAATATGTTGAATTTTAGTATGGGCGGCGAGGTAGAAGTTATCGCACTCGCTTTACAGCAAGAAGTCTTCAGATTGAGTCCCATGTGGAATTTGCATGTGCTTGCCATGCTTGTATGGGTTTCCTTTGGGAAGTCATGATATGTACATTAGGCTGAGTAGCTGTTCCAGATTGTCTCTAGGTGTGAGTTTGGGGTTGGCCCTGCAATGGACTTTTGGGCTGTTCAGGGTGTATCCAGCCTTTGCCCCTTAGTTGACTAAAATCTTTCAGAGTTGTTGCACGACCCTAGAAAGATAAAGAGGTTCAGCAAATGAGTACATGAATGAATTATAAAGCGTCATGTAAAGCATAAAAACATTAGTGAGTTGTGATGCAATCTGATTACTGATTATTATCGATTAACCAATAAATTAAGTGGATTATTTTTACCATAAAAGCATGCTTCAAAGTGTTTTATTCCAAAGCATTTTATCCAGTATATTTATTTGCAGTTACATTTATTTTAGTTAATAAGTGGGAACAGTATGATCTGAGAATGTGGAGATTAAAATACATTATTATTAATTCAAGGAATTTTCTTATTGTGTAATTTCTGATTGGTGGAAATTAAATATTTATCAATAATTCTTTGTTTTGCATCATTGACAATGAATAACTGAATTATTGCACTGCTGCCATCGGATAAGTTATTGCAGGACTGGCAGGCGCAACATAGTAACAGGACTACTTTGTAAATATTGTATGAATGTTAAATAAAAAATATAGAAGAAATATTGAATGAATAATAAAACAATTATAGAATTCAGTTTTTGTATAATAACTCCTTGACTGAATAATTCTTGATTCATTTGTTAATTGCTCATTATCCAGAGTGGGTAATGCCATGTCACAGTGATTTGGAGCAGACTGCTGTACAATGGAAAAATAAACTCATTTTATATAGAATCTCATTTTAGATGTTTTTCATGTAGTACATACTAAAACGGATTGAGTTTAAAAAGTTGTTGGTAGCCACACAGCGTTGCTCAGAGCTCACCTGACCTGTATCTGTCTTGGTTAAAACAAACTTTGAATGTTTAGATTTAGTTTGCTATTAATGTTCCCATGTGAAACATACTAAACCAGTTATTCACCTCAGGCTTGGTCACTGAATTGAATAGACACCTTAACCCTCCTTCTCTGGGCTATTCAGCAGCATCCACCTCATCTTTAGGGAATCATTGTTAATTATCACTTACTTTATAACAGCAATTACCTGTCATTTCTGCATCAACACCATCATCATCATCATCATCATCATCATCATCATCTCTTTCTTGTTTTCTATCAGGTTGTAAATAAACTTGTTCTGTTAGAGAGAAACTGCAAAATAAAAACTTTTAAAGGTTTTATTTTAGAGATTGTCCCTGAGTACTGACCCTGGAGACTCCTTCTTTAAAAGATGTGCCCTATTGTTATTACAACCTTCTTTGCGAAGAACAAAAAAGTAATACATTTACAATCCACACGACATTGTACTGCAAAACGTTGCACATGATTCATGTGTATCTGACAGTAAATATGGAAGTAATTTGCATATGAATAAAGGCGGCTTATACCATTTATTCCTATAAAAGAGCCAATGTTTGTCTGATGTATGTGAAGATCAGGTTGTATTATGTGCAGTTTTATTTTATTTGGAAGTTCACTATTTTATATCTGTTTTGTTAGTTTATTTTTTTATACTGTTATTTTTGCCATTAACTTTTCTTATAAGAACTACTAAATTCACATTCTATTTGCATGATTTCGCACACTCGAGAGAGTGAAACAGCAGCCTTTCAAACTGGTTAATGCCATCTATCAAACTGATTTTAGCAGATTGCAATTTAAAAAAAAAGGTAAGTAAAACCACCCAATAATGAAATATACCTATGTTCAGTAAAAATAGATTATGGAAGGTCTACCTTTTACTTTGCATGAATTTAATAATATAGAACTATGTATGAATTCCTCTAAAACTGCCATCAAGTTCTTATGGTTCGCCTTGATTTCAGAAACATTATTAAATAATTAAAAAATGTTTAACTTATGTGTGAGTATTAATATAATTTGTAATTAGCATTATGGGTATTATAAGTACCCATAATGCCATAAGTATGGTAGGATGAGTATGAATATAATTGGTAATGAGTATAATGGTAGTATGAGTATTAAAATAATTTGTAATAAGTATTATGGGTAGTATGAAATTGAATATAATTTGTAATGAGTATTATGGGTGGTGTGAGTGAAAATATAATTTGTAATGAGTATTATGAGTAGTATGAGTAGGAATATGATTTGTAATGTGCATTTTGGGTAGTATGAGTATGAATATAATTTGTATTGAGCATTATGGGTAGTATGAGTATAAATATAATTTGTAATAAGCATTTTGGGTAGTATGAGTATAAATATATAATTTGTAGTGAGCATTATGGTTAGTATGAGTATGAGTATTATTTTTAATAAGCATTATGGGTAGTATGAGTATGAATATAATATGTAATGAGCAATATGGGTAGTGTGAGTATGAATATAATTTGTAATAAGTATTATGGTAGTTTGAGTATGAGTATAATTTGTAATGAGTATTATTGGTAGTATGAGTAAATATAATTAGTGATGAGTATTATGGTAGTTTGAGTATGAATATAATTTGTAATGAGTATTGTGGTAGTATGAGAATAAAAATAATTTGATATGAGTATTATGGGTAGTATAAATACGAATATAATTTTTGCTGAGTATTATAGCAGTAGGAGTATGAATATAAGTCGTAATGAGTATTATGCTAGTAAGAGTATTGTTAGAATTTGTATTGAGCATTATGAGTAGTATGAGTATGAATATAATTTATATTAAGCATTATGGGTAGTATGAGTATGACTATAATTTGTGATGAGTATTATGGGTAGTATGAGTATAAATATATAATGCGTAATGAGTATTATGGAAGTATGAGTATGAATATAATTTGTAATGAGCATTATGGGCAGTATGAGTATAAATATAATTTGTGATGGGTATTATGGTAGTATGAGTATGAATATAATTTGTAATGAGTATTATGGTAGTTTGAGTATGAATATAATTTGTAATGAGTATTATGGTAGTATAGGAATTAAAATAATTTGTGATGAGCATTGTGGGTAGTATGAATATGAATATAATTTTTGCTGAGTATTATAGCAGTATGAGCATTACTGGAATTTGTAAAGAGTATTATGCAAATAAGAGTATTGGTATAATTTCTAATGAGCATTATGGTTAGTATGAGTATGAATATAATGTGTAATAAGCATTATGGGTAGTATGAGTATGAAAATAATTTGTGATGAGTATTATGGTAGTATGAGTATGAATATAATTTGTAATGAGCATTATAGGTAGTATGAGTATGAATATAATTTGTAATGTGCATTATGGTAGTATGAGTATAAATATATTTTGTAATGAGTATTATGGTAGTATGAGTATGGAGTACTTTGGAGTTGTATGAGTAAGGAGTACTTTGGTTGTATGAGTATGAATATAATTTGTAATGAGTATTATGGGTGGTGTGAGCATGAATATAATTTGTAATGAGTATTATGGGTAGTATGAGTATAAATGTAATTTGTAATGAGTAATATCGTAGTATGGGTATGAATATAATTGTAATAAGCATTATGGGTAGTATGAATATAAATATAATTTGTAATGAGTATTATGGTAATCTGAGTATGAATATACTTTGTCATGAGTATTATGGTAGTATCAATATGAATATAATTTGTCATGAGTATTATGGGTGGTGTGAGCATGAATGTAATTTGCAATGAGTATTATGAGTAGTATGAGCATGAATATAATTTGTAATAAGCATTATGAGTAGTATGAGTAAGAATATAATTTGTTATAAGCATTATGGGTAGTTTGAGTATGAATATAATTTGTAATGAGCATTATGGGTAGTATGAGTATGAATATAATTTGTTTTAAGCATTATGGGCAGAATGAGTATGAATATAATATGTATTGAGCAATATGGGTAGTGTAAGTATGAATATAATTTGTAATAAGTATTATGGTAGTTTGAGTATGAGTATAATTTGTAATTAGTATTATGCGTAGTATGAGTAAATATAATTAGTGATGAGTATTATGGTAGTTTGAGTATGAATATAATTTGTAATGAGTATTGTGGCAGCATGAGAATTAAAATAATTTGGGATGAGTATTATGGGTAGTATGAATATGAGTATTATAGCAGTATGAGTATGAATATAAGTCGTAATGAGTATTATGCTAGTAAAAGTATTGTTATAATTTGTATTGAGCATTATGAGTAGTATGAGTATGAATATAATTTGTATTAAGCATTATGGGTAGTATGAGTATGACTATAATTTGTGATGAGTATTATGGGTAGTATGAGTATAAATATATAATGTGTAACGAGTATTATGGAAGTATGAGTATGAATATAATTTCCAATAAGCATTATGGGCAGTATGAGTATGAATATAATTTGTGATGAGTATTATGGTAGTATGAGTTAGAAGATAATTTGTAATGGGTATTATGGTTAATATGAGTATGAGTATAATTTGTAATGAGCATTATGGTAGTATGAGTATAAATGTAATTTGTAATGAGTATTATGGGTGGTGTGAGTGTGAATATTACCTGCAATGAGTATTATGGGTAGTAGGAATATGAATACAATTTGTAATGGGTATTATGGTAATTTGAGTATTAATATACTTTGTCATGAGTATTATGGTAGTATCAATATGAATATAATTTGTAATGAGTATTATGGGTAGTATGAGTATGAATATAATTTGTAATAAGTAGTATAAGTATGAATATAATTTGTAATGAGCATTATGGGTAGTATGAGTATGAATATAATTTGTAATGAGCATTATGGATGGTATGAGTATGAATATAATTTGTAATGAGCATTATGGTAGTATGAGTATGAATATATTTTGCAATGAGTATTATGGGTGGTATGAGTATGAATATAATTTGTAATAAGCATTATGGGTAGTATGAGTATGAATATAATTTGCAATTAGTATTATGGTTAGTATGAGTATGAATATAATTTGTAATGAGCATTATGAGTAGTATGAGTATGAATATAATTTGTAATGAGCATTATGGGTAGTATAAGTATGAATATAATTTGTAATGAGCATTATGGATGGTATGAGTATGAATATAATTTGTAATGAGCATTATAGTAGTATGAGTATGAATATATTTTGCAATGAGTATTATGGGTGGTGTGAGTATGAATATAATTTGTAATAAGCATTATGGGTAGTATGAGTATGAATATAATTTGCAATTAGTATTATGGGTAGTATGAGTATGAATATTATTTATGACAAGTATTATGGGTAGTGTGAGTATGAATAAAATTTGCAATGAGTATTATGGGTAGTATGAGTACAAATATAATTTGTATTGAGTATTATGGTAGTATGAATATTAATATAGTTTGTGATGACTATTATGGTAGTATGAATATAATTTGTGATGAGTATTATGGGAGTATGAATATGAATATAATTTATGATGAGTATTATGGGTGGTGTGAGCATAAATATAATTTGCAATGACTGTTATGATAGTATCAGTATGAATATAATTTGTAATGCATATTATGGGTGGTGTGAGCACAAATATATTTTGCAATGAGTACTATGGGTAGTATGAGTTTGAATATAATTTGTAATAAGCATTATGGGTAGTATAAGTATAAATATAATTTGTAATGAGCATTATGTGTAGTATGAGTATAAATATAATTTGTAATAAGCATTATGGGTAGTATGAGTATGAATATAATTTGTGATGAGTATTATGGGTGGTGTGAGTATGAATATGATTTGTAATGAGTACTTTGGTAGTATGAGTATGAATATAATTTGTAATGAGCATTATGGTAGTATGAGTATGAATATAACTTTTTGTGATTATTATGGGCAGTATGAGTAAATATAATTTGTAATGAGTATTATGGGCAGTATTAATATAAATATAATTTGTAATAAGTATTATGGGTAGTATGAGTATGAATATAATTTGTAATGAGTATTATGGCAGTATGGGTATGAGTATAATTTGTAATGAGTATTATGGTAGTGTGAGTATTGATATAATTTTTATAAATGTTATGGTAGTATGAGTATTAATATCATTTTTATAAGTGTTATGGTAGTATGAGTATGAGTATAATTTGTAATGAGTCTTATGGGTAGTATGAGTATGAAAATAATTTGTGATGAGTATTATAGTATGAGTATGAATATAATTTGTAATGAGTATTATGGGTGGTGTGGGTATGAATATAATTTGCAATGAGTATTATGGTAGTATGAGTATGAATATAATGTATAATGAGCATTATGGTTAGTATGAGTATGAATATAATTTGTAATGAGTATTATGGTTAATATGAGAATGAATATAATTTGTATTAATTATTATAGGTATTATGAGTATGAATGTAACTTGTAATGAGTATTATGGTTAGTATGAGTATGAATATAATTTGTATTAATTATTATGGGTAGTTTGAGTATGAATATAATTTGTAATGAGCATTATGGTTAGTTTAAGTATGAATATAATTTGTAATGAGCATTATGGTTAATATGAGTATGAATATATTATGTGATAAGCATTATGGGTAGTTTGAGTATGAATATAATTTGTAATGAGCATTATGGTTAGTATGAGTATGAATATATTTTATAATAAGCATTATAGGTAGTTTAAGTATGAATATAATTTGTAATGAGCATTATGGTTAGTATGAGTATGAATATATTTTATAATAAGCATTATGGGTAGTTTGAGTATGAATATAATTTGTAATGAGCATTATGGTTAGTATGAGTATGAATATATTTTATAATAAGCATTATAGGTAGTTTAAGTATGAATATAATTTGTAATGAGCATTATGGTTAGTATGAGTATGAATATATTTTATAATAAGCATTATGGGTAGTTTAAGTATGAATATAATTTGTAATGAGCATTATGGTTAGTATGAGTATGAATATATAACCTGTGACACGTTCTGCTAACAGCATTGCTGTTAAAAAAGGAATCCCTATTTTCCGAGTAGTCCGATTTCAACATCACGGCTGTATAAATGGTATCAAATGAACCATCGAGTGCTACTGTGGGAAGAATGAAAACTTGGGTTTTTCTCAGCACAAGTTCTAAATTCCCCCTAATTTACACTTATTTCCACACCGACTTCCGCACATGTCGTGTCCCACTTTTTTAGAGTGTGTGCAGCAAATTGCTCCATGATGTACTTTTCTCATATGTGTACCGCGATGCAGAGATTTGGCCTCGGATCTGAATGATAGTCATTGGCTCTGTGTGTGTGTGTGTGTGTGTGTGTGTGTGTGTGTGTGTGTGTGTGTGTGTGTGTGTGTAAAACTGCGCACAAGCGTGCAAACCTAAGTGATTACCGGGTCTCCAAACATCCCCATGGCCTCTTTTATGAAGAGGAGCTGTATCTTTTTTCCCACACAAATGTGGGTATTATTATCAGGCACGATTGTTATCTTTGTGTCAGATTCGAGAGGATGGTGAGGTATTTCTGTTGTATACACGGTTGCATACTGCGCTAGTGGGAACATCTGTTTTGCGCTTGTTGTTCCTCTTGGCTGCTTTTCAATTGGATTTCCTCAAGCAGGTCCAAGAGCTGTCACCTCTGCCAGGCTCTGTTAGCCATCACTGCTGGCCCCTATATTAAGGAGGTGTTTCAGGGCTAAGTTAATAACTCTCCCCTCCTCCTCCTCCTCCTTCTCCTCCTTCTTCTCCTCTCTCGACTGCCTCTGCAGTGGTGCTCCTCAGCTTGCTTGACTCCTCATGGGGTGGCCTGTGGATCTCCTCCATTATTCTCTCTTCCGACAGATTTCTTTTCCCCTCTCTTCTCTGCTGCAGGCTTTCTGTGTTAGACCTTTCGAGCAGCCCGTGTTCTCTTTTGCTCATCTCGTTTCTCCCGTTTTCTTCCCCCCTCTCTTGATTTCAGGTTTTGGAATCAAAGTTCATAAATAAAGCTTAATCACATACTCTCTCCTCTTCCTTCTTCTTCATTAGTAGTTTTTCTTTAGTGCTTTCTCTATTCCTCTTGACGCTCTGAGCTGCCTGACAGTTGTCGTCTCCCGTTTCTCTCAGGCGGTTAAAAATCTGCTCTCTGTTCCAAAGACATTCCTCAGTGGAGTTCAAACTGCTCATGTGTTGACTGGTGCAATGAAGTACTTTTGTTATGTCACCGGTTTAAATAGCAACAGCATAACTATTATCTTAACCTTTTAAGATGGCACATGGTCAAAAAAATCTTATTTAATCAGCACATAATTAAAACCTATTCACAGAAGGTGAGGTATTTATAAAAATAATGGTTTTAGTATGGAAATTTTCACAGTCTGCAGCAGCAACCGGTTTCAAAAAGTTCAAAAAAATCATGTTTGAATTTTACTGTTATAATTATTATTATTTTTATTAGTATTAGTATTTAGTTAAAATATTACATCTTTAGGATTACAGAAACTTTTTAAGTTGTAGCTGTAACTTTATTTTCTTGGTAGATATGACCTTCCAGGTTCAGTATTAATATACTGAAGACATAAGCTGTATTTCGGAAGTGGACGCCTTTGGACAGACGGCAGTTATGCTTCTGAACTTCAGTGTTTCAGAAATGGATCAGATGTGTTTTACTCTGAAGGGATTAGAATAAATGTAATTTAATAAAAGTTCATCTGATTTTCAGTGATCTGATTTACAGTTCTTGTAAGAGCGAGTAACAGAAAAGATGGAGTGGTCATATCAGACAGACACCAGATTATATGAATTGAAATACTTGTTGTGCAGAACACCACCAGGATACAGCCACAGGATTTGTTCGAAGTACATATTCATATTTCATTTCACACCAGACATTTTTTCTAACAATTATCCTGCTTCAAAAATGATTTCAGTTGGAAAAATAAAGGCAGTTCCAGTTGGAAACTCAGTTTTGTTCAAAATGTAAGTTGCCTGTATATTTTGAAGACAATTTTTTTCTACACTGTGATATGTATTTATTCATATATAGCACTTTAACTGTAGATATTTGAGCCTTAGCCTTCATTTCTGTGCCCCAGTGGTCCAGGAGACTGTGATTATATATAACTAAAATTTTAGTAATTTATTTTTATATATATGGACATTATTATGGAGGTGAGAGCCACACCCTCTGTGAGCATATACTATATGGAAACATAAGAAAAGCAAACAAAAATGAGAATTTTTATAGTTTACTTATCTATTTTTTAAGCGTGACAAAAATTTTTTATTATGAATGCATATATATATATTAGAGTCTGCAAATAAGAGTTTGACTCCTATTTTACTTCACGTGTTCTACAGATATTTCACCTTTTAATTGCGTATCCAGACAAATTCTAATTATAGTCACCTAACTAACTGGTAAAATTTATATTATTAAACATGTTGCCAGCTGCACTATTCTATATTAACAAAAATATTTATTGTGGTGCTCATGAATGGAGCTCCATTGGCATGGAATATGGTTTGGAATGGTTGTACTCTGTCCATGAGTAAGTTGATGCTGATTGGCTGCAATGTATTACTAATTTGCACCACAACGGGCAGCTATAAAAAGGCATATTTATGCATAATGAAACGGAAACTCTAAAAATAAAGACACATACACCACCGCCCAGACTCAGACAGAATAAAAAAACAAGATCCAACTCAGGTAGGCAGACAAACTGTTGCTGAACAAAACAGCACCAAACATGAACTGTAACATGGAACATGAACTTGTTAAACGGATAATTTCACTAACAAGACAGGTGATACAAATGAAAGCAGAAATCAGAGAGTAAAGGAGAGTGAAAAGAAAACTTAGTGTTAACCTTTCCTTATTTCTCTTCAGAATGTAGTGGAGAAACGCAGGGGAGAATTATTTTTTACTTCCTGTATCCCTTAAAGGGGCCACACTACTCTTATAACACCAGCCTCGTACACCTATCAATAGAGATATCTATTGGGGGCTTCCGCTCTATTTTCCAATAATACTTTACAGCAAGATTAAAGCTTGATTTATTTATTCATTCACTTTCTGAACCACTTAATCCTAATTAGGGTCCCGGGATGGCTGGCGTCCATCTCAGCCGACTCTGGGCGAAGGCAGAACACACCCTGGACAGCTCGCCAGGCCATCACAGGGCATAAAGGCTTAATTTTATGAAATAATTCAGACAAACCCTAAGAAAAAATTTGCAGGGAAAACTTCAGAAAAATAAAAAGTTACAGATGTAATAGCAAGTAAGTTGTTTTTTCTTTGGCTGTAACCTTATTGCTCCACTTTACAAAGTCTTTCCTCTTCAGTTGCAATATAAAACAATAAAACACTAGCACATTTTCAACATTTCCCAGAATGCATTGCAATCATAAAGCATGCTAATGTTGCAGTTACTGGATCCAATCAAAAATTAATGTATAAAAATATTATGTAATATAATGTTTAATTTTAATAATAATAATAATAATAATACAATAATAAAAATAAAAAAAAAAAAAAATAATAATAATAATGTATGTACCAGACATTCCACTTCGGGAGGATGGACTCTGGAATTATCTTCCTTGATCTCTCTGTGATTATTTTTTGAATATACTTTCATGTCTGAATGAAAGACTTTTCTTTTGTTATTTCTCTTCTTCCTTGCTTTATCTGCTTTAATTTCTGTGTATTTTTTCCCTATGAAATTTGGCCCTGAAGTGGTGAAAGACACTGTATAATTGTAAATTTGTTGTTATTGTTATTATTATTATTATTATTATTATATTTCTTCTTCTTATTATTATCAATATTGTTATTTTTTTATTATTCTTATTGTAGCCATACAGGTTTGTTTATCTCTATTTTTTCTTAGCTTTTTACAGTTAGGATGATGTTTCTGTGTGGAGTTTGCATGTTTGAAGACTTTGATCAGGTTCAGTAGTTATCAGGTGTTAAGGAACAGAAGTGGTGCAAAGAAATGACAAGACAAACAACATCAGTGGAGTTAGAGGAGGCTTTAAGTACAGTCGAACGTCGGTTTCCAAATGGCTTCCTTTTTGAACAAATCGGTTGATGAACAAAATTTTGAAGCCATAATTGCACTCAGTTGCAGCACGAATGCTCAGTTGTCAGCAACAGCCGGCTGCGTGTGCATCTGTCTCGTCACACAGCGCTCGCTCACGGAACACCCACTCTGAACTTTGCTCTGAACTTTTGGAGATATTTCTTGTGTCATGTATTATTTCTTTTATATTTTTTCATCTATAAGTCACTATGGGACCTAGGAAATCTATTAAAAGTATGATAGAGGTGGAGAAAGAAACATGAAAGTCAAACCAGAGCTCGCAATATCGAATCCAGATTGAATCCGCCCTCAATTGTGCATGCGCAGCAGTTCGAAAAAAGGCTGGTGGCGGGCATTGCACGTCATGGAGGGGGCATGTGTACATTTACACCCCTCCCTGGATGGTGGTGGTTGTGTGATAGGGAAGGCAATACTAGATGGGTGGGAATAGGATACGACCAAATTAGGGAGAAAAATGGGGTGGGGGATAAAAAGAAACGTATGGAAAATGGCGTTGGTGTTTGGTGAATAAAACTTTCTTATTTAAAACTGTATTCTTTATTCAGTTGGTTCAGGTAATAAATAAATTTGTCTTTTCTTACTTAAAACTTTATTCAGTTGGTATGTCATTATAATACGATTGTGGGGTGAAGAGGAGTCAGGAACGGATTAATCCATTACACATTGTTTCTTATGGGAAAATATGTTTCGGTTTACAAACAAATTGCTTTTAGAACAACATTTAAGAACAAATCCGAGTTTTTTCTCGGAACACCCCCCACCACCACCACCCCCCCCACTCCGCTCCGTGTTTAGTAACCCACAGTGACCCTGATGTGCTGAAATAGAAGCATCATTTCAGTATTTCTGCATTTTCACATGGGACTTTATTTTATAAAGACGAACTGTTCATAATGTAGCACAAGTCCGAAAAAGCTAAAAACAAAAGAGACAAAACAGCAGGTCCAGGTAAGTGTGTCCTGATACTGCATCTGCTCTGTTCATTCTTTGTGGGCTGTTTATGATCTGCTCGCTCGTCTTTGTTCATTGTGTCTTGCAGGACTTGTTGTTTTTACTATGTTGTAACTGGTTGTTGTATTTGCACTTCGTGTAGTTCTTGAGCTCCGGAGTCGCCTGTAAGTGTATATCAGTTGAGGATGGAAGAAAAAAGATACCAGAGATAAAAACACTGCCTGAGTTACACATTTTTGTTAGAAAAAAAACCCACAAAAAATATTTTCCATTTTCCTAAAAACTGTTTTTTTTTCTCTTTTCTTTTTTGTTGCTTTTTCATCTAGCGCTGTTTGGAAGCAGTTTGTCTCTTATTACTGTAATTATAGCCACATGTATAAGGTCCTCTTGTTCACACCAGGAAAAATCCCAACTCGCTTGACCTTGTAGGAACTGAAACACGAAATAAAGAGAGACTCGTTCCTCTGTTTGTGTCTGAATAATCTGATAAAACTTAAAACAAGCATAAAAGCTCAGAATGGCTGATATTTGATTAGCTTTGCGCTATTCTCTGTAGATCATTTTTTTGTCTTGAAGTAGCACATGTGTGTTTACCGACCTTGGACTGAAGTTTATAGATTTTTTCAAACAAGACCAAGTCCCTACATAAGAGCTTTAACACTTTCATAATGAACAGTATGGTGTTATTTATTGCCTTAATATTTATTTATGTGAGTTTATTTTAGGAGCACATCAGAGGAAGGTAACGACGTGCTGAAACGCTTCAGTAGAAATGCACAGCAACAGACAGCGTAGTCATCGGTGAATGTGGTAAAAGTTTTCTGTAAAATTACCTATTGGTGTACCGCACACCTTCCACACGGCCACACGCAGCTTCCTTATAGCACTTTGTATGCAGCTGGTTTGTAGCAGAGGCGTGTGTGTGTGCGTGTGTCTGTGTGCGTGTGTGTGTGTGTGTGTGTGTGTGTGTGTGTGTGTGTGTGCTGAGTGCTGTTTAGATTCCTGCTGTTTAAAGGTGCCCTGAGTGTAACCCCCACCTAGCCTTCAACTCTTGTGTGAAATCACTACCACAACACACACACACACACACACACACCTGATCTTCCCTGTGTGAACTCTGTGCGCTATTTATAAAATGAAGAAATCGGTCGGTCCTGTTTCATTCTTTTGTGTCATTTTGCTGCGACACTAAAACCTGTTCAAATGCACCAACAACCTGGAGTGGTGAGGTTTTATTATCCATAATAATAAGAAGAAATCATTTCAGAGAACTCTGAGCTTCTTGAGCCTTCTGACAGCTCTGCCTTAGAGATTTGTATTTCTGTCTCTCGAATCTCTCAGCTCCATTTTGTCCTGCAACATCCTGGAGACACTTTCACTCGTTTCTACACTAACCTGTGCGAACACAGACACTGCTTTAAAATGGGTTCCACACATGTTATGGAAAAGAAATGTCAACCGATTTTAAATATTATATCCGATCAGCCATAACATTAACACCATCTGACTGCTGTGCGTCTAGACAGCCCCATACACATCAAGCTGCACTGCACCTTGTGTTCTGACTCCCTTGGATCATGTCCAATATTAACAGTTTCAGCAGTTTGTGCTACAGTAGCTCTTTTGAGGGATCAGACCAGACATACTAGCCTTCACTGCTAGCCCACATGCATCAGCGAGCCTTGTGCAACGATGACACTCTCGCCAGTTCACCTGACCTTTTTCAGACTTGCCATTTTGGAGGTGAATAGACCTAGTCGTTTGACCAATAAAAGTCACTCAGATCCTGACACTCACTCCTTCTTCCTGTTTCCAACACATCAACTTTAAGAACCGACCGTTCACTTTCTGCCTAACACATTCCACTCCTCGACAGGTGACACTGTAGCGATAGAATTAATAAAAAGCATTGCTTGTGAACCATGCAATGGAAAAGCTGTATTGCTGTATTCTCCACATGTCTGGATCCGAGAAAAAAATCTGACATGTTCTCTTCTACTAATCGATTTGTGAACTCATGTATGAGGAGGAGGGTAGATAGCTCTGTATCACTTTCTTTTAATGTGGTCAAAATGCAAACTTCTTCTCCATAATTTTTTCTCCATAATACTTTGGCTGCATTCATGCAAAGCACATGTTCCACAATGTACCCTGTTCCTTTATTTTGTGGCCGTTTGTATTATATAGGAGACCTGACGACACTAATTGGAGGGAATTGCCATCTGACCAAATTTGGGAAGACCCCCCCACCGACAATTATCATTGTTAATCGTTCACTTTTTGAACCACCTAATCTTAATTAGGGTCGTGGGAAGGCTGGGAGCCATCTCAGCCACCTCTGGGCGAGGGCAGAGTATACCCTGAACAGCTCACAAGCCCATCGCAGGGCACTATCATTATTATTATTAATATTATCATTATTATTTTTATTATTATTACACTTGCATATTAGGCTAATTGGCTGTTCCAGATTGCCCCCAGGTGTGAGTGTGAGTCGGAATGGTTGTATGTCTTTTTGCTCTGCAATGGTCTGGCAAGCTGTTGAGCTGTTTAGCTGTTAGTGTTTGCTGAGATCAGCCTACCAATGACCCTAGTAACATAAAGCAGTTCACCAAATGAGTAAGTGATAATAATAATAATAATAATAATAATAAAATAAAAATAAAATAATAATATTAATAAAATAATAATATAATAATAATTATTATAATAAAATAATAATAATAATAAAGTATGATACAAATAAAATTGTCAGTTGTAACTGGAAAAGGAGTGAGGAGAACTCTGGGCGAGGGCAGAGTACACCCTGGACAGCTCGCCAGGCCATTGCAGGGCAGAAACATGCTGACGGCTATGC
>JAOUQZ010000004.1:24094276-24105793 GCA_028564935.1 Neosilurus hyrtlii
TGAGATGGGCACCAGCCTCCCCGCGACCCTAATTAGGATTAAGCGGTTCAGAAAATGAATGAATGAATGAATGAATGGAAATCAATGTAAGCTTGCATAAAGGAATAGATGTTGGAAATAGCAAATGTAGAGTTCTATTCCTCAGCAGGGTCTAAAAGTTGAGACTCATGAATTCTCTTATCCTCAGTGTTTATCTGCCAATTCAGGTCAAGCATTATACACTTGGGATAAGGTCTACAATCCCCAGATAGAGAACCAATCAGATCGCACGGTTCCCGTGTAGCATATATTGAAAAGTCATAGTCGTAATGTGAACCTTTTATTATAAAAATATAGTAATAATGTCATTTGAAAACATGAACCCATTTAAAGTATGTGCAGTATGCATGCTTTAAAATGTATCTTGTCACATAAATGTAAACCATCTATGTTTATCTGTAACTGTTTCTAAGAGTGTAAGTTCTGACCTTGGCAGCTGGCTAAAGGAAGGTTTTAAAGCAGCTGAATGTTTAGTAAAAATGTGGGTTGTGAATAAAGTCATGTAACTGCTGAGCGCTGTATCTGAGTATTTGATTGGAGCTTATTCATGTAAATACCAAAATAAACATTAAGCACAGTGTGCTGTCATTTGAGCTGTTGTTTACATTCCTCTCCTATTCCTCGCTGATGTTCTTTCTGTATTTCACATATTCTCCAAGAAGAAAAAATACATTCAGCACTATTATGAGGACTAGTTTTAAGAAATGGACGTTTTTGAGTCTGGCAAGAATTCACAAGTTTTATGAATTTCAAATTTCAGGTAAAAGATCATTTCCTTTTGAAGTTCACAGTTTAAGAACTTTTGTTTCTGCCTCTCTGCTTCATACATATGACTCCACCATAATAGGATCCATGATGGATGGCAGCTCTGTGTAGTGCCCCATCCATTTGAGGCATGTATTTATTTATGATACAGTCTATTTATTCACTCTGATTGCCGGTAGCAAGTTTGCTGCCACTGATGGGTAAAACACTGACACATGGCAACTCTAGCAGTACAGTCAGTTAATCTGCTGTATATCACAGTAGGCTGGTATGTTCTGTCACACCCTCAGGATGAGTGTGAAGGAACAAATGGCAGGTTTCCGATATGTCCATGTTGACTTCTCATCTTAGTAGGCGGTTGCTATTCTGTATCTTACCAGCCTTCTTCTTAATTGTTGACAGATGTCCGAGTGAAAGGACTACACTCCCTTCTCATGTGCTGGTGTGTATTTATATTTGAGATGAATTGTTCTCAAGGTTCAGCCTTTAGTGAAATCTGCCCAAGCAGAGACACAACAAGCTGCTTCGGGAGGAGTTAACAATCTGAGACATCTAGTATTTATAAATCTGGACTTGAAAATTGGTTAACATTAAATTTCATCTTGAGACACACACACACAACTGCTGACGGGCACCGCACAGTCGTTCCATCAATTTTCCCCCGGTGACAGATTCAAGCGGCAAGGTGGGGTAGTGGTTAGCACGTCCGCCTCCTAGGCACAGGTCTCGGGCTCGTCGAGGATGTTTCTGTGTGGAGTTTGCATGTTCTTTCTGTGTTTGCTTGTGTTTCCTCAGGATATCCAGTTTCCTTCCACAGTCCAAATATATGCACATCATGCAAATTGGATAATTCTGATTACCCTAAGGTGTGAGGATGAGTGTGAAAAGTGTGTGTGTTGCTCTGCACTGGACTTTCAAGCTGTTAAGGGTGTACCCCGCCTTTACCCAGAGTCAGCTGAGATAGGCTCCACCCCCTTACGACCTTAAAAGGATTAAGTGCCTTGGAAAATTAATAAATGAATGAAGATACAGTGGCCAGTAGAGCAAAATCCTCCTTCATCTGTCAGTCACAATGACATAGAGTACGTAGAGTCTGTGAGCTCATGTATGCAAAAGAGGGTAGATAGCACTCTCCTTCACTTGTGCTACACTCTTTTGTGAAGTTGTGGTGGGCATGTTAGCATATCAGCCTTCATCCTACTCTCTATAGCGGGAATATGGCAGGGTATAAATTTGGGAAAATTTACTGCTGGACAGCTTTTGAACATTATACATTTACTGTAAGCTTGGTTTGAGTATTTCTACTGAGACTTACAAAGCATCTTACAGAAATCCATCCATCCAACCATTATCTAAATCGCATACTGGGAGAAGAAACCAGAGTACCCAGAGGAAACCCAAGCAAGCACGGGGAGAACGTGCAAACTACACACAGAAAAATCCCAGTTGCCCACAAAGTTTGATCGTAGAACCTTCTCTCAGTGATGAGCTGATAGTACTGAAGAGTTAGTCACCATGTTGCCCCTTACAGAAATCTACATAAAAATTTTAAACATATAAATTTATCTCAAATTAGACAGCAAGAGCCTAAAGTGGTGAGGAAAATCCCTGGGACGGCATGAGAAAAAAAACTTTGAGACTCAAAAAGGGAACTCCTGACTGGGCAACTGTTACCCCAGTTTGTGCTACAGTAGCTCTTCTGTGGGATCAGACCAGGCGTACTAACCTTCACCCCCCACTTAACATCAGTGAACCTAGGACACCCATGACGTGCTTGCCAGTTCACTGGTTGTTCTTCCATGTACACCTTTTTAGGTATTTACCAGTGCACACCAGAAAAACCCCATAAGACCTGCCATTTTGGAGGTGACCCAGTCGTTTAATATCTCAATGTGGCCCTTATCAAAGTCACTCAGATCCTTACGCTTACTGTGCTTCTAACACATCAGCTTCAGTATGTGCCTGTTACATTCCACTGGTTGGCATGTGCCATTATTAGCCAGATAATCAATGTTATTCACATTCACACACTTTAAATTTTTACTTTAAGTTTGTTGTTAGTGTAGTGACAAACTCACAGCAAGAAGGTCCTGGGTTTGAGTCATGGGCTTGTTTCCATGTGGAGTTTGCATGTTCTCCTCGTATTTGTGTGGGTTTCTCCGGTTTCCTCGCACAGTCTAAAGACATGGGCCAACTGGCTGTTCCAGATTGCCCCTTGGTGTAAATGTGATTGTGAATGGCTGTGTGTATTGTCCTGTGATGGTCCGGCAAGCTGTTCAGGGTTGTCCGTTGTTGATTGAAATAGGCCACTCTACGACCCTAATAGGATTGAAAAGTTCAGCAAATGAGTGAGTGGGTGAGTTTGTTTTATTAAACTGAAGTGATTAAATTGTTTAATAATGATAAATTCATAAACGCATTAGCCCAATGTCATATCACAATTTTAAGTATATGGCTCCACTACCTTGAGGTATGACCTCATCTAGAACGGCGTGTTACATTCCGGCCTCACCGGGGATCAGTGTTCCGATGGAGGAATTATGAATGGTTGATGAGGGGGTCTGGCAGGTTGAAGAAGGTGGTCCAAGTTTTTAGGGTGGGGGTTGTGGGCTAAAACCAATGGCGCATCGAGACACTTGTCACCCAACATGGCGGCTATAGATCAGGCAGGTGCTGGCGGAGGAGCAGCTGAGAGGTGACAGGGGAATAACATCCCTTTCTCTTCAATCGACAGGGCCCATAACTCCTGCGTCCCAAGGGACAGATTGAGAAAGGCAATAGCCAGAGGCTATGAAGCAGGAATGCTTAGGAGAATTGAAAGTTAAAGAAGCAGTGGCAGATTTTTTACATCCCTTTTTTTTTCCTCTCATGTTTTGTTTCATTTATATCGAGACCTTGTTGAAAATGTAATGTACAAAACAGAGAATGTATTTTCATAAGGAACTTTGGATTGGTGCTACATGAATTGTATTGATTGAGATTTAATGGAAATGCTGTTTTCATCTTATTTCTATTAGAGTGTCTTTTACTTGGCACTGTGTAGTCAGTACAGAGTTCAGATAGTAAGCGCTGCCGGAACGCTGTGTCAAAATCAGGACGTTGCCTCCTGCTCAGCCTCTGTACTCATCTCGCAGCCCTGAGAGGACAGCTTTTATAGCCTGATCAATTTCCCACTGGCTTATTGAATGTCTTTTAAATGGCTTTTTTATTTTCAATTATAACCCGCCATCTCTTAGCTGCGGCAGTCGGCCAACATTTACACTGTGGGATAATTTAAAACCCTACTTTAGAAAATTATGCATTTGTACCACCCGAATTTACAACCCCACCCCATGCTATTGTAACAACCGTAAAACCACATGGATTGCTGTGTTAAACTCGAAGTGTGCATCAATTAAATGGCAAAAAAAGAAGATCTATGCCAGTTAGTACATATTTGTTGTGGTTTAAGATGTCTGTTTAATAATCTCTCCCAAACGCTCATACACACAGATTTTGTGATTGGTGGCCCGCATCAGCAATGGAAGTAAAATTTCATTACTTGCAGAGATTTATTGGTTATTAAACTGATCTGGTTTTAAGCTGTTAGTCTGGTGATAAAGACAATCATACACTTCCAAAGGTGTAGGAGGTGCACCTAGGATTATAAGCTATGGAAATTTGGCTCTTAAAAAAAAGTTTGTCTAATGCATGTTCCCTGGTGTCCATACTGACCCTATCTCTGCTTCTCTGTCTCTCTCTCTCTCTCTCTCTCTCTCTCTCTCTCTCTCTTTCTCTCTCTTACCCTGGACTACTGAAGCACCCTGAAGGTGAAAGAAGTGCTCATTGGAAAGTAGATGTGACAGTAAATTTTTCAAACACCCCCACTCTCTCTCTCTCTCTCTCTGTCTATCTCTCTCTCTTTCCCTCTCTCTCTCTCTCTCTCTCTGTCTCTCTTGCTCCCTCCCTCACAGTGTCTCGCTCCCCTGCCCGAGATGGGAGATCTTGTTATAGCAGTCAGGATGAGACGGAGGTCAGGGCAGCAAGCCGCCATGCCTGTTGATGATTGAGGAAAAGAGAAGTAAATTCATTCTGCTCCCGGCACTTTGTCAAGTGCCAGTAGCTTACCGTTGAGAGCCAGTCACCCATCACTGTGTTACGGTCTCAGAGGTCAGCCGTCGTCCATAAATCAGCAAGGGCGTTGCAGCACAGCTCGGCATGGTGCCAAATATGAAAAAGAAAAGCGGCAGCGCTCAGGCCAGCATGGAAATCACACCAAGCTCCTTAGTATGCATTAATTGTGGCCTCATAAAAAAAGCACAGGATCAAAATATTAAGGGAAAGAAAAAAGAAAAAAAAACAAACCTATCTGTGTTCTGCATTTTCCCTTACGTTGAGCATTTACATTGTTTAGGTGAACAAGACAGGATTGAGTGATTCAGTAATGTCTTTGTAGCAAACTCCCCCATCCCTGTCATTAAAAGAATTGACTCTTTTTTAATGAAGTGACAATGCTTTTGATTAGTCCCAACGAACCTCCTTCGAGTATTAATTAAAACAGCAGCAGATGTGCAGGTGTGGGAAATCATTAGAAAAGGGGTTGGTGTGTGAACATGCATTTCTTTCAGCATCCAGCAACCATGCACGGCAAATAGGACACCTGAGAGGGAACAAACTTACAACTTGATAATATGAGAAAAAAAACAACAACGTGAACAACAAAGCATGACGATGAAACCACCGCCAGGTGTGTTTCCCTGTGTGCCAGTTTCTCTGTGTGTGTTTCTCAAAAGATGGGCTTTTGAATTGGCTGGGTTTTATCTCCCGATTTTTTTGTTGTGCCTGCCAGTAAACGTTTGATTTGTGAAAACAGCTGCGACGACGATGAATGTATTTTCCTGCAACATTTTTTCGTGTTGCCACGTTTTAAAAGATGCAACTTCCCCCTGGCGTTCAAGAAGCCTTCAAAGCAAACAGCATATGATCGCTAGGCAACATGTTTCTTGTTTTTATAACGGCTGATTTACAAAACCATGTCATGAAATTATCGCTATCTCATGCAGCCATGTGCTAACATTTTGGAAGAGAAGAAGGAGAGAGAGGGATAGGAAAGCAGATCCAGTCGTTGAGCTGCTGCTTTCAATATTCTCTCCTATTAGGCTGTGATTATCCTGCAGTGTCTGGCTTGTCTCAGTGTGAGAATGAACGAGGGCAGGCCAAGAGACATGGCCACATTTTTTCCAAAAAGTAAAAACTTCCTGACCCAAGCTTTGTTTTAACTTTTCTTCAGTTCCTTGAATTGAATTTTGCATTTTTGTTTTTACAGAAACTAATTTTCCTGTTTTATTAATTTGATGCTTTGCACCAATCAATAACCTACTTATTGTTCATTCAGATTTAAACTTTATTTTCATCTCTTCTTAATAACCCAGTCAGTGTTAATGTAACAATGGAATAACGTGGAAGCAACACTGTTTGTATATTGTGGGTGTGGTGCGGGTAGTGTTCATTTTATCTGCTTATGTGAGTGTACTGACCACTCCAGCCCAGTTGCTGTAAGTATATTGTGCATATGATAAAGCTATTATTTATTTTTCTGCAGTGTTTCTTGGTGTAAATGTCTATACATACAGGGAAAGTGTCCTGGTCTGTTTTTCATCGACATTCCTATAGACGCATAATCATTAGAGGCTTGCCACCTCTGAGTTATGGACTCCTTGAATCCACCTTTCCACTTTGGACGTCTCCTCCTCCCTCACACTCATCCCTCCGTCTCAAGCCATGTAGATGAGACAGACAGCAATGAAGCCATTTCTTTGTTGGTAATATTACAAGCTGAACCAAAAAATCCCTCCCACATTATAAAGGTAAATTTAAAAAACTTGTTAAATATATTCATAGTATTATTCATTTAATATAGTTTTTATTAATCATGTTCTAAAGATAACATCCTCCAAATGGTGGCCGTCATCATCTAGACACACATGGAGAGATTTCTGTAAACTGTGTTGGCTGGATGGGTTATGTCGGGTGGAACAGGAGTGATCTTCAAGAGTTTGGGGTGTATGACTATACACTCGTGATTTAAGGTTGCCCACAGAAAAAAAAAAACAAAAGAGTGGGGTCAGGGGAGTGAGCCGGCCAACTAACATCACCACACAACGAGGTCACGTGATCCGGAAACATTTCCTCCAGCACTTCCAATGCTCCATCTTACTGAAACCACACCAAGTTCCACACACACACACACACACACAACAGACTGTCTCTGTTTCATTTATGCAAATAATATCATTCATTCATTCATTTTCTGACACCTTATTAGGGTCGCAGGGAGGCTGGCGCTCATCTCAACTTTCTGTGGTGAGAAGCTGTAAAAGAACCATTGCTGACTTTCGTAAAGAGGCGTGTTTCTTCCCTGCGTTGGCCTGGCGAGCTGTCCAGGGTGTACTCTGCCCTCGCTCAGGGTTGGCTGAGAAAGGCAGCCTCCCTGTTACCAACCCCTCACCCCCCACCACCACCCCCCACCCAGAAAAAACAAAACAAACAAAATAAATTTTAATTCTAATTAGGGTAGTGTCCACCCATCTCAGCCGACTCTGGGAGAGGGTGGGGTACACCCCATACAGCTTGACGGGCCATGGCAGGGCCAACACACATACAATCATTCACACACACACTCACACCTATGGGCAATTCGGAGCAGCCAATCAGCATAATGTGCATGTTTTTGGACTGTGGGATGTAACCTGAGCACCTGGAAGAAACCCACGCAAGCATCGGGAGGACATGCCCCAAGCCGAGGAATCAAACCTGGGAGCTTTTTTGTTGTGAGGCGGACGTGCACCACCTTTCACATTTTAAAGGTAAAAAAAATACAAAATAAAAGGTTGAAAATAAAATAATTATTATTTGCCCACATGAAACAGTGGTGCAGGGGAGGTGGTGCTGAGATCTGTTGGTAGCCCAACCTCAACTTGAAGAAGCCGATGTCTGGTTTTAGTAAGATGGAGCTACGGCACACACACAGCTCCCAGATCATTGTAAGAGCTGAAGGAACTGTTTTCCGCGTGGTGATGTCGGTTGGCGGCCCATTCCCCTGACCCCCCTCTACCCCCCCCTTGTGATTTTTTTCTGAGGTGCTATCTTAAATCACGAGTTTATACTCATCCTCCCCTAACTCTTGACGCCCTTAAGGTTGCTATTCAGAAGGGGATCGCCGCTGTTCCACCCGACACGACCTGTCAAGCCATGACAGCCTTCAGAAATCACCTCCAAGAGTGTATAGATAATGATGACCACCATTTGGAGGATCATCTTGATGATGAATAAAAACTAGATTGATTTTTACTCTGCAAATATTAATTAGATTATCTTTAACGATTGTCTTTCATTTACATTTGAAATGTGGGAGGGTTTATTGGGTCACCCTTATATCATGGTTTCTTAGTATTTTTTTCTTTGTGTTTAATAGGATGTAACTATGGAATTAGATACAAGCTGCAGTTTAATAAGTCGTATTATTTCATGATCAAGCCTTGAGTCTTGGTTTTAAAATTAATGTCACTGATATCATGTTAGAGCAGATTTTTTTCAAAAAAGGAATTTGATGATTCATCTGGACAGCACCATGATTTATACATATCTTAAAGCACAAAGTGCTACACATAGTTTATTGTACTTATTCTCTATTTTTTTTTTAAAGCGTAAGGATAGGAATGTCTCTCAAGGTAACCCAAGTTTACATAAAAGTGCAATTATTGCAAATCCATTCTATCCACACCAGTGAATGAATAAGAAGAAAGCAAGCTCAGTATTACCATCAAGAATTACCCAGACTAACCTTGAGCACTGGTGGAACTGGAGCAAGTATCATCAGTGCCAGTAGTATCGGTCACTCTAACGCTGTTGCATCTGCCAAGAAGACAAGAAAATAAGTTTTATTCAGCCAGAACTGAAAGCCTCTGTTGTTCTTAACTCAACATGACATCTGACTTGCGTGGACTGTGCATCTCACTTAGCCACAATATACATTCCTACCAGCCCTCAGAGATAGGATAGATTTATGTGAACCCAGAGAACCCTACCAATTTGGGACACAGCCCTCGGCAGTGGGAAGCAACAATGTGCTGATCTCTTCAGTATTACTGAAGCCTTTTAGAACAGAAGTCTGAACAGAAAATTTGCACATTTTAGCTAAACAGTGACAGTGGCACAAAACTTTAGAGAAACATGAATGCAGATTTCAATCTTTAATATGGAAAGCATGGCATCAGAACATCTCATTTTACTGTACAAATCAGTTTTCAGTCTTCAGGTTTTTTTTTTTCTTAGAAAAAAGCTTTAGTAAAGAACATACTTTTTGACCAGGTGTGCAGGTGTCACGCATAGAAAAAAGCCAAGAAAAATAGATAACACCTCAGTCAGAACTGAACTGGAGTAAAGAAACATGTAAAAATCATTTTAAAGATATGGAATTGTTACATAAGTGCTGATCTGCTGGGAATAATTCTTTAGTTTTTAAGTGTGGAACATTCAGCCAGCAAAATAAGGAAAATCGACGTCTTCATGCAGGACTGGGTGATATATTAATAAATGACTGTACCACAGTCTGGAGTTTGCATGTTCTCGGCGTGCCTGCGTGGGTTTACTCCGGCTACTCCGGTTTCCTCCTACAGTCCAAAAACATGAACAGTAGGTTAATTGGCTGTTCCAAATCACCCCTAGGTGTAAGCGTGCGTGTGAATGGTTGTGTGTGTTGGCCCTGTGATGGACTGGTGAGCTGATGGGCACCATCCTCCCCACAACCCTCATTAGGATTAAGTGGCTTAGAATTGAATGAATGAATGAATGTATCACAATATGAGCATTTATATTGACAATGAAGTAAACATACAGTAGTACTGCAGTTTTACAAAAATGAAAATGTAGCTGCAGTGTTTTCATGCCCATGAATACACCAATGTAGAGTCTGTATCAAATAACCATAAATCAACCAGCTCTTACTGTCAATTCAACTAAATACGGTTGGTACAGTAGCCAGTTAAAACAAAACATTGTTCCTCCAGGACCGTAGTACTACTCAAACCGACACATAACTCTCCAAACATTACATATAACAACACAGAGTGCATGTGTGCCGCATGTGCAAACATTGCAGGGCAACTGGCACAAAGACAGTTCAGCGATGCTGTGAAGGAATTTTGGATGTGCACAGAGGTAGCAATATATTGACCAAGAAGTGTAAACAGATCCAGGACTGCAAATCCCAAACAGCTACTCAGACTGCTCCCAGTAGTCCCTCTGTAGAATGGTATGAGGATGGGTGATGGGTGATGGGAAATGGGCTTTCCTTAGCCTTCATATGAAGTAGACACTCTACTGGGTTTTCTTGATTTTAGAGCTGGTGGTAATGGTCCCGGTGAGGTTCTTCACCAAATGAATATCAAGGAGTATGGTTCTGTTACTGATCTCCATGAATGAGCTGGTGATGTACAGTGAAGAGTGGTCACTTCATGTTCTAGGGTCAAATGCTGACTGTTGTTGTCATAGCTGCACAGTTATAAATCAGCAGAGGGAGCAGCAGTGGACTGAGCACACAGCCCTGGGGGTGCCCCAGTGCTCAGTGTGGTGGTGTTGGAAGTGCTGCTCCCAATCCATACTGATTAAGCTCTCTCAGTCAGGAAGTCCAGGATTCAGTTGCAAAGGGAGGTGTTCGGACTTAGTAGGCTCAGCTTTCCAATTAGCTACTGAAGAATGATTGTGTTGAATGCTGAACTGGAGTCTGTGAACAGCCATTGAGTGTATGTGTCCCCCTTGTGCAGGTGCCATATGGAGCGTGGTGCCATCTGTTGAATGGTTACGCTGATACGTGAACTGCAGGTGGTCCTGTTGATTCTTGATGTGCCTCATGACAAGCCTCTCAGTGCCCTTTAAAATGATGTTGTTCATACAGTGGGATGGTAGTGAGTGAGGCAGGACACCTCAGGCTTTTTTGTGAGGGTGGTGGTCTACAATGGCAGCATGTTGGGTCCTCTGTAGCGTACATACCTCTGCAGTAATCAGCGGCTTCTGCTTGGGGCATGTGGAGATGATCTTGGAGACAGTAATGTCATCAATGCCACTGATGACCCCTCCAAGCTGATGTAGTCGCCATACGGTGCAGCCTTCCTGAATATGTCCCAGTCCATGGCGCATTCGCCCTTCTCAAATCCAGCACATTCGCCCCTCTCACTGCGATGCTGATGAGATGATGTCCACATGCTGATGAGATTTAGCACTGACCTGAGATTTGCATGCTTGAAATCTCTAGTGATAATGAACAGTCCATGGATATTGTAGTATGATGTGTAGAACCAGCTTAATAAATATTAAGCTTGCCATGGCTCGATGGGTCATATCAGGTGAAACAGCGGTAATCTCCTGTTGAATAGCAACCTTATGGGCTTCAAGGGTTTGGGGTCGATGAATATACACTCGTGATTTAAGGTAGCACCACAGAAAAAAATTACAAGCGATGAGGTCAGGGGAACAGGCTGCCACCCGACATCGCCTTGCAACGAGATCACCTGATCCAGAAACGTTTCCCTCAGCACTTCCAATGATCTTCGAGCTGTGTGTGTGTCGTAGCTCCATATTACTGAAACTACACATCCACCTCATTCATTCATTCATCTTCTGAACCGCTTATTCCTAATTAGGGTCGCGGGGAGGCTGGCGCCCATCTCAGCCGAC
>JAOUQZ010000004.1:24111199-24124601 GCA_028564935.1 Neosilurus hyrtlii
GTAATATCTGTATTTTGTGTGTGTGTGTGTGTGTGTGTGTGTGTGTGTGTGTGTGTGTGTGTGTGTGTGATGGAAAATAATATGGACTATGTAATATATAACGTTGCTGTTACTGGATGTCTGATGTTTCAGTCATCTCACTTTTTTCTCATTAAAGCTACATTATAAAATGATGAAATGTGTTTGAGGAACTTGAACATTTTTGCTTTATTTCATTAAAATATTAACACTTAGAACATTTCATTATAGAAAATGACAACTGGTCAAAAATAACAACAATAAAAAGAAAGAAAGATCGTAGTACATTTTAAACAGTACGATGCCAATGTGGGCGCATGGTGGTGTAGTGGTTAGCACATCCGCCTCACAGCAAGGCGCCTCTGGGTTCGAGTCCTGGGCTTGGCGAGGGTGTTTCCGTGTGGAGTTTGCATTTTCTCCTCTGTGTACTCCGGTTTCCTCCCTCAGTACAAAGACATGCACATTAGTCGAATTGGCTGTTCCAGATTGCCCGTGGTTTGGCAAATGAGTGACAATACTAATGTTTGAATTTAAGATGACTTTGGAAATCAGTATTCAGTGGAATATCCCTGACATTTTACTTCGGCTTTTCGTGGGTCTTGGCATGCCGTCCACCACCAGTTCTTTAGACTTTATGCCACTCCTGGTGCAAAAAAATGAATCAGCTCAGCTTTGCTTGATGCCTTGTGACCATCCATCTTCCTCTTGATCACAACCAGAGGTTTTCACTCAGGTTCCGGTCTGGAGATTGGGCTGACCATGACAGGGTCTTGAACTAGTGGTCCTCCATCCACACTTTGATTGACCTGGATGTGTAGCGTGGAGCAGTGTCCTGCTGAAAACCCCAGTCCTCAGAGTTAGAGCATTGTCGGAGCAGAGGGAAGCAAGTTTTCTTCCAGGATAACTTTCTACCTGGCTTGATTCACAAACCAAAATTTCTATTCCTGCTTTACTGAAGGGCCACCAGATCATCATGCATCCTCCATCAAATTTTGCACTGGGTGCAGGACACTGGTTGTAGGCCTCTCCGTGTCTCTGTTTAACCATTAGACGACCAGGAGATGGAAGGAAATGCTGAAAATTGGACTCATTGCAGAAGATGAACTTAATCCAGTCCTCTACGGTCAAATTTTTAATGTCTTCAGCAAACCTCAGCCTGGTTCGTCTGTGCTTCTCAGTGATTATTTATTTATTTGTTTGTTTATTTTATTTATTTATTTAGCAAGGATAAATGTATTATTGTGGAAGAAAGATTTTCACACTGTGCTTTACTCTCTGAAACCTCTCTGCTGTTACTCAGTTATTGGTACTTATCGACAGATGTGTGCTGTGTCCAACATGTACAGCTGTCTGCACCACTTGAAAAAAGAAAAGAAAAATAGAGCACTTCCTTCCTGCAAGCATTTTCCTGTTTACCTCCATTGCGGGTCAGGAGCTCGAGATAAATCCATTGGATCTGCAGGACACCAACCTGGATGTGACCTCTCAGCTATTACGCATAGCGTTAGGCAGCGTCAGCATGTACAGAACAGTGTGACATGACGAGGATGACATGCGACTGTGTGACGGTTGTCAACTACTCTCTCTCTCTCTCTCTCTCTGTCTCTCTTTCACTCTGTCTCTCTCTCTCTCTCTCTCTCTCTTACACTCTGTCTCTGATTTTTTTAATAATGGAATAATCTATTTTTTTGATTATCAACTGATCTAGTAATTGTCCATTATTTTCTGTGTTCTAGTAAAAAATATATATTTAATTGCTATATAAGGAATTTATTTTTTTTTAAAAAATGCATACAAACAATAATAACACAAATTATAATTAATCACTATATTTGAGCATGACATGTTATTAGTAATGTACACTCGCTGAATTAAACAGGATACTGTATCATGCCCTGTAATATGAAGCTCTAAGATGAACTTCAAGGTGGTGGATCTTTTTGGTCCCGTGATTATCTGTACCTGTCCAGGAGTAAAAACGCATCTAAAAACCATTCCTTATTTTTTTTTCTGTCTTGCTTTCAGATGCATGAACAGAGATGAAACAGAAGGTTTCAGATTCACCTTGATTAAACCCTTTTCAACATTCAGTTTGATTACTTCTGACTTTAATAATCTCAGTGCTCAGTACTCGCTTGAATGTTTGTACTAACTGGACTGGTACAGAATGATACGCTTCCACTGAGGGTTGTGAGTGGTAGTGTATAAGAGTATCTACCTACCTACCTACCTACCTACCTACCTATCGACCTACCTACATATCTATCTATCTATCTATCTATCTATCTATCTATCTATCTATCTATCTATCTATCTATTTCTTTTACCATTCCCCTTTGCCCCTTAAGCACTGGGGAAAAACAGTGACAGAGATCCTGGAAAATGAGGTAATATGCAAATCATAGCCCTATCACTCCTAAATCCTGTAGACTGTCCTGACAAGCTTCAAAGCAACCACGTCTTATTAAAATTAAATTATTTACCAAGTGCCATCTAGCAATACTCAATACTACCATCTACTCAATACTGCCTGACCAAAAAAAGTCTTAATATTTTGTTTGATATGTTATAATATTTTCCTCTATCCTCGATTACAGTGTGTATTATGTGGGACTGTTTTGACAAACTGAAGCAATATCACAACATTTATTTCCATCCAGTGTTGGGGTCATTTCTCACCGACGTCTTGAACTGAACCACTTCATAAAGTCTTCCCCAGCACATCTAGGAAGCTTTCAATTGGGTTAAGGTCAGGACTCTGGGGTGCCAATACATATGTAAAAATGATTCCTCGTGCTCCCTCAACCATTCTTTCATTATTTTTCATTATTTTTCATTATTTTATTTTATATCCGTGTCATCAGGGAAGAAAAAGTCCATTGATGTAATAACCTGCTCATTCAGTACATTCATATCATCAGCTGACTTAATTTTATTGCCGCTGAGCCTCGACCGGACCAACTGAAGCAACAATACTATGAGGATAACGTGCTATAATCAAGGATAAAGGCGCTTCACCAATATATATATATATATATATATATATATATGGATACAGAAAATTTGCTTTGGTCAGTCAGTGTATGTTACCAGATTTAATTCAGTCTTTGTTTTTACTTGGGCTGTTGCACGACCAATAAGCTCCACGAAGACTGAAGTTTGCAGGGAATCCCCATCCACCAAAAGATTGAGGCATCTAATGCAAAGAACGCCATCATACCTATGAAGCATGAGGGTGGCAACATCATGTTGTGGAGATGTTATACTGGGAAAAAGACTGATGCTGTCCAGATGGCAACTTACAGGATTATCTATAGATACTAAAGAAAAACCTCAAGACGTTAGCCAGAAATTTAGAGCTTGGTCTCAGTAGGGTCTCCCCCCAATGCAATGGGCCTAAACATACTGTCACGTAGTTCTTGGATGCACACACGGAGAGAAGGATGGACACGAATGCAGATTTCTGAAAGCTTTAATAAAAACCTAACCAACAGAGGAGGAAACCGGACCTAAGGCACAGGCTGCATTTTATAATGTACATAAACCAGAGAAACTAAAACAGGCTGTCAAACAGACAGGCAGCAATAACAGCATTAACGCCTTACGAGGAAGAAAACTTAACACAGTGTATATTCTTATCAGTCCTCCTTAAGGGCTGCCGACCGTGTGTGTTCACATAGGGACTGCTGCACATGATGGAAGTTGCAGTCCGCAAAACCCGGTAGGCTCCTTGCCCCACAGTGTACTATCGTTGTTCCTGTGCGGTGTGGGGAATATGGAGGAAGACATGGTTTAAACACAAGAAATTTTCAGTCACTCATTTGCCAAACTGCTTAATCCTTCTAGGGTCACGAAGAGGGTGGAGCTTGTTGGTGGATCCACCCTGAAGAGCTTGGCAGAGCATCGTAGGGCAAACACACTCAACCATTTAGAATCACACTCACACATAGGGGCAATATGGAACAGCCAATTAGCCTAATGGACATGTCTTTGGACTGTGGGAGGAAACCAGAGTACCCAAAGGAAACCCGCACAAGCACAGGGAGAACAAAGTTCTCTTTAGACGGCACATTGCTAAGCTAATCACTTAGCAATGTGCCGTCTAAAGACTCAAAAGTGACATCTGAATTTGCTCGACAATTTTTGAACTGAGCAAGGAGGAAATATATCTTCTTCCTTACCACATATTGATTTGTCGAATTTATTCCATTCTCCTTTTTTATATATCAACTTTAGGGGAAAAAAATCATTTGATGCTTAATGCATCCCACCTGCTGCCATGTGGCAATGTAACGAGGAAGCATTGTGGTAGTATTTGGGATGTCCGCGTCACAGCAAGAAGGTTCTGGGTTCAAGTCCCGGGCATGGTGTGGGTATTTCTCTGTGGACTTTGTTTACATTTACAGAATTTTACAGACGCTCCAGAGTGACTTACAAAAGTGATTAAAAGTCCCTGTGAGTGAATATATTCTTATACTGGTTTGTCAGGACACATACTAAGTATACCACCACTCAAACCCAGTGGGTAGGTGTTGTGCCTGTGGGTTTTTTGTTTGTTTGTTTGTTTATTTGGGGTTTTTTTTGTTTGTTTTGTTTATTTGTTTGTGTGTGTGTGTGTGTGTGTGTGTGTGTGTGTGTGTGTGTGTGTGTGTGTGTAAAACATAGGGCTAATCTAACTACTGCTGAAAAAGGTAGGTTTTTAGCCATCATTTGAAGATACCCAGTGAAGTTCATTCCACCATCTTGGAGCCAGAACAGAGAAGAGTTTAGATGCATTTATCTCATTTCCTTTGGTAGAAGGAGGGACCAGTCTAGCAGTGCTAGAGGTAGGAGGGTGCAGGTCAATTTTTGGCTTTGTAGGCAAGTATTAGTGTTTTGAATGTAATGCGAGCAGCTACAGGAAGCCAATGGAGCGATCATAGCAGTAGAGTGGTGTGGCAAAAACTTGAGAACGTTGCATGTTCTCCCCATTCTTACATGGGGAGAACATATAACAGGTTGTGTGGGGTGCTCCTGGCAGGGAGTGTTAAGTCCAGTGTAAAGTACCTACCAAAGTTGGTCCAAGAAAGGACAACCAGTGACCTGGCACAAATATTATGGGTATCCAACTAATCCTATTTCTAGGATTTCAGAATCAGAGATGGTGGCAAACTGTGACTTGTTGTCAGCCATTTTCTTTCAAACATTTGGTGGATCAATCAGATTGTGCCATTCCCATGTAATATACCCTATACTAAATACAGTATTTACAGTATATACACCCTGGATGGGCACGTAAACCATTGTAGGGCATCATGTACAAATATTGACAGTAACCAACCTATTCATGGGAAATAAAAGGGGAACCCAGAGGAAACCCACATGGTCAAGAGAAGAATCTTGCACAGCTGTGTAGCTACCTGTGCATACAGTATCCCTGCATCGATTTAAAGGCTGGATTTTTCCACAGACGGAATGAGACATCTTGGAGCTGTGAGACACTGCTGCCCACATCACCACTGTAAAATATATTTGATAGAATAAGAGATACCATAATTACATGGTGTATTACCTTAATTCCTGGATAACACAATCAATTTACAGTCTTTCCAAGTTAACCTGCTCCTTGACATTTCCCTGCCAAGTGGTGGCAATGTTTTATCAGAGCTTGAAAAGTGTCAGAGTGCACAGGATTGTGTTTAGTCTGAACAAAATTTTTCTCTCAGTCTTGGCAGTGTGCTCTCTGTATTGCCAGAAGTGTTTCTTTTTTCCCCACACAGAAGAGAACTGTCTTCTTCTGTCTGTGAAAAAGTATTGATCGAATTCACTTGCTCTGGCTGCAGACTTTTACTCTTGCTCTTTGTAGGTCTTGCAATCATGGATCAGAATTCTCGTCCTTAACTTCAGGCTTCATCATAATTAGGGGCAAGAGTGTAACATATCAATGGTGGCTTTTGCTGTCTTCGGTAATAGATGAACCTCTATACAGTATGCTGGGCAGCAGCTTTGAGTGAAAGACTGGGGTTTTGGTTTTGGAAAAACAAAGCCATGCTTTAATGGGAAAAGTGTAAGAAGATGTGCTGTTCTGCACTCAGTTATATAAAGAATATCGATGGATTTAAGATACATCTTGGAAAAATTGTGGCTCTGAATGATTGCTCCATATGATATGCTATGAGACCAGGTCTCTGGTGAGATTATCCTGTTGCACTTTTCACTAAGCAAGTGTGAGTCATTCCTAAAGTCACTTCAAAAAGGCAAATTGCTGATGCAGTCATTTAAAGTCGTCATCGCTGAACTCTCCAGCAGCCAATCACTTCCCCTTAACATTTATGCTACACTCATCCTATTCACATGCTATCAAGCCATGAGACATGAAACCTCCTGTCAAGTACACACACATTACATGCGCACTCTCAAGCAAATCAGTGTCAGGAGGGGGTGGCCAAGCCTGCCACAGGTCAATGACAGCTTGACAGGCTTGGCCTGTTCTCTCAGCAGGTGATGAGATCCAGCCTCAGCATGCTGGAGCAGATGCAGGTCCCTGGGGCTCGATTCTCATTCCCTTTGATGGTCCAGAGCTCCAGCCCATGTGATGTGGCAAATTTTTTTTTCTGTGTGTGTGTGTGTGTGTGTGTGTGTGTGTGTGTGTGTGTGTGTGTGTGTGTGTGTGTCATGTTCGCTTGGCTCGCACAGGCCTCTGATATCAAGTAGCTACAGTTAGGACGCCACCACCGCACAGTCTCCAAGGAGCTACTGGCAGACTTAATAAGTGCTTATTTCCTATCTGCTGTTTATGAAGCGCTCACCCGCTCTCTTACTCACTCATGTGCTGAACCGCTTAATCTGACTACTAGGGTTGCGGGGAGGCTGGAGCCTGTCTCAGCCAACACTGGGGTACCCCTTAAACAGCTCGCCAGACCATCACAGGGCAACACACACAACCATTCACGCCCAGGGGCAATTTGGAACAATCAATTCACCTAATGTGCATGTCTTTAGACTGTGGGAGGAAACCAGAGTACCTGGAGGAAACCCATGCAAGCACAGGGAGAACATGCAAGCCCCTGGACTCAAACCAAGGGCTTTCTTAATGTGAGGCGAACGTGCTAACCACTACACCACTGTGCCACCCTGATGAACAGCTGTTTGTATCTAAAAAAGGAAAGAGTGCCAAAAGTTTTTCTTTTGTAAACCAGTCTAAATAAAAGAAGCACAGAAACTTTATTCCTCTCCTGCTGCTAGTAGGCTTTAAGCTTTGTTGTTGCTTTGAGCTCGCCTTGTGTTTCTGTCATTGTCCTGTGTTCAGTATGTGTGAAATGTTTGAGGTATCTGCCGGTGGATAAAGACATGCTTAATGGTTTAGTGTAGCAAAGAGAATGAATCAAGGACAGTACCGAGTCCAAATTCAGCTTCTCATTAACCTTGATAGAAATCGCACATACTGTACTTTTTTGGGGGGTGGGGGTGGGGGTGGGATGGAGACATTTATGAATGTAAAAATGTGCTTTTTGGAGCTACCTGCCAACATTCTTTTCATTCCATAGTAAATACACTATTTATGAAAAACATTAACACTGTGTAATGTGTCCTTCTGATTTTTATTCAGCTTTATAACCTCCCAACATGCAAGGAGTGTCTGATCATCCAGAGTTTAATAGCTGATATTTTCATGCCAGGGTACCGGAGACAGATTGTAAACGGGGTTGAATATGTTTCCTGTTTGTTTATTTTTTCGTGATTACTTTCTGATTTTCTCTCAGTATGAACTTTTCTCTCCGCTTCCCCGCATCAGTGGGTCACAATTCAAGGATGGGCGACTTCACTGGAGATATACACTTTACACACGGTACACACTTTGCACCACATGCTTCATATTGTACAGTATATGTGACCACTTAACATTTTAAAAAGTTTCTATTCATATACTTATGACGTTTTCATATAATTTGTGGGGGGGTGGCATCATGATTTGGGTAAAATCTAGACCAGTGTGATCGTAAAGGAAGCCAAAACATCTTATTCCCGCCGGTAAAGACACACACACTTAGCCCTCAAGGCTACCTGAGGTGACCTTGAGTGACATTACGAAGCCGATTTATCAAACACACTGTGTCTGAAGACCGCACTGTTATTGTCAGCCAACAAAGAAACACTCAAGCATTGAATCTGCTTAGATTCAATTGGAAGAGACACAATGAAGCTCTGACCTTGGATCTACCCATGTCTCATTTTAAAGGGCTGAATTTCTCCAGAGGCAACTTGAAATATTTGCACATTTATTATTTTTTTTTAAATTTCAGAATAATTGCACATCACTATGTTCCAGTGTGGTGAAATGGCCAGCGCTTTTCTCCAGCTTCGCTGCAGGAGGAAAGTTCATCGGTTAATTAGGGAAAATGGATGGTACTTGTAGGATTCAGACAGTTTTTTTCATCTGAATGCCTTGTATGTTTGGTGATATGGCAAAAAGCAGTTTTCATACAAGGAATGAGCTCCATCTCCGTCCTCATCAGAGCGAGAGGGTGTATTATTACCCCGGCAGCCAAATATTTCCGACAACAAAAGGTCATTTTCTTGTGTCTAACTGCCTGTTTGAACTAAGCATCTGGTCTCCTGTAATAGTGTCTTTGCTTCAGAAGATGGGAGTTTAATCGCTTTTACAAAGAGGCCAGATCAACATGAGTGGGAAGAAGGAGAGTTTTTGAAGACAGAGCGCGACCATTTTAACAGAACAACATGTTTGAATTAGATGCTCCTGCGCTGACTCTAAATGGATTTCTGAAGTGGTTGTTTGTGGGGGTTTTCAATCGTACATAACCTTGAGTCTCTTTTTTTTTTTTTTTATGGAAGGTCTGTAGGATTTAAGTGCCAGTATAGCATGAAGGAACTGAATACATACTCGTTCGTTCTCCATCTCTGTGTTTTTCTTTTTGTCCTGGTTTTAAAATTGAAAATTCTGCTTCTAAAGTTGTGCCATTGTCCAAGTAATTAATGGAATATCTGAAAGCGAGGTCCAGGTACTTAAATCCCCCATTCCTCCCTTTTTCCCCTCCCCTAATGACTAATAATGATAGAAAAGACAGAATCCTCGTTGAAATAAACTTATACATAACACATGCATTTAAATCAAAGACGGTGACCTTCACTGTAGATTTCAAGCCCTTCGATTTATTGTTAGCATGTTGATGAACCGTTTAGCAGTTAATTAACCTTAATTCTTAATTAACATTTCATTTCGAAGTGTATTATGTATTATTATGTATTATAAAACCCCAAACATATTCACACCAGTAATGGGTTGAAATACAAGCTTTTCTGTATATTTTGCACTTTTTTAAATAATAATCCTGGTATGGTGGGACTGTAACATTCTTTTCATCTTTGGAAAAAAAAGAATATTTCCCACTCACTGCTCTAATGTAAGATTCACACCTCTGGTCAAAAGTTTTAGAACATCTTCATTATTTTATTTATTTTATTTATTTTTTGTTTGACTAAATTTCAAGCAGTTCAAGCTAAAAAAAAAAGAGTGAACCAGTATGTCATAGGCTTTGAAGAAAATAAAAGATGGTATGTCTCCGATCATAGAACATCCAGCACAGTCTCCAGATTTAAACCCCATCGAGCTGGTTTGGAATGGATTGGACAGAAGGGTGAAAGGAAAACCACCAACAAGTGCAACACATTTCTAGGAACCTCTGAAGCTTTACTTCCAGAACAGTATTTCAATTCAGTTTTTTTATTTGATTTCCATCGATACTTCACTCATTTAATGAACCACTAAATCCTATTACTAGGGTTGTGGGGAGGTTTCTATCTCATCACTGGACAAAGGCAGGGTACACCTTAAATCGCTCGATAGACCATCACAGGGCCAACACTCACATCCACACCTACGGACAATTTGGAACAGCCAGTTATCCTAACGTACATGTCTTTAGGCTGTGAGTACACGGAGTACCCAGTGGAAACCCACAAACTCTACACTAAGCTCGGGAATCAAACCTAGGACCTTCTTGTTTTGCAATGGATGTGCTAAAGACTAGTGGTGACTTTGATGAGTCAGAATTTTTAGATCCGACTAGGGGCGTGGGGAGGCTGGAGCCTATCTCAGCCAACATTGGGTGAAGGTGCACCCTAAACAGGTCGCTAGAGTGTTGAACATGACTACATGGGTACGAAGCAAAACAGTTCATACGCTGTACTTGGTAACCCACAGAGCTACAGTTTATGTGGAGTCTATTACACCCAGACATCAACAACACGGCTCGGCGAGGGCGTTTCTGTGAAGTTTGCATGTACTCCACTTGCCTGGGTTTCCTCCAGGTACTCTGGTTTCACCCCACAGTCTAAAGATATGCACATTAGGCTAACTGGCTGTTTCAAATTGCCCCTAATCATGAGTGTGAGTGTATGTTCTGCAGTGGTCTGGTGAGCTGTTCAGGGTGTACTCTGCCTCCGCCCAGTGTCGGCTGAGATAGACTCAGCCTCCCTGTAACACTAATAGGATTGAGTGGCTCAGCAAATGAGTGAGTGTGAGTGAATGAGCTATAAAACATGGCCTCTGCAGCCGTAGAGTATTTTTAAACATTGTTAATTTGGTGTAAAAACATGAGCCCTGGCAACCCTGCCATTACGAATCCCATCTGATGATCCTCATTCAGTCAAAATATTGTCAGAGTGAGATTAAAGTCCCTTCAAAGCATTTTAAAACCTATCATCATTCTCAGATCCTGCAGGACAACCACACAAAAAATAAGGTACTTCTTCCACCAGCTCCTTTGGTTGAAAAGTACTGATTTTGACGCTGAGCAATTGATGTAGTTCCCATTTTTGACCACTAGGGGCAACAATAAACACTTTGTGGGGCTGAAAGCAGCAGTGAACACACTGTACTACGACTGTGACCAGTAGAAAAGTGTCTAAAAGAACAATTCATCAGCTTATACCGATCAAACAGTATGTTTTAAAGAATTACGGGTTAGTAAAAAGAGGTAATTTATATTGAAATTGGGTTTAAAATAGACAGCGCTGTGAATAAGATCTTTATAATATTTATTGAATTGTTATTGTGTTTGCCCGTACTAATGAGCGACTGAGTAAAACTTTCACAAAGCATTACCTATTATTGTCCGCTCAGTGTGTATGAATACGGGTATTAGTTCAATTGTACCTCCATATCCACTGACTCGGTAATATTAACTGGAAAGTTCCAACAGGTTACAGGTTTTAAATCCCATATTACTCTGAGTAGACTTTCTGCGGAACACGTGTCATGCGGAACACGTGGCTTACCCTACCAGAAGAGTCTAGATTTGTAGCTAGTCAGCCTCTGTTTATTTAAGTGTAAACATTTGCTCTGTTTAAGAAATAAAATCGATGTAAAAATGTTGTGTACAAAATATTTTTCATTGCTCCATCCTCTATTGTGAGTTTAAAAAAAAACGGTCTGAGCCCATATTCACAAACTTTTAAGACACTGGTTATTGTATGTTCTTAGAATTCTTTATTTTTGCTGTAATTTATTTTGCTAGTATGTTACGTAATGTTGGCGTATAATTTCCAGGTTATGTAGAAAATCATCATATTACAATATGGACAAAAACAAACTTTATACATGACAGCATGGTGGTTAGTGCATCTGTCTCACAGCAAGAAGGTCCTGGGTTCGACTCGTAGGCATGGTCAGTGCGTTTCTGTGTGAAGTCTGCATCCTCTCCTTGTGCCTTTGTGGGTTTCCTCAGGGATCTCCGGTTTCCTCCCAGAGTCCAAAGACATGCACATTCAGCCGATTAGCTGTTCCAGACTGCCCTTAGGTGTGAGGGTAAGTGTGAATGGTTGTGTGTTTTGGCTCTGCAATGGTCTGGTGAGTCATTCAGGGGTATCTTGCCTTTACCTAGTTTTGGTTGAGACAGGCTCCAGCCTCCCTGTGACCCTGGTAGGATTAAGTGCCTTGGTAAATGAGTGAGATGATGAGCTTGATGGCGTTGTGGTTAGCATGTCTGCCCCACAGCAAGTTGTTCCTAGGCTCAGCGAGGGCGTGTCTATGTGCAATCCAACAGTGTGCACATTAGGAGAATTGTTTTTTGTGAGTGTAAAAGGTTGTATGTGTGTTGGCCATGCGATGGATTGGTGAGCTGTTCAGGGTGTGCCCCACCTTCGCCCAGAGTCGGCAAGCTCCGGCCTCTCCATGCCCCTAGTAGTAGAGAGTAGAGTTAGCAGTGGGGCAAATGGATTGATGGGTTATCAAACTTTCCTCATGAGGGAGATCTTGGTACTTGATGCACTTACTCATATAACTTAGTCACATTCATGTCCACATTTTGTCTTTTAGGATAGCAGAGTCCAGTCTGTAGAGGGAAAAGCAGATTCATGCAGTCGCCGTGTTCGTGTGGGGACAGAGCTTCACACATGCCGTGAATTAAACTCATCTCCACAGCAGCACAGAAGTGGGTTTTAACTGAATACAGTCTTTATTTTCACACACTGCATATTTCAGCTGAAGTGTGCAACTGCTTTAATTTAGTCTGATCATATCTGTGATATCTGTGAACAGGACTACACGTGTAAACACATTTACATTGCTTCGGGAGAGGTAATAGTAGGTATGTACAGTGGATATAAAACGGTTATACTGTTAAAACTGCAGGGGTTTTTTTTGTGATAAAATTTCAAGGAACCCAAAAAATCCTGTAAGATATTTATTTGCACCTGTAAGGTGATGTAGAATTATTATTAAAATACAGCTGTCATTACTGATGCAATTCTGATTAACCCCATCATTCGGATCCTGCTGAGAGACCTGCAGTAACAGTATAGTAGCTGCAGGAATATCTAGTAACTTCTGGTAAGTACCCTGCGTGTGATACCAGTCTGTCATGTTATGTACAAACCACCTACATTGTGATGAAACCATTTGGCAAAATATGTGACCAGATCTGGCAAAATGAGTCAAAAATTAAAAAATGAGTCAAAAATTAAAAAATGAGTTAGTGTCAGGGTTGAAAGGCGGAGACTGTAATCTTTACAATGATGCCAAGTTTGTTGAAACATAATGAAAACTGAGGCTAAGCTATGAACATTTGATTGAAATTTGTTGGATTACGGCAGTCATTCTGAAGAAAAACAGACACACACACACACACACACACACACATGCATTTAATGTTTTGGGATTGTTCTGATAAAGTATCCTCCATAAGTCATCAGGACCCAATGGGTTATCTTCCTTCTTTTAATATAAAACTTGGCAGGTCATTTGAGTACATAATTTCCTATAATTTCAAAAGAAAAGAAAGTAAAGGAGATGTTGGAATTAAAAATTTAATTCTATTTATTAAACTTCAGTTATCTGTACCAGCTCGCAGGGACAGAAAGTACAACATGAGGTAACGGTACTTCA